>JAJIBD010021464.1:0-162500 GCA_021461705.1 Cryptotis parvus
CCAGGTGTGTGAGAAATTCTTGCGTCTCCGCGGACCCCAAGCTGCCCCAGGGAAGAGCGGAAACTCCATCAACGGGAACCAAGGCAAAGTGCCTTGGTTCCAGCCCGACCGACCCGCGCGCCTGAGCTTCTGGGAACATCCCAAAACTCAAAACGCGCCGGACGGCGCCACGCTTAAGGCCGCACCCACCACTACCTACCTTGCATGAGGTACCAGTGAACCTTGGTTCCTACATCCCTTGCTACCCACCCAAACTCTTCAAACAGACCAGACCCCTACTAACTGTACTATCTAGTCACCCAAGAACTCACAGTTGCAACCTATAATAGTCATAATGGTAAAGCAACGCAAAATTCCATCAAGCTCTGTGAGTGAAGTCACTGGTCCAGATGAGTCAAGCAATACCAATGAGTTGCATAACCTATCTGAAAAAGAATTTCGGAAAGAACTGTTAAGGATTCAAAAGGAATTCAAAGAAGCAATGGAATGCAAAATCAATAAAATACAAGAGGACATGATAGCAGAAGTGAGGAAAATGCAAAAGGGAAATGACAGGTATTAAAAAATGAGGTAAAATGAAATAAAAAAACACAGTGGAAGGCCATCATAGCAGAATAATAGCTACTGAAGAAAGAATTAGTGATCTCGAAGATCGAGTTCCAAAGATTCTGTACACAACACCAGAAGATAGAAAAAAAAGGCTCACAATTACCGAACAGACAACAAGAGATAATCGGGATGAAGCCAGAAGAAACAACATACGGATCATTGGGGTCCCTGAAGGGCAAGAAGAAAACCGTCAAAGCCATCATTGCTGAAAAAGTTCCCGGAACTAAAGAATGCTTGCCTCAAGATCCAAGAGGCCCGTAGAATACCAGCTAAAAAGAAACCCCAACAAGAATACTCCAAGACACATCTTAATAAAAATGACAAAAACTATAGATAGGGATAGAATACTGAAAGCAGCAAGATCAAAGAAGGAAATCACATACAAAGGAACATCTCTAAGATTTACAGCAGACTTCTCTGATGAAACACTCCGAGCCCGAAAACAATGGTGGGATATTGCGAAAAGGCTCAATGAACTGCAGGCTTCACCGAGAATTCTTTACCCGGCCAGGCTCACATTCAGATATGAAGGAAAGATACACAACTTCATGGATAAGCAACAACTCAGGAACTTCATGGACTCAAAACCAACTTTAAAAGAAGGACTGAAGGGTCTACTCTAATGCGACCAAACCCATAAGCACAACAAACACAAAAAGAAAGATGGCACAAAATCCGATGACAATAATCTCTCTCAATGTCAATGGTCTAAATGCACCAATTAAGAGACACAGAGTGACCAAATGGATTAAAAAATTGAACCCAACATTCTGCTGTCTACAAGAAACGCATCTGAATAAGCAGAACAAACACAGACTCAGAGTCAAAAGTTGGAAGACCATTCTCCATGCAAACAACTCCTCCAAAAAAGGCTGGTGTGGCCATATTAGTATCAGATAATATAGACTTCAGGCTTAAAAAGGTTAGAAGGGACAACGAAGGCCACTTCTTATTAATTAAGGGGTATGTACACCAGGAAGAAATTACACTACTAAACATATATGCACCCAACGAGGGGGTCAGCAAAATACATAAAACAACTGCTAAGAGACCTCAAAGAAGACATTGACAGTAGCACAATAATAGTTGGAGACTTCAACACTGCTCTATCAACGATGGACAGATCAACAAGACTGAAACTCACCAAGGAAATATTGGACCTGAAGGAAGAAATGGAAGAAAGAGAGCTAGTAGATATATACAGGGCTTTTCATGCCAAAAAAGCTGAATACACATTTTTCTCTAGTGCACATGGAACATTCTCCAAGATAGACCACATGCTGAGCCACAAAGCATACCTCAATAAAATTAAAAAAGATAGAAATTGTGTCAACTATCTTTTCAGACCATGATGCACTGAAAATGGAAGTTAACCGTGCACGCAAAAACAGGGAGTCAAACCAAACACCTGGAAACTGAACAGCTCACTGCTGAACAACAAATGGGTCATAGAAGAAATCAAACAGGAAATCCAAAGATTTCTGGAAATAAATGAAAATGAAGATACCAATTATAAGAACTTGTGGGACACGGCAAAAAGCCGTGTTAAGAGGGAAGTTTATAGCCCTGCAAGCATTCATCAGGAAACAAGAAAGGGCCCACATAAATAACCTGACTACACAGCTGAAGACATTAGAAAAAAGACCAACAAAAGGAGCCCAACCCAGGCAGAAAAAAAGGAAATAATAAAACTTAGAGAGGAAATCAATGAGTTGGAAACCAAAAAAAACAATCCAAAAGATTAATGAAACCAAGAGCTGGTTTTTTTGAAAAAAATAAACAAGATTGACAAACCATTGGCAAGACTTGTAAGGACAGGGAAAGAGAGAACCCAAATAAACAGAATCAGAAATAAAAAGGGTGACATCACAACAGAAACCACAGAAATCCAAAAGATCATCAGAGATTACTTTGAGAGCCTGTATGCCGTGAAACATGAGAATCTAGAAGAAATGGATCAATTCCTGAAGTCCTATAACCTCCCACGGCTGAAACAAGAAGACCTCCAATACCTGAATAAGCCTATCACCATTGAGGAAATAGAAACAGTAATTAAAAGACTTCCCAAACACAAAAGCCCAGGTCCAGACAGATTCCCTAGTGAACTCTACCAAACCTTTAAGGAGGACCTACTGCCAGTCCTTTTCAAGCTCTTCCAGGAAATAGAAGAAACAGAAACACTCCCAAACAGCTTCTACGAGGCACATATCACCCTGATACCCAAAGCAGGGAGAGACAACACAAAAGAAAGAAAACTACAGACCAATATCCCTGATGAACACGGATGCTAAGATCTTCAACAAAATACTAGCAAACAGAATCCAAAGACTCATCAAGAAGATTATACATCATGACCAAGTTGGATTCATCCCGGGAATGCAAGGATGGTTCAACATTCGCAAGTCAATCAACATAATACATCATATCAATGAAAGAAAAAAATAAAAACCATATGATCCTTTCAATAGACGCAGAAAAAGCATTTGACAAGATCCAGCACCCGTTCATGATTAAAACGCTCCAGAAAATGGGAATTGAAGGGACTTTCCTCAAGATAGTTACAGCCATCTACCAAAAGCCCACAGCAAGCATCATTCTAAATGGGGAAAAGTTGAAAGCCTTCCCCCTGAGATCAGGGACAAGACAAAGGTTGCCCCCTCTCACCTCTTTTATTCAATATAGTACTGGAAGTACTTGCCATAGCAATCAGAGAAGAAAAGGACATCAAGGGCATCCAGATAGGCAAGGAAGAAGTCAAGCTATCATTATTTGCAGATGACATGATATTATACCTAGAGAACCCTAAACTCTCTACCAAAAAACTCCTAGAAACAATAGACGCATATAGTAGAGTGGCAGGATACAAAATCAACACCCAAAAGTCAGTGGCTTTCCTATATACAAATAGCGAAACAGAAGAAAGGGATATTAAGGAAACAATTCCATTCACAATTGTGCCACAGAAAATCAAATACCTAGGAATCAACTTACCCAAGTATGTAAAGGACCTGTACAAAGAAAACTACAAGACACTGCTCCAAGAGATAAAAGAGGACACAAGGAAATGGAAACACATTCCCTGTTCATGGATGGGGAGAATCAACATTGTCAAAATGGTAATACTCCCTAGAGCTCTGTACAGATTCAATGCAGTCCCTATAAGGATACCGATGACATTCTTCAAAGAAATTGACCAAACGCTCCTGAAATTTGTATGGAACAATAAACCCCCAAGGATAGCTAAAGCAATCCTCGGGAAAAAGAAGATGGGAGGCATCACCTTACCCAACTTCAAACTGTACTACAAGGCAGTAGTAATTAAAACAGCATGGTATTGGAATAAAAAACAGACCTGTGGACCTATGGAATAAAATAGAGTATCCTGACACCCAACCTCAAACACATGATCATTTAATCTTTGATAAAGGTGCAATGAGTCTAAAATGGAGTAAGGAAAGCCTCTTCAACAAGTGGTGTTGGGAAAACTGGGCAGCAACGTGTAAAAAAATGAATTTGGACCTGTGTCTAACACCATGCACAAAAATCAGAACAAAATGGACTAAAGATCTCAATATCAGACTTGAATCCATAAAGTACATTGAAGAAAATATAGGAAAAACCCTCCACGACATTGAAGCTAAAGGCATCTCAAAGGTGAAACATCACTAACAAAGCAACTAGAAGAAAAGATAAACATATGGGACTACATGAAACTGAAAAGCTTCTGCACCTCAAAAGAAACAGTGACTAAGATACAAAAGCAGTCCACAGAATGGGAAAGAATATTCACCCAATACCCATCTGATAAGGGGTTAATATCCAGGATATATCAGGCACTGGTAGAACTTTACAAGAAGAAAACAAACAACCCCATCAAAAAAATGGGGACAAGAAATGAACAGAAACTTCAGCAAGGAAGAAATTCGAATGGCCAAAAAACATATGAAAAAAATGCTCATCATCACTAATCATCAGAGAGATGCAAATCAAAACAACAATGAGATACCACTTTACACCACAGAGACTGGCACATATTCAAAAGAGCAAGAACAACAAGTGCTGGCGTGGATGTGGGGAAAAGGGGACACTCATCCATTGTTGGTAGGAATGCCGGCTGGTACAGCCTTTCTGGAAAACAATATGGACTTTCCTCCAAAGACTAGAAATTGAACTCCCATTTGACCCAGCCATACCACTCCTGGGAATCTACTCTGGGAAACCAAAAATACGCAGCGGAAACACCATCCCTACTTTTATGTTCATAGCAGCATTATTCACAATAGCCAGAATCTGGGAAGCAACCAGAGTGCCCAAAAAATCGATGACTGGATAAAGAAGCTTTGGTACATCTACACAATGGAATACTATGCAGCTGTTAGGAAAAATGAAGTTATAAAATTTGCCTATAAATGGATGGACATGGAGAAGATTATGTTGAGTGAAATTAGCCAGAAGGAGAGAGACAGATACAGAATGACTGCATTTATTTGCATAGCATAAATATATATGTACATATTATGATACCAATATCCAAGGTCAAGTGAAACATATATCAGGAGGTCTTGTCAAAGGTGGAGATTATCACAAACGTGTGGGAGTCAGGAGTTTAGGTAAGACAGAAAATGGAACAGGGGGGCTAACAATAGTCGAGGGTACTAATGCCAACCTAGAACTGAGCATTAAATAGAGGCAAAAGGATACAAATGACAACCTTTTTAATGTATGTTCTGTAATCCATAGTCTGGAAGGGAAGGAAAAGAGAAAGAGAGAGAAAGGGAAAGAAATAAAGAACCTGCCATGGAGCAGGGCTGGGGGAAGGGGAGGGAACCGGGGATGTTGGTGGTGGGGAGATGGGCACTGGTGGAGGGACGGGTGCTGAAACACTGTATGACCAAAACCCAAACATGAACTTTTTAAAAAAAAAAAAAAAAACTAACATCTTTTATAGTGCATTTAATGGGGGAATGGTCACATCTCTTTCTAGTTCCTCACAGAGCATGTCTTAGAAACTCAGTTGAAAAAAAATTAAATAAAAAAGAAACTGAGTTGAGACTCCTCCTGACTGACTTGAATCTATTTCTATAGTCACACATCTATGACTGCTTCCTTTTTAGTCTTTATTTCAGAAACTTTTCCTAGAACTGCTTTACACCCCTCGTGATTAGATCGTGAAGGTGATCTAATCTAAGAATTGTGGAGAGCCATATGCTGCCTGAGCCCATATGCTGCTTATACCCACGTGCTGTTGCTGGAAAGAATGTGGTACCTGACCACATATGCCACCCGCGTCCCCCCTCTTGAGATGTGACTTGCATGCTTTCATATCTAATGCTGGGATATGTACTAGGACTCATTCTCTCTTGATCTTATTTCTCTCTTTCTCTCCCTCGCCTTCCTCTAACTTTCCAAATAAAATGAGATTTTTCACTTAAAAATAATTTTGGTGCTCTTCATTATTTTATCACTCTGGATCACTTCACTCATTCAGATGCACAATAATTAATACTTGTGAGTAACAAACAAGTGTTTACACCATTAAGACAATTATATTATTCTTTTCTATAGGAAAATTAAGTCTGTTATTATAAATCTAAAACTTTCTAATTTGCAATCATTTTCATCAATGTACATTTTTCTTAGCATTATTTTAATAACAGAAAATTGTTTAAAATTTTGAAAGAAGCAACAAATTGATAAAGAAACTCATAAAATCCCACTATTCATCAGACTTGGGGTTACTATCCAAGATATAGAAAGCACTGGTAGAACTTTTTAAAAGAAAAATAATGAAGAGAAGAGGTGAACAGGAACTTCTTCAAAGAAGAAACACAAATAAATAAAAAGCATATGAAAAAACGCTCTATATTAGTAACCTACAGGGAAATTCAAGTCAAAGCGATGGGCTGTCACTTCACACCAAGAGACTGGTGCTCATAAAAAAGAACAATGATTGTTTCCAGATTCTGGCTATTGTGAATAGTGCTGCTATGAACATAGGAGTGGGAAATGAGCACTGGTGGAGCCGATGGGTGCTGGAACACTGTATGACTGAACCCCAAAATGAACCCTTTTGTAACTGTATGTCTCACGGTGTTATAATAAAAAAAAAAACAATGATAACCATTATTTTCAAGGTTATGGGGAAAAAGGACATTCATTCAATGGTGGTAGGAATGCCAATTGTTCCAGCCTTTTTTTGGAAGGAGATAAAGAGATAAAGACAGACATTCCAAATTTAAGTGAGCTTCCATTTGACCCAGAAATTCTATTCCTGGGAACGTGCCCTAGGACCCAAAAGCACAAATCATAAAATATATCTGCACTCCTCTATTCATCTCAGCATTATATACAATAGCCGAAATATAGAAATAACCCAAACACTCACAAACAGATGATGACTGGATAAAGAAACTATGGTACACATATACAATGGAATGTTTATGCAACCTTAAGAAAAGGTAAAGTCATGCAATTTGCAGCAAAATGGATGCATTAGGAGAGTATCATTTTGAGTGAATTTAAGCAAAGTGAGAGAAACAGACTCAGAATGATCTAGCTTACCTGGGATATATATATTATATATATATATATATATATATATATATATATATATATATATATATATACCTTGTAGGCGAATACCAAGTGTCCAATGGCAAAAGAAAAGAAGCACAGGAGAATTTGTTTTCAGAAGGAAACTTGGCACTGGGGGTAAGGATGAGGGAGCTAAGTTAGGTAAGGGAATACCAGAACAATGGGAGAGGGCAAGGTGCATGCACAGATGCAGTTGAGGTGAGAAAGGAACTGGGGACATTGGTGGGGGTTAGCGGAAACCACTGAAAGGATTGGTGTTGGAAAAATATGCCTGAAATTCGATCATAAATAAATCTGTAACTTTGTGTTACACAGTGATTCAGTTAAAAAATGAAAAATAATAACATGAGAGCAGACCCACAATACTCTCTCCAAATGTGCTATTACTGACAAATCTCCAGTATATAAAATGTATTACTAAGGGATCAGAGAAATAATATCAAGATTAAGACACTTGTCTTGCACAGACAAGTTGCCAATCCCAGTTTTTCCTTGGCATGCATATCTCTTTCTCTCACACACACACATACACACATACACATATGTATTTATTGTATATAATATTACTTAATACATATTATATATCATATAATGTGCTCTATACATTATATATAATGTATAGAAATATGATATATTACCAAAATTATAGGATTTTGCAGCAGATAGAACCAACTATTTAATTATGATATATTTTTGATATAAGGTCATATACATAGTAGGTGCTCAAATTAGCTTCTGTCTCTTTAAGTCATAGCATAGCTTCTTCTCATTAAATTTGGAAGTGGAATCAAATGAGGGTTTCTATTATAAACATGAGAAGTAGAAAGATCAGGAACAAAAAGGATTAACTCATCTTCTCCAGTGTTTCAGAATTAGTGTTTCTTTTAAATTAACATCAGTAATAAAAGAGATTGATAGCTCACATGAAATATTTTTGTTGAGTGGTATTTTAAGGTGAGGGTATATTTTCTCTATAGTATATCATCATAAGCTACATTTTATTTTTAATCAAATAAACAGTGTTAATTAAGCACACCTAATTCCTATTATTCTTGGAATCCATGGGGTCAGGGATCAAGTTGAAATGTGGTAAGGAAAATGACTATGGAATAAAGATTTTCATTGATTCTCTAGATGTTCAATAACTGAGAGCATTGAGGCTTTCAATCGAGTCTTTGTTTAAAGACATGCTATTTCACAGATGCCTATAAAGGCTCTTTTATAGCTTCTTTCTTTAACAAGTACAGTCTTTGTAAACTAATATCGGTTGATTATTGGCAAGTTCAAAAGTCCTGAGACTGGATTTTTTCATTAAAACTAGAAGAAAGCAGATTTTTCTTCAATACCTTTATCTATCTATCTGTCTCATATTTAGTTCAATTCAAGTCCACGGATATTATATTAAGTACCCTTATGCGAAAATAAATAGACCAAAGTAGGAGATGTACCTGTCCCAAGGGATTAGAAGAGCAGATTTTATAGAGTGAATAATACACCAAATAATTGGTGACTGATGCATGCTTGATGAGAATGTAAAGAGATGCAGCAATAATAGCTACTGTCCTCCAAAGAAGTTGAAATGCTTCCTTTGAGAGTTGAGACACAAATGGGCCCGCATCAAATTAAAAAAGTTTTGCACTATTATAAATGATAACTAGATAATCATAAAATACCCTACTAAGAGGAAGAAAACTTTTGTTCACCACATAACTGTAAAAAACAAATGTATCAAAGATTTATAAAACACCCACAAATCAGCAAAAAAAGTAAATGATCACAGAAGAAATGGGCAGAGTTGCTAAGTGAACGGTGCTTCAGAGAAGACAGACAGATGTCCAATCGATTTGTGGAAAAGTTATTATCACATCATCAGGGAAATGCAAATAAAAATGTCCAGGGGACATCATCTCACACAAGCCAGAACAGCCTTTATCAGAAAAGCTGGTCAACTAGTGCTGATAGGGATGTGGTGGAAAAAAGAGAGGAAGAGAGAGAGGAGATAAAGAACCTGCCATTTAGGCAGGCCGTAGGAGGGGGAGGGAATTGGGGGCATGGGTGGTGGGTGATGGGCACTGGTGGAGGCCGGGGTGCTGGAACACTGTGTGACCGAAACCTCCAAACGTGAACAACGTTGTAATTGTATATCTCACGGTGGTATAATAAAATGTTAAAAAAAAAAAAGAAGCAATTTCTCCAAGTATGCTAGTGACCTGGGAAGAATAAGAAACAAGGAACCCAGAAAAAGTTCCTTGTGATACTGCAACTAATAAATTGCTGATATTCTAAAATATAGAGAAATTATAAGGAGGTTCATATTTTTTTATTATTTTTCTCACCTAATCTTTGATAAAGGAGCAAGAAATGTGAAGTGAAACAAGGAAAGTCTCTTCAACAAATGGTGCTGAGAAAACTGGACAGCACATGAAGAAAATGAACTCAGAACTCTCTCTAATGTCAGGCACAAAATTCAGATCAAAATGGATAAAGACCCCAAGAATAGGCCTGAATCCCAAAAGAATATGGAGGAAAGCATCGGCAGGACTCTACGACACTGAAGCTAAAGGCATATTCAGAGGTGAAACTCCACTGACCAAGCGGAAGCAGAGACAAAAAAGTGGAACTACATGAAACTAAGAACTTCTGCACTTCAAAAGAAACTGTGACCAAGGTATCAACAGTCCACAGAGTGGGAAAGAATATTTACCCAATATCCATCTGATAAGAGGTTAATATCCAAGATATATAAGACACTGGCAGAACTTTACAAAGGAAAAATTCCGACTCCATCAAACAAATGAGAAATGAACAGAAACATATTTTATTAATATTTAAAATATCATAAATATCTATATGTTATAGGATTTGGGAAAAACGCCGAAGACTAAAGATGTTTCTAAGATCTCTCTTTGTGCTCTCTTGCACTTTTTGTGCTCTCTTGCACTTTTGTGCTCTCTTGCACTTTTTTGTGTTTTTTTTTGTGCTCTCTTGCACTATGTTGCCCTGGCACAGGCAACTTTCTCTGCTGTTGTCAGGGACGCAGGACAGCTATTCCAGGCCTCTGTGGCAGGAGTTCTTCCATGCTCATCGAGACCAGATGTGTACTCTCTTCCTTTGGGTGGAAAAACTGATGACCAACTATGACAGTAGTATTCCAGAGGAATGAATTTAAATCTGGGAGTGGGTGCAAAGCTGGGTAGATCTCAATAAAAAGCATCAAAATTTCCTGGATGGGAGTCAAGGAATTGCTTGCTGGAGAAAGGTGAGGGTATTTTATGTGAGTAGCTCCGAGGATATGTAGCCCTGCCCAAACCTACTGGGTCTCTTATGTGGATACTGTCCCTCAGGAGGTTATTTCAGAGTCATGTTGATATGGGGCAAAGATAAAGCGATTCTAGTTATCTACCCTAGAATTATGATATCAGGTCCTGATTCTCAAGCCAGGTGATGCCACCAGTTCTCCAACCCTACCACCATTCTGTCAGAGCCTGGAAATAAAAGAAAGTCATGGCATAAATATATATATATATATATATATATATATACATATTATGATACCAATATCCAAGGTCAAGTGAAACATATATCAGGAGGTCTTGTCAAAAGTGGAAATTATCACAAACATGTGGGAGTCAGAGATTAGGTAAGACAGAAAATGGAACAGTGTGCTAATAATTGTCGAGGGTACTAATGCCAACCTAGAACTGAGCATTAAATAGAGGCAAAAGGATACACATGCCAACCTATTAATGTATGTTCTGTAATCCATAGTCTGGAAGGGAAGGAAAAGAGAAAGAGAGAGAAAAGGGAAAGAAATAAAGAACCTGCCATGGAGGAGGGCTGGGGAAGGGGAGATGGAACCGGGGATGTTGTTGGTGGGAGGTGGGCACTGGTGGAGGGACGGGTGCTAGAACACTGTATGACCAAAACCCAAATATGAACTTTTAATTGTATATCTTTTTATTTGTATATCTCACGGTGGTATAATAAAATACTTAAAAAAAAAGAAAGTCATTGAGAACTCGAGGAGTTACAGAGCAGTGTCTCAATCTTCTTCTTTCTTCTCATGAAAAGGATAAACAGCACCCACAGATATGTGTTTGGAATCAGGTTGAGCTACTCCATGAGTGTTTGTGGCCCAGAGTGATTTTTCAGCAATTGAAAACTCAACAGTCTGTTTTACCTCATGCCTGTTTCAATGCCTGAAATTAATCCTATCATCAAAAAGAAGAAACTGAGGTTCAATATGGAACAATGTAACAAAAACCAAAGCATGGTTTTGCACTCATTCACTAAGACCTCAGACTAGACTAAATTGGATATTTTTCCTATTATTCACTGCCTTGCCAATACTTTGATAAATATAATTCAATCAGCATGCTATGATAAGCTTCATTAAAATGTCAAGAGGCTTACCAGTTAGAATGAAAACGTAGGATAAAAAAACATATTTGTGGATTTTACTAAACCCCACACTGTTTGAATATAATTCTTACTGTTCAACAAATCCAGGCTCACTCATGTCTATTCTTTTATACTAAGAACACAGAGTGACAGAAAGAATAGTATTTCGCTTTTCTCAGCTCAGGCTTGGAGCTTAAAACTGGACACAGCATGCAGCTTTGGAATCCAAAGCCGGGAATTTGATAGCTACCACACAGATGTACCGTGCTTCAGCTAAAATCTTATTCCTTGACTTCAAAACCACTGGCTTCTCTGCACTAAAGGTTTATTTGTTTGCTTTTAGTTTTCTGCAAAACCCACAAATCATAACAAGTGTTTTTTTTTTTTATTGAAACCACAATAACTCCTCATCTTGGGTAAAAAAGGCATCACAAAGCCCCAGCAGAAGTGGGTTCTTGCATTATCCTGTACCAAGGCTTTTAGGAGGTAAAAGTTGGCATTATCAGAGACCTCAAAAGTCACCCCAGTTGCCAGCATGTACAACTGGGGAACAAAGTGAAATCTTCCCTGAGCAAGCGATTATCAAATTACAGACCTGTCACCAGAGCATCCTAGGAAGGGTCAGCACCTCCCCTTGTTTGAGACAGACAAAGAACATGTTACAAACCGATCGATAATTCTGTTAGCTAAACAGCTGGCTAATAACAGGACTGACAGCACACAGAGGTGGGGTTGAAGACAATGAAATCAAAGTGCCTTTTTTAAAGACTTCTTTTTTCCACCCTGTTCAACAGTGTGGTGGGTCCAGCTCTTTTATATCATTATTATTTAATTTTTTTTTTTGCCTTTCATTTTCTCTTTCTTTTTTTCTTACCATAGATGAGGATGCTGATGATGGTACACTCACAGGTAGAAAAGAGAGAAGACACACTCCCAGAAAATGATGTTCAGGCATTTATCCTTCTGAATGAAGGAGGGGCCGAATGGGGAGGAGTGGGGAGCTAGCCTATTTATCAGCCTCCTGTGGATGATGGAGATGACCCAAATCAATTGTCATTAACTAATTACTCTTCTCCTTTGTCAAGATAAATTGGTTCAGCCAATGTGTTTTCCAAGTGTGTCAGGTGAATTGCATTAAAAAAGGATAAACACTCTTTTCCAGCACACTCTGTCGAAAATCTTAACAACTTAATTGTTGTTCTGCTGATTACAGAGGCAGTGCTGGTTAGTAATTAAGGGTCTGGTCTGGGACTGCTCAGAATCGAAGCTTCTTCCACTGCTTGCTTGTGCGAGAGTATACAAGTCTTATCCTCCCTGTACTGCCTCTGTTTACCAGAGGAGAAAGGATGAAAATACTTTGGTCCCAGTATTTTCTTTTTTAGATAAAGCAGGTTTTTAAAATGTAAGAAAAAACAAAATGCCATGTAAAGTACTAGACAAGGTTATTGGAATATAGTAACCTAAGTATGTACTGATAACCTTTCTGACCTCTTTATTCATCAGCGACCTGGCGGAACCATGAAAACCTACTGGCCACCGTCTTTTCAATGCAAAATTCTGGCTTCTTAAAGATATTAATAACACCTTGCCTCCATAAAATGCTTTATGGCAGTGAAACAATTTCCGATCTAGTAGCATTTTTAGTTCTCACCAATTTCTGCAAGGCAATTAGATTTGACATTTCTATCATAAAAGGGGAAACCAAAGCTGACAGAAATTATTTAATTTATCAATGTGCTCAGCAACCTTTGGTTCAGCCCCATAAACAGCATTAAATATTCCACATGAAAGGACAGTGCAGTTGGTAGAGCACTTGCCTTGCATGCTGCTCATCTCTCTTTAATCTCCAGGACCCCACATGTTCCCTCAAGCCCCACCTGGAGTATTCCTTGAGCACAGAGCTAGGAGTAAACCCTATGTATTACTGGATGTGACTCTAAAACAATAAAAAATCAAGACAAAACTACATTTCCATGAATTGTTCTCAACTGAAATCTTTGCCTATTTGCTTCTTAGCTGTGTCACATTCTGAAACTTGCTTAACTTCTCTGTGAATCAGTTTCCCCACCTGCAAAGCAGGAATGTCACACCATACCATACAGGTTGTGGTAGAATAACAAAGAAATAAGATTAATCTGTATTTCAACAGGAAAGTGGTACTTAGTAACTATTCTAGAAATGTCAAATATCTGTTCTCTAGTATAACTGCTATTATTATTATTAAGAGCATAAATTACTAATTGGGACACACATAAAACGTCATTATCAATAAACCTGGTCCCTTACCCTCTACTTGTCAAGTGTATGACACTTGATTGGTTTGCTTTGTCCTTCACATATCCATAGCTTTCTGTCATAATCACTCTTGACGAGAAATCTAACATAACTCACCAGTTGCCTATCGACTGTCTATAAACAGGCCAGGGAGCAGAGATTATTACAATGGTAAACCAATCAAATGTCATATTCTTGACAATCAAATGATGGACCATAGGATTGGTTGGAGACAAAAATTACTCAAATACAGACTGACCCCAAAATACATTGTAAGGTGATGTACAACGTGATCACTTAGAGGCACAACTGTGAGATTTCTCTAAGGATTTTGAATGTTTTATGATCAATGAGCAGAATCCTATTCAGCAAGAGAATTCCAAAGCCTTTTGATCTAGGGAAAGAATTCATCATGCAAGAGTGCAAAGGCAAGTATGGTTCTGCAGGTCCTGATCAACTTTGGTATTTATGTGAAGATGAACGTTTCTAAATGGAAAAAAAAGCTCTTCTGACCAGAGAAGGACACATGACTGATACAGTCTAACAAACACATGCAAAAGGACATTCACAGATATGAATATATATACATATGTGCATTTTATACATATGCATGTACATATTATATATGTGCGTATGTATAATGCATGTATATATGTATGTACACTAATATACACTTAAATAAACATCTATACATATTTATATGCACATATCTATGTATATATACATGAAAATAGTTGATAGAATATTAACACTAAAACATGAGATCTAAGCTACAACCACTGTATTTTTCAATGTTACTGTCAACTTGACAAGTGAGGATGGGGCAGGGGTTGGGAGTGATGATGTACTATGGGAACACTGGTGGAGGGAAGTTGACACTGTTTATGAGATCGGTCTTGAAATATTAAACACCTGGGCCTGTCTCCACCTCAGGAATTCTTCCTGGGGTTTGCGGCTGGCCATTCGGGCACCTGGGGTCATAGTAGAGCCCCAGTCCTTGGCAGAAGGTGGAACTACAACCCCAAGAGTCCATGCGGAAGCGGAAGTAAATGGACATTTGAAGTCGCACACCGGCCTGTCTCTGCCTCAGGTATTCTCACTGGAGTGTGCTGCTAGCGGGGCGGGCAGCCACTCACGTGGCCTTATTAATACAAAAACTAGGAAATTCAACACCAGGGAAGGTAATACCCTCAAGAAAAAAGAAACAGTACACTGGAGGAATCTATCCATGAACACCGCAACACCATGGGGAAAAAACGCAGATCCCCAGCTAGAAGAACAGATGAAGGAATCAACTCGGAATACTCAAAAAAAAATGCAGATGTGCATGATCTCTCTGACAATGAATTTAGAGAAGAAATTCGTAGGATGTTTAAGGAGCTCAATGAAAAAATGGAGCAGATGTCCAATAAAATACAGGAGAACATAAACGAAGCAGTTGAAAGGGCAGTCAATAAATTACGGAAGGAAATGATAGCAGAAAAGAGAACCATGCAAATAGAAATATCATCACTTAAAAACTCAGTAGATGAAATGAAAAACACAATCAGGGCTCTCGACAGTAGGATGACAGCAGCAGAAGAGAGAATCAGTGAGACTGAAGATGAGCTGCAGAAAGCACTCAGAGAACTACATAAGATGGAAAAAGACCAGAAAATGGATCAGCAATGGAACAGAGAAGAATGGGATGAAGCCAGGCAGAACAACATAAGAATTATTGGAGTCCCAGAGGGAAAGGAAAGTAACCCCAAGGAAATTAAAACAGTTAAAAACATCCTGGCTGAAAAGTTTCCCGAGTTAAAGGATGAAGGCATCCAGATCCAAGAAGCCCGACGTGTACCAGCATGAAGAGACCCCAATAGAAAGTCCACAAGACACATCCTAGTCAAAGCAATGGATGCCATAGACAGAGACATAATTCTACAGGCAGCAAGATAAAAGAAGGAAATTGTATACAAAGGAGCATCCATTCGACTTTCAGCAGACTTCTCAGAAGACACCCTCCAAGCCAGAAGGCAATGGTGGGATACAGAAAAAAAAACTTAATAAAATAAAAGCCTCAGCAAGAATTCTTTATCCAGATAAACTCTCACTCAGATTTGAAGGACAGATATACAACTTATTGGATAAACAACAGCTTAGGAACTTTGTAAAATCAAAACCAACCTTAAAAGAAGGACTGAAAGATCTACTAAAAGACGAGACATAACGCAAAAAAACAACCAACCTATACAGAAAGATGGCACAAAATCCCATGACAATAATTTCTCTCAATAGGGGCTGGGAGCGATAGCCCAGCGGGTAGGGCATTTTGCCTTGCGGACCCCTGTGTCGGCCTGGGTTCGATCCCGGCATCCCATATGGTCCCCTGAGCATCGCCAGGAGTGGTTCCTGAGTGCAGAACCAGGAGTAACCCCTGAGCATCGCTGGGTGTGACCCAAAAAAAAAGCAAAAAAAAATTCTCTCAATGTCAAAGGTCTAAATGCACCAGTTAGGAGACACAGAGTGGCATAATGGATAAAAAATTGAATCCAACATTCTGCTGCCTTCAAGAACACAACTGAACAATCGGAGCAAAGACAGGCTCAAAATAAAAGGCTCAAAAACAATCCTTCACTCAAACAACCCATCCAAAAAGGCTGGGTAGCTATACTGGTATCTGACAACATAGACTTCAGGCTAATGAAGGTCAGAAGGGACAATTAAGGTCACTTCTTAATAGTCGAGGGATACATATATCAGGAAGAAATCATGCTATTAAACATATATGCACCCAATGAGGGACCAGAAAAATAGCTAAAACAACTACTAATAGACTTCAAAGATGACATTGACAGCAACACAATTGTAGTTGGAGACTTCAACACTGCTCTATCAACCCTGGATAGATCAACAAGATTGAAACTTACCAAGGAAATACTGGCCCTAAAAGAAGAGATGGAAGAAAAAGGGCTGTTAGACATATACCAGGGCATTTCATCCCCAAAGCGCTGAATACACTTTCTTCTCCAGTTCACATGGAACATACTCCAAAATAGATCACATGCAAAGCCATAAATCATACCTCCATAAAATCAAGAAGATATAAATTGTGCCAACTATTTTTTCAGACCATGATGCAATGAAAATAGAAGTTAATTGTACACAAAAAATGGAGACCAATACCAAGTACCTGGAAACTAAACAGCTCACTGCTTAACAACTAGCAAGTCATAAAACAAATCAAAGAGGAAATCCAGATTTCTGGAAATAAATGAGACTGAAGACACGAATTACCAGAACTTGTGGGATACAGCAAAAGCAGTGTTAAGAGGCAGTTCATAGCTCTTCAAGCATTCATCAGAAAAGAAGAAAAGACCATCACAAACAGTCTGACTTCACAACTTAAAATCGTAGAGAGTGATCAACAAAAGGAGCCCAAACCAAGCAGAAAGAAAGAAATAATAAAACTTAAAG
The DNA here is from genome assembly GCA_021461705.1 of Cryptotis parvus. NCBI lineage: Eukaryota > Metazoa > Chordata > Mammalia > Eulipotyphla > Soricidae > Cryptotis > Cryptotis parvus. The sequence goes on from JAJIBD010021464.1 coordinate 17,335, forward strand.
CAGAAATCAATGAGATGGAATATCAAAAAAAAACAATCCAGAAGATCAACGAAACCAAAAGCTGGTTCTCTGAAAAAAAAAAAACAAGATTGTGAAATCACTTGCAAGACTTCTAAGAAAAGGAAAAGAGAGAACCAAAATAAATAGAATCAGAAATGAAAACTGGGACATCACAACAGAAACCAAAGAAATTCAAAAGATCATCAGAGATTACTATGAGAACCTCTATGCCATGAAACAAGAGAACCTAGAAGAAATGGACAAATTCTTGAATTCCTAGCCTCCAAGTCTGCAACAACAAGATTTGAAATACCTCAACAAACTATCTCCATCGAGGAGATAGAATTGGTAATCAAAAGTCTCCCCAAACACAAAAGCCCAGGTCCAGATGGATTCACCAGTGAATTCTACAAAACCTTCAAAGAGGACCTATTTTCAATTCTTTTTAAGCTCTTCCAGCAAATTGAAGAAACAGAAACACTCCCAAATATCTTTTATGAGGAACATATCACCATGATACCAAAAGCAGACTGAGATGTCACAAAATATTATAACTACAGACCAATCTCCCTGATGAATACAGATGCTAAGATCTTCAACAAAATACTAGCAAATAGAATCCAAAGAGTCATCAAAAGATTATACACCATGACCAAGTGGGATTCATCCCGGAATGCAAGGATGGTTCAACATCTGCAAGTCAATCAACATAATACATCGTATCAACAAAAATAAAAATAAAAACCATATGTTCATATCAATAGATGCAGATAAGGTTTTTGACAAGATTCAACACCCGTTCATGATAAAAGCTCTCCATAAAATGGGGATTGAAGGAACCTTCCTCACGATAATCCAGGCCATCTACTACAAGCCCACAGTGAGCATCATTCTCAATTGGGAAAAACTGAAAGCCTTCCCCTTAAGCTCAGGGACAAGACAAGGCTGCCCACTCTCACCAATTCTATTCAATATAGTACTGGATGTACTTGCCATAGCAATCAGGGAAGAAAAAGACATTAAGGGCATCCGGATAGGAAGGGAAGAAGCCAAGTTGTCAAAATTTGCAGAAGACATATTATACCTGGAAAACCCGAAACTCTCAACCAAGAGGCTCCTAGAAATAATAAATTCCTATAGTGGAGTGGCAGGGTACAAAATCAATACCCAAAAGTCAATAGCATCCCTATATGCAAAAAGCAAAAGAGAAGAAAGGGACATTAAAGAAACTATCCCATTCACAATTGCTCCGCAGAAAATGAAATCCCTAGGAATCAGATTGACAAAGAATGTAAAGGATCTCTACAAAGAAAACTACAAAACATTACTTCGGGAAATAAAAGAAGACCTGAGGAAACGGAGACACATTCCCTGCTCATGTATTGGAAGGATTAACATTATCAAAATGGTAATACTCCCCAGAGCTTTATACAGATTCAATGCGGTCCCTATAAAGATACCCATGATGTTCTTCAACGAAATTGAACAAACACTCCTGAAATTTGTATGGAATAATAAAACCCCACGAATAGCTAAAACAATCCTTGGGAAAAATAGATGGGAGTTATCACGTTCCCCAACCTCAAGCTCTACTACAGAGCAGTTGAAATTAAGACAGTGCGGTATTGGTATAGAGACAGACCCGAGACATATGGAATAGAAGTGAATATCCTGAAACACACTCTCAAATATGCGACCACTTAATCTTTGATAAAGGAACAAAAAATATTAAGTGGAGCAAATAAAGCCTCTTCAACAAATGGTGCTGGGAAAACTGGGCAGCTACGTGTGAAAAAATGAACTTAGACCTCCTTTTAACGCCATGTACAAAAGTCAGATCAAAATGGATTATAGATCTCAACATCATTCATTAATCTATAAGGTACATTGAAGAAAAGATAAAAAGAAATGCTCTACGACATCGAAACTAAAAGTATCTTTAAAGATGACATGCCACTGACCAAGTAAATCGAAGCAAAGATAAACAAATGAGATTATATAAGATTGAAAAGCTTCTGCGCCTCAAAAGAAATGGTGCCTAAGATACAAAGACAATCCACAGAGTGGGAAAGGATATTCACCCAATACCCATCTAATAAGGGATTAATCCAGGATATATCAGCACTTCACAAGAAGAAAACAGCCAACCCCATCAAATAATGGGGAGAAGAAATGAACAGAAGCTTCCTAAAAAGAAGAAATTCAAATGGCCAAAATGCAAATGAAAAAGTGCTCTTCATATTTAATCATCACGGAGATGCAAATCAAAACAACAATGAGGTACCATCTCACACCACAGAGACTGGCACACATCCAGAACAGCAAGAACAATTGGTGCTGGTGGGTGTGGATGAAAAAAGGGACTTTCATCTACTATTGGTGGGAGTGCTGACTGGTTCAGCCCTTTTGGAAAACAATATGGGCATTCCTCCAAAAACTAGACATTGAGCTCCCATTTGATCCATCAATAGCCCCCCATGGGAATATACCCCAGAGACCGAAAAACACATAGCAGAAACACTATCTGTACTTCTTTATTCATCTCTGCACTATTCACTATAGCTAGAATCTGGAAACAACCTAAATGCCTGAGAACAGAGGACTGGTTAAAGAAACTGTGGTTCATCTACAGTATGGAATACTATGCAGCTGTCAGAAAAGATGAAATTATGAAATTTACCTGCAAATGGATGGATATGGAGACTATCGTGCTAAGTGTAATTAGAAGGAAAGGACAGATATAGAATGACTGCATTCATTAATAGAATATAAATAGATACCAGTGTTTTACTAAATGTGGGAAATGGTAATGGCAGATTAAAACTCACCATTGAATATACACAAAGAGACTTAAGTGGTAAACTCTAAATATCCACAGGGCTAGCTACAATGTGTGAAATAAGAGGGAGAGAGTGCAGAGAGCAGAGAGAGACAGAGAGAGAAAGAGAGGAAACAGGGCTATCTGCTATGAGGCAGCCTGCGGGTGGGTGGGAGGAGGTGGGGTACATTAGTGGTGGAAATGGGGGACTGGTGGAGGGATGGGTGCTGGAATACTGTATTACCAAGAACCAATTATGAACACCTTTGTAATTGTATGTCTCATGGTGGTATAATAAAAAATTTTAAAAAAAGAAATATTAAACACCTAAGGTTCAATAATCAATAACTTTGTAAATCATAGTTCTTTAATTAAATTTAAGACTTTTTTAATATGATTTTATTTATTTTTTTTAATTTTTTTAAACATTTTATTATATACCATTACAACGTTGTTCATGTTTGGAGGTTTCGTTCACATAGTGTTCCAGCACCCGCCCTCCACCAGTGCCCATTTCTCACCACCAATGTAGGAGAAAATCCATCTCTGTGAATGTGCATGTACATGTATGAATGTACATTTCTAAGTCTATTTATTACATTCAAATATTTTGTGTGCATATTTAAATACATAGCAGAATGTGTTTATATATCAATTAGTATAATGTAGTGTTTTACATATTTAACTTAAATAAATGGTAAGCACAAAAAAAACCCCAAAGTTTTGAAGCAAGACTTCCCTGAAGGAAGGTTACAGACGGAGAATTACAAACCTTCCACACAACAACTGTTCGCCTGAGCTCAGGGCCCAGGTCAGTGCCTTTTGCCTCCCACTCCAACCTCACTCTCTAAGTCCAGGATTCCCGCTCCTACAAAACCTCTGGGTTCCCATCAATCTTGCCCCCCCACTGACTCACACCACCCTCTGTTTTCTCAGCATTTCACTTTTGCAGTTGTCCTGGAAACCTTTCAGACTCCTAGGCCCTATGCAAGGGGGTCTGAAAAGACCCTGCCCTCTTCTGTAATGGGACTCACAGTGTCTCTGTCCACTTCTTCTGGCCTCATTCTTCCACATTCTACTCTGCGTCCAATGATAAAGACAAAAGTAACTGGAACTGTCTCCTGGCAAATGGTTGAGAACAAAGAAATGAAATAGAGGAAGAAAGAAGGGAAGCGAGGAGAGTGAGGTGAAAGAGGGAGAGAGGAGGGCTGGATTTTAAGGCGGCTCCTAGGAGAATGGGTGCGAGCTTGGTTGGGTCTGAAAGGCCAGCCACAGCACTCTGCCGAACCCCTCTTGCGGTCTTTGGGAGTGGGAGCCCGGAAAGTTGTCTTGATGTGATTATCAGGTGCAGTGTCTGGGGAGAAGGCAAGGGCATTCATGCAGCAGAGATCAATTTATTTTGCTAGCAGATGTAAGGAGAAGAAGATATTTTAGGTGGCAGCTTGACAAATCCCATCGTTTGCTGCAGAAATGACACTGTGGGTGGTGTGCACCCATCTGTAGCACGAGCAAGCACAGGGAGAGATGGCAGGGCAGGTGCCATTGGTGCTGTGCTGGTCAGAAATTTATCTTAGATTTACAGTCAGAATCTGGCCAGGAAGAGGGGATAGAAATAGCAGACACTTGGATGTTCTGGGAAGCATTAGTTACAAACATTCCTTTTGTAGAGGAGATCACTGGAAACCAGGGAGGTTCAGTGCTGCCAGGAGCTAATGAGGGTCCATGCTGTGAGCCCCCTGTGTCTTCTGCAACAGGCAAGAAGCTGCTTCTGCTTACTCCTCCCTGGGAAACGGGGGATTGGCACGTTTTATTATATACGTTTTGACTTGAAGATGTCTAAAACTAACCATTGATTGACACTAGATTAGACCAAAAAATTCATACATGAGTGAGTACATATGCTTCCTATCCAAGAGAATGTGTTATTTTCCTGGCTCTCCTGCCATACACGAGAGCTGGACAGCTTAGTCTTCCTTTCCTTTCTGAGCTCTGGCCCCTCTCCACATGTGTGCTGGGGGTGAATGGAGGTAAATTGGTTGAGGGGATTGAGGGTGATCAAATCCATTAAACATTTAAATGATAGATCAAAGGAAGAGTGAGATAATACAAAAAATAAGGTGCTTACCTTCTGTTCACCTGACCCTAGTTTGATCTCTAGCATCATATCATATGAACCTATGAACCTTCAAGCAGTGTCAGGCATGGCCTACCACCATGTTGGTTGAGAATCATTGGATGGACCATATGGAGTGCCAGGGATTGAGGCCAGGCCAGCTGCATGCAGAGCAAGTGCCCTACTTGCTTTACTACTACTTTGCTCCCAGTTTTTTGAATATGGATGCACTGAATAGATTAATTTTGATATATAAATGAGTCTGTTTAAAATTCTATGTCAAGTTTCAGTCACTGGCATATCAGAGCTTATGTGCTTGGTGAAACCCCATTGTGTGGCACTTACACAGTGAAGGCAGGCATCAACATTTAAGGCAGTATTAATGACTCTCCGGGCACAGAGCAGGAGCTCAGGGTCCACCATCTCAGGCTGCAGGCGGGGCTGTAGGAAACAAAAAGAAACCATTGGGGAAAAGCATTGGACACATACTCCCAGTCATTTCCCTTCCCCTTTGAACTTGCCCTTCTCTGAGTGCAGATGAGTGGGGAGTAGACAGGACTCTTGGTTGTTCATGGCACAACAAGAATTCTGAAAATGATTAGACTGCAGATTTTGCATCCTGTATAGTCAAAACATTTAAAATACCATTAAACCTCTGCTTCCACAGCTCTGTGGGTTCCTGCAACCTACAGCTCACAAAATTTCTGTGTCTGCAGGGGTTCATAATATACTCCAGGCTGGATGCGGTACCACACATGTTTCTACGAAGTGATTATGGGAAGGGATGCGGTGTGGCTTGCCTCTTATATTGAGACAGCAATTTTGCATGACATTTATCTCTCCCCTTGATTATGTATTTTTGTTCCCTATGATCATTTTTCATAGGAACAGAGGCAACTGTGAAGAATTTTGCAATCTAGCTTCTTTAGATTTTTTTGAGTTTTTATCTTTCTATTCTATAGCTACTGCGTATAATAGGAAAATCTAAGCTCCCATTTTGCAGGTACCGAAAAGAATAAATAGGGAAAGAAAGGTCTGTGTGAATAGACTTCATTTATAGAGACATCACCTATGTCTGGGCTGGGAACTTCATCTTGTTGATCTTGCAACTAACAAAGCAGCCAGATCAGAGAGGTCCCTGACTTGGTGTTAGATACCACTTCAGAAGCACATATCGCAGAACTAAAATGTGCCCCCAAATCCATATGCAGGTCTTTGTTCTGTACCAGTTTTGTAAAGTCACTGCAAGATGATGGTCCCCAGTTCAGGAAATATAAAAATAGTAAGATTAGAGTTTGTATCCTATGCAGTGCTATTTGTCTGACTCTATCTGTTGACAGAAATGACTATCACTGTACAACGCAGTCTGAGAAATAAGAGAAGAATACACTAACATCCTTTAGTCCAGTTAGAAAACTTTTTATTGATATGAAGATGGATAGCAAGAAAGGAATTCTGGGGTGAGAGCCTTACTTGATTAAAAAAAATGAAAGAGAATCTTAAGTCCACAAGTGAAAGTGATCATTCTGAATCTATCATCAACATAGATTCAAAGACAAAATATTGAGAGAACTGAGCCATACAATTGAGTTGGGGAATTGAGAGGATGGGGTATTAGGATCCTTGAAAAAGGAAAGTGGAAAATTCCAATAGCACACCAAGGATGGGTGTGTTATTGGAATTATGTGCATGGAAGCCACTATTATTAGAACATTGGAAACTACAGAATTTCAATCAACGCAAAAAATTAAAATTGTTAATTTTATAAACATACATTAATACATATGTTTTTAATAAATTAAAAAGCATGGAATTGGAAAATCATGTAATGTGACAGCTGAACATGACATGAGAGAGCTGGTTTTCATCACAGCTACGGCAACGCTTGAACCTGCCTTGCTTCCTCTTGATTGAGTTTTGTCTTTTTTCTTATCTGAAGGAGATGCTGACTTGAGCCTCTGCTCTTAAGGCAGATCTAGTGGCTCCCAATGATGTCCAGAGAGTGATGCCCTGACTGTCTGTACTTCAGTGTGTTGTGTCATGTCATGTCATTGCCAGGAAATGGCAGATGGAGCAGAAATAAAATACAAGAGGAGAATCTCTCTAATAGATCCCTTCAAAGAACCCCTGCTTAGTGCTTGAATTTAGCACATGAGCCTTGAACTCTCTTTCCCCCCTATATATCCTCTGGGCTCCTTCCTATCAAGAGTGGGTGAAGGAGGATCTTCAGCTCTCCAGCCTGCCTTATTCGCATAAATGGTTGTAACAGAATGTCCTCTAGTGTGTCCAGGCTCCTTCTCATCAGAGAGGGAGGATAACCATCCCCAAATTACTTCCTGAGACAAGCTAGAATGCCTTTGATTTCAGAGTGTCTTCCTCCTCTCTGCCAGGCAGCAAGGCTATTGTTCCCTGCCAAGTGTTCCCACATGCTATTGCTGTTTTCTTAGGAAGATACTAAGAGTGCACTAATGGAATTATTTGTGCACAAGTTTCTCTTCTCCACTGACAGCTCATGCCCCAAGAATAAGGGAAGAATTGAGAAGAGGTAAAGGATCAGCGGAATGAGTGGTTTCTCCAACCCTGCTGTCTGATGCAATGTTGGGGAGTGAGGAGTGAGCAAGTGCAGGTAAGAGTGAAGAAATGGATGTGGGACATCAGAGAGACTGGCACTGGATCTCTGCTCTGAGCAGCACCCCGTGACTTCAGTAGACATGACAAGTGACAGGCGTGGGACACATTCCCAACACAGCTGCTGTGATCCTGCCATAGAGTTAGTGAGTGACAGATGGTACTCAAGCAGTTTATTGGTGGAAAAAAAATCAATTGACAAAAAAACCCTAAAGTGGATTAAAATCTTCAAAGAGAGCATGTGTCTGTACAATTCTGCTGCTGGGGTTTCAGCAGGAAGCTGGTAGGAATCTCTGGTGTGTGCTTTTCCCAGTACTTCTTATACATGTACAACACCATGCTACGAAGCTTGTGTAGCTTGACAGCCTCATGTCTTCTGTTAGCTGCACAGATGAATCAAAGCCTCCCAGGTTGAGGTAAAAAACACATTTCATTCTGAGGAAGGAGTAAATAAACCACCTTGTCCTTTACTGGGATCTGAGTACAAATCCACATTTGACCACACAATGATTGGGAATCTTGGTCAGATTTACTTCAAAACTCCTTGTCTATAGTGGGGAAGACACCACAGATACTGACTCTTTGGAGGTCAGATGAATTTTAACAGTTGATCCCTCTGGATAAGGTGCTGTGGGCAGGATCAATTAAAATCTGAGAAGTGGACTAGGCCTACAAGCTGCATTTCAGCAATGCTTTTAAAACAATTTTAAAGGGCTTCAATATTTCTTACTTGTTCTGTCCAACAAACCTGGGTTGGAGACCTTGGACTGAGACTCTACTGTACGAGGCATCATTATTTCAAATTCAGAACCTCCATACTAATAAATTTCAAGAATTCCTGAATTTATCTATATTATTTAATTTGCTGCATTGAGTTCCAATAATTCCCTGAGTTATTCCATTGTTCATGTAGATATCTATTTATGTATTCGTTAACAAATGAGAAAACCAATTAGTCATTTATTCTATTTATTTTGCTTATTTATTGTGGGTACCGGGGGTGTACCAGTCTACTTATGGTTCTGTGCCCAGGGATCACTCTCCTGATGATATTCCCGAACCATATGTGGTGCCAGGGATCACGTTTAGCTGTCTGCATACAAGGTAACCACCTTTCCCATTGTATTATCTCTCCATTCTCTATTCTCTTTACTTATATATGTACAATGAATGCAGAACAAGCTCTGAGAAAGTCATAAAATTCAGATTCAACTTCTCTTTTCATGGAGTTCACCCTCCACTGGTCAATGTGGCATTTATAGAGAATAATAACTAAATTGCTGGAGCTACAACAGATTCTCTTGCAGAAATTATGGTAGCACAGAGGGGTGTGGGTTATTAAACAATGCCTTGGAACAGTTGCCAAGCCTAAGAAAAAGGGTATAGTTATGTCCTTATTTCATTGTCAATGACCAGTACCAGAGACTTTAGAAGAGCACTTTGCTGGTGATTTGCTTTAATTAATGCTGTAATAAGACAGAGAACACAGTACTTATTACCCTGAGGCAGACAGGAGTAGAAAATGTTGTTGACTTTATCATAAACTCCTGGGTAATGGAGAGATAATCAATCACTTACAGGAGGATTTCTGGGCTTTCAGAGAAGAGGGGGAACATGGTTCCAAAACCTATTTTAGAAATCTAGAAGTAGAAAATAACTGACCAATATGAACTCAAAAATATTCAGGAAAGAAAAGAATGTGACTGGTGCCATGTCTCAGCAGATAGCACAAGAGTGTGGGAGGTACCTGAGCTCATCATTTCTAACCAGAAGCTGGGAACACCTCAGAACTCAATAACCCTAGTCAACGTACAGTTTATGTATATGCTACATGAGCATCAAGAATATGTGGACGGGCTCGCTCTCCAGCCCATGTTCTCCCTTTAAAACACATCTTGCTTGCTTGTCACTATGTCTCTTTACTTGTTTCTTTCAACTCTGAAGAAATCTGAGTTAATCCTTGAATTCATACTTCTCTTTTTCTCGCCCCTCACGTCCTTGCAAATAAGTTTCAATAAGAACTACCTTGCTTTATCAAGAAATCAAAAAGACATCCTTGCAAATAAGTTTCAATAAGAACTATCTTGCTTTATCAATAAATAAAAAAAGACCATGTGGACAATGAAAGCAGTAGTTGCAAAATAATCTGTAGCTGTAATCTGCAAATAATCTATCAGTAATCCAACAAATTGTATCAGTTCAAGGATGAAATCAGAAACCAATCCAATCTTAATGTGGAGAACTTGCAATGCTGATGACAAAGATTGCTGGAAACTTCATTCTGCCATAAGTCACATTCACCTCCAATTTACAACTAGCAGAGAAAGGATGAAAATGAGACCATCAGGTCCAAGTTGGCCTAGTGGGGACTGCCTACGGTGTTGGACAAATTCAGATGTTCATACTGTAACTTCTACAGCAACCTTGTGTGGCAGCAAGAGGCTATGGTCAAGAAGCTACTGCAGAAAGAAGGTATGGATAGTTCAGAATTTCTTATTAAATATGTCTCAGAGTTCTTGGACAATCAAAGGGAATGGTGAGTGATCAGAGAAGATCTCAAAGACAAGATCAGATTTCCTATCAGGAAATCATGTAATGCTGGCTCAAGTAGTTGACAAGGTAAATTGTGACTAAATTTGCTTCAAACTCCAGATGGGAATAAAATCATGCAGATTGCATGATAATAGAGTAATAATGTGCCGTGAGATATTGATTTCATACTATGTGCCAAGCACTTTACAAAAATTAGGTCACTTAATATAAAATTATGAGAGCATATTACTCCATTTTGTATGTAATAAAACTGATATCAGTGGCTTGTTGAAAATCATATGACTAGTAAACAACAAAAGATAAATTCTAATATCAGCTCACTTGGGTTCTTAAAATACATTCTCTCAATTACCATGGCATAATTTAAAGGAACACATATGTTTCTGGTGTCTCACTTAGAATGCAGACTGTCTCCTGTCACCAGAAAGGGGATAGTTAAGTGGTAGAGAAAAGACTATCCATCATGAATGCAATACTCTGTGTAAGGGCCTTTATAAATCTATAATTGCATCATGTGTACGTACAATGGTCTCCTTAGCTCCTGTAATTGGATAATCTGGCACTGGTCCCAGTCTCTCTACTGCAAAAAAGTTGGGTCTCATGGAATGGAACAGGGAAAATGAACTAAAATCAATCCAAAGATTTGAGCTTTTACTCCTTCAAAATGTGTCTTGGTTCTGAAGACTATGAGAATTCCACCCTCTGACACCCAAGCTAGGGATGGTGTAGAATAAATGGCCCATTGAATTTAACTTTTCTGAAAAAGTGTTATGTTAGCACAGTTTCCATATAACAGTCGTGACAGGGTTCCTCAGCTAATCTTCAACTGAGTTCCATCAATCTGAGTCTTCAGACTCATAAGGGTTCCTGGTAGAACCAAGGACTCCTGCTTAAACAGATGAGGATGTTCCCTGGCAGTAGTGACCCAATATATGTGCCATCATGACAACACTACACATTGTGCCCTTTGAATTTCTTAATGGTCCTGCAAATGTAGCAGAAAATATGCAAATGCCTTCTAATAATAAATATTAGTAACTTTTTTTTTTGCTTTTTTGGGGTCACACCCAGCAATGCTCAGGAGTTATTCCTGGCTCTGCACTCAGTAATCACTCCTGGCAGTCTTCAGGGGACCATATGGGATGCCGGGGATCAAACCCGGGTCCTCCGTTTGCAAGGAAAATGCCCTACCTGCTGTACTATCACTCTAGCCCCAATTTAAAACCAATTAAGCGTTGTGAATAGGGACACAAGGGCCCAGAAAAGAGAGGTGATTTACTGAACATCATATATGTTTTTAGGAAATAAATTGGTATTAAAATCTTAGTCTTTGGATACAGGTTTAGAACTTTATTATTTATACAAAAATAAGACATGGTAATGACTTATTATCTCATTTTAAGATATGTTAATTACTTATTATCTCATTCTAATCTGTCTTTATCTTAGGAAGTTAAATGATGACCATCAAACAACTCTTTTAGCACAAGTGTCCAAAACACAAAAGTTTGTCTGTTGTAGTAGCAATGCTTGACTTAGCTTCAGATAGTGACACCAGCTCAGGGATCATGACTTCCTCATAAAGAAAATTAATGCAACACCAAGAAGGGTGTTATAGAATGTAGCAATGTGGCCTGTATCTCATTCAATATCATTCAGTCATTACCAGGATTCAGACAGCCCATACTCTGAAAATTCCTTTTAATACAATAAGAGACTTGTAGGAAATTGCCTTAATCTCTGCTTCCAGTTTCAGTCTTATAGGGCCATTTCATGACTCTGAGTATCTTTTAAATTTATTTTATTGAATCACACTGACATACACACACAGTTATCACTTGTCTCTTGACTTCCCATGTTCATCGATTTGCTCGAGCAGGCATCAGTAACGTCTCCATTCCTTGGGAATGAGGTCAAGTTACAAAGCTCTTAATGATCAGGTTTCAGTTGGACAATGTTTCTGCAACCATTTCTCTACTAGTATACATTTCCAACCACCAATGTCCCAGTTTCTCTCTAGTCACCCCTCACCCTGCCTGACCCTTACAGGGTCTTTCTTCTCTCTCTCCTTTTTGGGCATTATGGTTTGTGATACAGGCACTGAGAGGTTATCATGTTTGTTACTTTACCTACTTTCAGCACATAGCTTTTGTCCAGAGCAACCATTTCCAGCTATCATTTTCATAGACCTTCCTGACTCTGGTCCTATAAAGAAGGCTTCAACAGGAAGCCATTAGCCATAACAAAGGGTTTGCCACTCTGACAGGGGAAGATTCTGAAACAGAGTAGTTGTTTCAGCAGGTTTGTGAACATTCATATTTATCAGGTACTAACTTTACTAAACATTTAAGCCTCAGGTACATTTTTTGGGGAGGAGGTTATGCCTGGCCATGCCCACTGGTTATTCTCCACTCAGGAATTATTCCTGACAGCACTCCAGTGACCATTTTAGATGCCAGGGATGAAATCCAGGTCATCTATATACAAAGCAAATGCTCTACCCACTGTAATATTGCACCCACCCCTTGGACCTAAGATATTTTTATAAACATATGTTATGTTCATGGCAAATTTATAAACTTAGGATTTATAAGGCAGATATCCTGATACTTTTTAGGGAATATACTATCTGGTTCCTCTACTCTCCTACTTCCCTCCCACAAACATGCATCTCTCTGTCTCTCTAACATGGGTTTACTAGCATCAAAGAACCTGAATCGCCTTATATTCTTGCTTATTAATGCTTGTAAAAATGACATTGAGATCTGTCATATTTTATATGAAGGTAGAATAGTGACTAATGATCTATATTAGATTCATTGAGACTTTCAGATGTGACTATGGTTTCACGAGTCACCATGAAGCCATAAAATTTGTGGCTTAATTTTATTTGACATGAATGCACACTGAAACAGCTGATCTCAGGCAGGGCTAATCCATCTAGTATTTTTCACAGGAAATGTTCACTTTTTTTAATTTCTTCTATCAACTTTACTATCTTATGTTTTTATATAGATTATCCAGATCTTTAAAAGAATTAATATTTTTGTAATTATTGTATTTGAGTCAGAGTATAAGGATGCTCTCTTAAAATTATGTATTCACTATTCCTATGCTTTCTTTATATGACACAGATAAGTGAGAATATATCTAGATCACTAGATCACTAGACATCCCATTGTTCATCGATTTCCTCCTGTGGGTGCCAGTAACATTTCCATTTGACCCTATCACGTGCCAGTGTAGCCCAATGGCATCTGGTTATTTCAGGAATATGAAGAGCCTCAAACTGTTCGTTCATGGTCAAGGCGAAGAAGTCTGACCATATTGTAGGAGGGCGGCCACATGATTTTTGACATCCCATGGGATTCAGTCAGTAACAGCTCTAGTCCAGCGGTCGTCTCCAAATCGCTTTACATGTCCTGACCATCTGATTTTTCGCTGCCTTGGCAAGCGAGACAGTATCCCTGACTCTGGAACAGAGACAGAGGTTGGAGCACCGGATTCCTTCTTTCACTTGAGTGAGGTGATTATTATGGCATGTGACAGGCAGATGGGGCGATAGTTGCCAACGTCGTGAATGTCTCCAACATTTAGAATGACCAGTAACTCTTTGGCACCATTGCGGCAACATGGAAAGATACCATCATTGACGTCATCTATGAAGAATACAACTGACTGGTTCAGTACCTCCATGATTGTGCGAAGAATGCCGAGAGACACACAAAAGGACACCTGTCTTCAGAAACTCTAGAGCTCATTTGCCAACTTGGCAAGGTGCTTGCCTCAGGCAACCAAATGCCAACGTCCAAGCTTCAAAGCAGTGCAGACCCAAACACCTGAAGAATCTGCTATCAGTACTCATCAATATACTAGCTCAGCTCTTCGCACGCTACCTGTCTGAATGCAAGGTGCCCTCCCAATGGAAAACCAGCAGGGCAGTTCTACTGTTCAAGAAGGGAGACATATATGTGTATATATATATATATATATATATATATATACATATATACATAAAATGAATTTCACTTAGAATTACCTCCACCAGTTATGTTCATTCTGCAATAAAAGACACAAATTTATTTTTCTTAAAGGCATTTTGATATATATACCACAATAGTATTGCATTGAGTATGTATACCATATCTTTCTTAATCACTCATACATCATTGGGCACCTGGGTTTTTCCTATATCTTGTTTATTATGATGAGTTCTTCAAGGACTATATAATACAGCTTTCTTGATATTATAATGGACTGGATCGTCAACTTGAAACCAGAGAGAGATACTGCTGAGTTATAGCAATGTTTCACTTGTATGCAAAAAATACTACAGGTTATCCTACATTGCTCAATGTATATCATGCTTGCAAAAGTGAGAATCATGTGTTTTTAACATGTGGGAAAGCAAGGTAATAGACATGTTACATAGCTTGTTCACACCTGTCCATTGGTATAAGCATGGTTCATACCAGGTTTATCTAATTCCTATTCAGATTCTTTGCCATATAATGTACTTTTAGAGAAAGAAATCTGAAAGAAAGGAAGTGGCAAAAACAGTGTCTTAACTTTGAAAGGAGCTCTATGGCTTAACTATATCGAAGTGTCAATAGTAGGTTCATAAGAGAAATAGAAATGGGAGATAGAGTAGGACTTGGACCAGAATATACAAAAGGACTTTCCAGACACTGATGTTCTATTGGTAAGTGAAGTAATAAAGAGTGTACAATGACCATTGCCATGACCATAATACAAAGCATTTCTCCACTGTTAAACTTTAAATTAAGAGTTTTATTATTATATTCAGATTTGAAAACGTTGTGATTTCATAGGATCTCTTCTACTTCACTGATGAGAAGTAAAGTAAGCATACCCACTTTGGAAAATGGCATTATTTCATACATCGAATATTTATAATTTCACTGACTGATAAACTTATAAATTTCTATCACTGACTGATAGAAATATTTGCACATGTACAATAGAAGACAATTTCAGGAATATTCATGACAGAAAACTGTAGAAACAAACTCTGAGTGATGAGTCAAATGACAGATTCAAATAAAATGGTAACGGACTAAAAAACACTCTGTCAAACCATATGACCTATGGTTATCAAAAGCAATATAGTATTTTAGCAGTACAATTATGTAAAATAACATAAAAGCAATATCAAATAAGTATGCGCTTCTCCTATAAAATGAAACAAAAAATTATTTAAAGCAAAAAGTTATACTAAAATGGAGATTATGAACTGAAATAGAACAGTGGAATTTGTATGTGGAAGGTGGGTAGTGAAATGGGAAAGGGCTACAGGAGGTAACAAAAGTAGGAAACTTCTCTGCAGTAGGATGCTCAAACAAGGAATGAAGATTTTCAGAAGAGAAGTTGAACCCCAATCCATCGAACCTTTATGGTTCACTGGCATTTTTCAAGTCTCAAAGAAAAGAAGAAGACTTCAGAGATACTTTAAGAAGCCCAATCTTCTTGTCATTCTAGGAAAGTGGCATTCAATCAGGGCTAGAAGTTCTAATATTATAGATATATAATTCTAGAGAAATTTAGAGCTTTTTCTACAGATCCACAGACTCAGAATCAGATTAAATATGTCTACTCCCCATTTAGTTAATACATCATTCCTTTTCTGATAAGAGAGAAACCTTTGGCTTCTCTTTATTTTTTTTTCTGGAAGGCTTAAATAAATCTACTCCTAATACTGCTTCTTCTCTAATTATCATGATTAGAAAAATAGAATTTCTGTGTAAAAGGAGAAATTAGGTTAAGTAAATATTTACATATCAATGATGTCAACAGTATCAAATATGAACAGGTATTTTTAAAAGTATTAATTAATATCTATTCACTTTTAAAATATGAAGAAAAGCATGGAATTATCTCTTGTATTAACTGGAGAATTTAACATCAGATGTTTAATAAATATTGCAAGTCCTTACAATTTACTGATCTTTGTGGGATGTATGGGCACCAAGAGTCAGAATTAGAGACATTCCTCTGCTTCACATTCCTCACAGTGCATGATAACATGGAATCAAAGAAGCAAACAAATCCTGACAGCACGCAAACTCTTGATGTTAAGATCATGGATGCATTTATTATTGCTGTGATAGAACCAATTGCATGATCTTGCTGACATGAGAAATTCCAGCATGATTAGGAAAAAGAGTGAATTCCACCTCTAATCTGTGCTTACAGAGTTACCTATTTCAGAATTTTACTAACTCATAAAAGTCATCTAGGCATTTTTATAACACATGGAGAACTCTTGTTGACGTAAGACTTATTTATTCCGATCTTAAATGTTCTTTGGTGTGAGAACTAGGTTGAACTCCTAGATCCTTTTGGATTCTCTTATGTTTTTCAGTCAGACTGTAAGGGTTCCTGGGGCTAGACCTCTATGGTTATCTTGATGGTTCCCAACCACTGGTATTTTTGTATTTGTCTGATCATCACTTTTATGACAAAATGAGTGAATGCTTACATCAGAACAGGTAGCAAAGTCTATGGAATTACTCTTATAATGAATTTGCATTATGCAAGACTACTAGCAGAATCATTGACAATTCTGCCCAAATCCCAAGAGTGCTTAAATAAATGTGCTTTCCTCATTTGTAGCCCTGCCAGAACATTGATTTTAGCCTTCTGGGATGCTAAACAGAAGACACATCCTAGCCTTCCAATCCTGACCTACAGAAACTAGTATATAAAAAGTTCATAGCATTATGATGCTCTTTCATGGTAATTTATTAAGTAGCACAGAAATCATTTGCTCTCTAATAGAAATATCTGAAATTTCAGTAAATTAAATACCAAAATCTTGTCACATTACTGCAGTAGTGTTTATTGAAAACAAAAAACACAAATTAGATGATGTTCAATCAGTTCATGAAAAGTAAAGATGAAAAGTATGGGCATTACATAATCTAACTAAATAATATTATGAAGAATTCATCCATTTTTCTAAAGTCATAACCATAAGGACTTTAGTATAAGTGAACTGATAACTGTAATTCAACATATTTATATTTGGGAAGCATTTGTAAATAGGAAATGGTGAAATGCAGAGTATCATATCTGTTGCAAAGCAGAGAAGTAGTAGAAAATGAAAAGTAAATAAAAATTACAATAGTTTAAGGACTTAAGCTTTATTAATAATTTTTATATAATAATATATAGAATATAGCTTCTTTCTGAAGTGCGTATACACTGTCACTATTAAGAACATATTTATAAATATATATTCCCCTATTATATATATATATATTGGGGATATCTATATATATAGATAGATTTGTCTATCTATATCTATCTATACCCTGAAGGAACGGTTTGAGGCTCTTCATATTCCTGAATCAACCAGATGCCATTGGGCTACATTGGCACATGATAGGGGCCAATGGAAATGTTACTGGCGCCCGCTTGAGCAAATCGATGAATAACGGGGTTCAAGTGATCAAGTGACCCATATATAGATATCTATATCTATATCTAGATTGATATACATAGCTATATATATCTAGATCTATAACTAGATCTATATCTAGATCTATATACAGCTACGTATATATAGATCTAAATATAGATAGACAGATAGATAGATAGACAGATAGACAGACAGACAGAGAGATAGAGAGAGATAGATGATAGAGATAGATGACAGATGATAGATGATAGACAGACAGACAGACAGACAGACAGACAGACAGACAGACAGACAGACAGACAGACAGATAGATAGATAGATAGATAGATAGATAGATAGATAGATAGATAGATAGATAGATAGATAGATAGATAGATAGATAGATAGATAGATAGATAGATAGATAGATAGATAGATAGATAGATAGATAGATAGATGGATGATGGATGGGTGGGTGGCTGGGTGGCTGGGTGGCTGGGTGGCTGGATGGTTGGATGGGTGGATGGGTGGATGGATGGAATATAGGATGGATGGATGGATGGATAGATGGATGGATAGTTAGATAGATAGATGATAGAGATTCCCTATACTGTTGGGGACCCCGGACAGTTCCAATGCGTACCTTATTGATTCCAGAAAATAAGTGGAGAAAGGAGACAAGGAGACTTACAAGATAAGGAGCTAACACACTTTTATAGCTATGATGTTAACAGGATTCATATTCATATCAAGTGGATTCATTAATATTTTCAACTAGGTTTGGATTAAGTAAAGAGTCTCACAGACATGGGACAGAGCTACTACTGGCTCTCCCTGTGCCCAGCTGCTCACGAGGTGTCCAGGAGGCATGGCGGGTTCTAGCCCTGGTTCATCACTCCAGCAGAGCCTCGCAAGAAGTCAGACGACCCCCCCTTCATATAGGCCGCCATTTCCACATCTGGTCTTCCCTCTCGTCAGAACTCCACTCAAGAGAAGAGCCTATCACAGCGTGGCTCGCACACTTCTTGAGGCTGCGAGATTCATCAATAAATGCTGGAGATCAGAGGAGACTACAAGAGTATGCCACCCTCACTGTAGAGCCTGACAAGCTACATGTGTCGTATTTGATATGCCGAAGACCAGTAACAGTTACAAACCTCATTCCCATGACCTGATGGAATGGTTTGAGGCTCTTTATGTTCCTGGAGCAAGCAGATGCCCTTGGGCTCTACTAGCATGAGACAGGACATATGGAGATATTACTGGTGCCCGCTCCAGCCGACCGGGAAGACAGTGATACAGTGAGGTAAGTAAAGGTGGAGAAATGTTATGTATATCCTCTCTTGGCAACACATGGGATTGTGAATTTTGTGCTGAAATGCATGATTTAAATCCTGTAAACATATTTACAAAGGTTATGGACATGACTTTAGTTGTTTCTTTCTCCAAATGGTTTTGTACTGGTGATATGGAGCAGATAAATTAAATATATACTATGGTTATATATAAAAGGATCTAATTTTGAAAAATGTCAGGATCTAACTATGCTGTTTAGACTCATAATATATATATAAATTTTTATGACTCTAAGATTTCCCTGCCAAAAGCAGGAGGTTTAATCCCATTATATAATGGATTCTTATGTAAACTCTCAGAATTATCAGTGAGAAATTCTGAAGTCTCCCTACCTCTTGAAACACTAAAATTTACATAAATTAGTATTGAAATAAATTTGCACAGACTAAATAACAAATATAAAATAATCTCAATATGTTTTTAAACAAATAAAATTTATATAAGCTCATGTTTACATAGCATATATAAACATAATTTATAAGTAAATATAGGAGGGCACCACGGAAGCGCTCACGGCTTATTTCTGACTCTATGCTCAGAACTCTCTTGGCAGAACTTCAAGGGCCGTATGCAGTGCTGGGGATGACCCAGAACCTGCCACATGCAGGGCAGTACCTTTACCCTTTACCACTTCTCCAGCCCATCAATATATGTGTGTATATATACACACACATTTAATATACACATATATTATGTGTGTACATATATACATATATTATTAAACATGAATGTTAATATGTACAAAAATGTATGTATATACATATAAATGTATGCATATATAAATATGTATATGCATTTAAGAAGTGACATACCAAATGAAACTGATGAAACTATTTGTCATTTGTCACCGAACAAAGTAGTACTAAGCAAAGTTCTACTTAACATTGTTATAGTGATGGTGAGTTAGAACAAGGTTGCAAATACACTTTGATAATTATGTACTATAAAATGTAGATTATTGATGCAATTTAAAAATGTATAATTTGTAATCAATATAACTTATTATTAATTGTTTTTGAGATATAGAAAAACAAATCTTTGTTTCTGCTATTTCTCCTTTTTATAAAAATAATGAATTTTATGGGGTCCTTTCAGTAAAAGTCTTGGACTGAAAGTTAATTCTCTTTTGCAATCATAAGTCAAGCTATATATCATATTTCAGGTTTGAGTTACAATACACTGTCAATTGATTACATTGTTTTTATTATGATTTTGTATTTTATTAAAATGTGCAATATATATGTATGCCTGTATGTGTAAAATGAAATACCTCACTTCCGTGCAGTTTTTAAATACATCCCAACTGTACTAAATAGTTAAATTCTCAAGAAGTACTGCTGTATAGCTGTAGTTAAATAGTTTTCAAGCTATATCCTATTGGTGTGAATCTCTTATTTATTTTCAAGAACATAATTCTTCATATTATATTCAGGAAATGCATTTCTTAATTTTCCAGTCAATTAAAATGTGCTTTGATAAAGAGTAATAAAGATTCAGGATTATCTCAGAGGACAAATGCCTGCTCCTTAATGTAACAGTCTATTTAAAATGTGATTTGATTAATACCAAATTCTCAGAAGGTACATTTAAGGGAGAAAAAGGCAGGGTTATCAGAGCAGGAATGCTTGTCACAAAAGATCAGTTCCTGTTTTAATTCAACCATCTATCTTTGTAGTTGGCAATGTTTTCATTTCTTTTGCAACATTTCATAAGTAAAATTTTTTTGATATCCTTTCAAAAGATGCTTAATAAAGTAGTGAAACCAACATTTTTTCACCAACTGTTCATAGTAACTCGGAAAGGTTTGCAGAGAATAGCAACATGGCTTCCCTTCAAGCCTTCTCAGTAGGGATGAATGGTTAGATTCTTTTTTCCCCATAACGGTGTTTTATTTGAACACAAATTCCTACCTTCCCCCCACACTTGCCTTTCATAAATGTAAGCCAAGTCTAATGCTATAAAGAGCAGCACACAGTGAGGAATTATTTAAGGTTTTAGAAAATGTATTGCAGAGAAAAGAGGTCAAATTCACAATATGAAAATTTGAAATTAAATAGCTATCTTTATGAAATAATTAGATCCTTTGGATAATTATTTCAGCACTAAAATGTAAGGGAATTTAATTACATTTTTATACCCTAGTATAAGAAATTACAATTGTGTTATTCTGTCTATATTAGCAAACTTATACTATTTTTTAAAAATGATTATCATCTATATTGCTAATATTCTTGTGCTTTCTATAAATAAAAATTAAATTGAATAACATATACACTATATTGGGTATCTACTAATAAATACAACACATAAATAGTATATATTAATGACAAAGTAGTCTTCCTCAAGTTTAGAAGTAATTAAATTCAATCTTACTAATTATGTGATGCTACCATCCAAGATCATACATATGATATATTTAGGAAATCATTAAACACTATGTTATATGTATAATTGCTATTCTGCCTGTTAACTGCGGAATTTGAATGAAAAAAACAACTGACAAGTTGAACTCTTCTTAGCAAAATGTGATTAATGGTGTTTAGAATTGCAGTATTATTCCTTGATTTAAAGTTTGAAAACTCTACAGAAGGGAGACCATTGGCCATATATAAAATCTTAGAGTTGCATGTGGTAATATCTTCTTACATATTCCTTATATATACATATTCCTTACAAACTCCTTATAACTATTACTTCTTTCTTCAATATACCATAGCTAATAATGCTAATTTAGGCCCTCAATTTATACATAATTTGATAGAATCTCTAATTTATTTCATAAATGCTTAGTTTTTACTGGACTCAGTTCATTGTTAGTATGCACATCAGACATGCTAATACATCAAAAGAAATTATACTGACACTCTTATGAAATTTTAGGCCAAGAACAAAAATCCTTGAGGAGAGCAAAAAATTTTCTTCAGGAAGTAAAGATGGTGAAACTTACAGATTGTGGACCAACATAGGGAAAGATATAAAATTGAGAAAGAACTGAGTCTAAACAAAGAACATATTTGATGCTCTTGGTGTCATTACGGGTAGAACAGTGTAACACTGGGTATGAACTACATGGCCAAATATGTGAGGAAATATAGAAGAACAGAACCAGAAAATTAGTCTATGGTACTGGGGTTATCATGTTTGAAGAATGGGGCATGGAGTATGGGCTGAGAGCAGGGGACACAGAAAATGTTAAAGTGCAAAATCTGAGAGCAGTTCAGATTAAACCTACCAGTCTGAGCTGCCCTTTGTCACCAGCCAGAGCACAGAACCATCAGAATCGCATTTCTCAGCTAAGCCTAGCTAAAGGTGATGTCAAGCCTCTTGATTATTGCTAGGGAGAGGCATCCCCTATTAATAAGAATTCATCCATAAATTATAAGTTCTTTTCTATGAGGAAAATCTACCTAAAGGATATGGTACCATTTTTGAGTATGGAATACTTTCATGAAGAACTTGTGCTGAAAACACTCTTAAAAATGTTATTGAGAATATAAGACAAGGGCAAAATAAATGGATACTCCTGACCCAAGTTGTTAACATTATATATATATATATATATGTATACATATGTATGTATATATAAAGGCTTATATATATATCTGTATATATACAAGCCTGTATATATAGGCTTATATATATGTGTGTATATATATGTATATATACATATACATACACACACACACATATATATACATATATATATATATACACAGGAGACAGGCTTGTCTATAACCATGACTCAGCCCTGTGAACCCTTGATGGTTGATAGTCTGACATAGAAAAAGACTGGGTCCCCTGGGATGCACCCAGAGCCATGGCAGAGCCTGGCAAACTACCCGTGGTGTATTCCTTATGCCAAAAATAATAGCAATAGTGGACCTCATTCTCAATGAATGAAGATGTTACTGGTGCCTGCTCGAGCAAATAGATGAACAACAGGAAGACAAGTGATACAAGTGATAGAAGTGATATATAACAAAGTCAAAGCGGGAGAGAAATACAAAATTCAATACATCATCTGCTTCCCTAGTGAGAGATAAAAGAGCAGATTAAAAATAGTCCCTTATGGAGCTGGAGAGACAGGACAGGGGTTAAAGTGCTTGCCTTGCATAGAACCAACCGAGTGTGATTCTCAGCACCTGCAATTGACAGGTGGAGAATTGACAACAGTAACACCTGAGTTCAAAACCAGAAGTCAGTCCTGAATATCAACAAATGAGTCCCCCTATTTTTTAAATCATCGAAATATTTATTATTCAATAATGACATATAATGAAAGTCTTTCTTTTGAAACCATATATCATGCATCCAGATATTTTTTTTTGAATTATGAGGAATTTTCTAGCACTATTATTACCAACAATAGAGAGACCAGAGATGACAGTATAGGGAATAAGGTCAATATGACTATCCCTGGTTCCTTCCCTACCACTGTATGGTTACCTAAGCATCTGGGGCAACCTTGGTGCCTGCCTCAATACTATGTGACCCTAAGCAAGGACACAGCCTGTCTCTTGCACTGATCCTCTGGTCCAATTGACTGAGTATATGATTGAGACATCCCTCACCCTAAAAAGAAATTGTTATCTTGACTCATTCACATTACAGTCATGCAGATCAAAGTGTTGAGTGGGAAAGCTCACGAGTAAATTTTTTGATGTACAGTATCTTCATAGGATGAAAACTTACATTAGTGTATGCATTTATCAAAAACAATTAAAACAACTATTCAAGTCTCATGTAAAGTCACTTGATCACTTGAATTCCGTTATTCATCTATTTGCTCAAGCGGGCGCCAGTAACATTTCCATTGGACCCTGTCACATGCCAGTGTAGCCCAATGGCATCTGGTTGCTTCAGGAATACGAAGAGCCTCAAACCGTTCGTTCAGGGTCTTGGTGAAGAAGTCTGACCATCTTGTAGGTGGGCGGCCACATGATCTTTTGACAACCCGTGGGATCCTGTCCGTAACGGCTCTAATCCAGCAGTCATCTCGAAATCGCATTACATGTCCAGCCCATCTGATTTTTGATGCCTTGGCAAACGAGACAGCATCCCTGACTCTGGAATAGCAACGGAGGTCGGAGCTCCGGATTCCTTCTTTCACTTGAGTGAGGTGATTATTGATCACTTCAATTGAATCCCGTTATTCATCGATTTTCTTGAGCGGGTGCCAGTAAAATTTCCATTGGACCCTATTGGATGCCAATGTAGCCCAATGGCATCTGGTTGATTCAGGAATATGAAGAGCCTCAAACCGTTCCTTCAGGATCTTGACAAGGAAGTCTAACCATCTTGTAGGTGGGTGGCCACGTGATCTTTTGACATCCTGTGGGATCTAGTCGGTAACGGCTCTAGTCCAGCGGTTGTCTCCAAATCGCATTACATGTCCAGCCCTTCAACCGAGAATGTGGAAAGATAGGTCTACAGCTGAATCTAAAGAAAACTATGTTTATGAAAAATTAACTAGTTCCAGAGGCCCCATTCACTCTCAATGGAACAGACATCTCTGAATGCACCAGTTATGTGTACCTAGGTTGAGAAGTCAACATGGTGAACAACCTAAAACCTGCGTTGCGAAGGAGGAAGAGAGCAGCATGGAATGCCTTCAAAGGCATCGAAGAATTAGCTAAAAGGACAAAGAACCTCCGGATCCAGGCACATCTCTTTGACTCCACTGTTCTCCCTGCATTAACATACGCCTCAGAGACCTGGGCCCTACGAAAGCAGGATGACAATGCTATTCAGGTCTCCCAGAGAGGAATCGAAAGAGCTATGCTTGGAATATCACACCTCACTCCAGTGAGAAAAGGAATCCAGAGTTCTGACCTCCGTGGCTATTCCAGAATCAGGGATGCTGTCTTATTTGCCAAGGCATCGAAAATCAGAGGTGATTATTATGGCATGTAAAGTATGCCGTTACAATCACTGTATCACTGTCTTCCCATAGATTGTCAATTTGCTCAACAGGCACCAGTAACATCTCAATATGTCCTGTTGCATTCAAGATAGCCCAAGGGCATCTGCCCGCTCCAGGAACATAAAGAGCCTCAAACCATTCCATCAGGTCATGGGAATGAGGTCTATAATTGTTACTGGTATTTGGCATGTCAAATATGACATGGGTAGCTTGCCAGGCTCTGCCGTGTGCATAAATATATATGTAAAGATATTTCCCAAAGTTCCCTAGGAATTCATACTATGATATTACTGTCACAATTAGAATATTTTCCCAAGGAGCTGGAGTGATTATACAATGGACAAGGCACTTATTTGCCCTGTGTGTGATTGGTTCTAGTTCAATCCTAGCACCCTATATGGCCTCCCTAGCCCACCAGGAGTGATCAAGGAGTACAGAGCCAGGAGTAAGTTCTAGCACTGCTTGGAATGGCCCCAAACCCCCAAAAAAAAAAAGAAAGAGGACAGGAGTGATAGCACAGTGGGTAGGGCATTTGCCTTGCACACGGCCAACTCAGGTTCAATCCCGGCTTCCCATATGTTCCCCGTGCCACTTCCAGGAGTAATTCCTGAGTGTAGAGTCAGAAGTAACCCCTGAGCATCACCGAGTGTGACCCAAAAAGGAAACACACACATACACACAAACGAACAAAATATTTTATTCAAGGGATCAGGAAAATTAAATGAGGTTGGAAAATACCAAAGGGATACAACAGAGAGGAAGACTATGAGAGTTGTAAGAGTATGAGTGCATTGTGTTTTGTTTGTTTTCATTTTCAGGCCACACCCAGTGGTTCTGGGGCTTTCTCTTGATTCTATGTTCCAGGGTCTCTTCCTGCAGTGCTGGAGAAAACAGTTGGTGCTGGGGACTGAACCCACATCTCTCACATGCCGTAATAATATATACATTAAAATATTTGAAAAGGGAAACCAGAAAAGTGATTATTCATTATTTCTGAAGACCCTGTACTCATCCTATTTGACTCAATATCTTATTAAATGACTACAGATCATGCAAATTTTAGCCCCATTATCTTGTCCTGTAACCATATCCTGAAGTCATTTTTACATGTGTGTGTGCCTGTCTGTTAGCAGTGTCTCAGAAATACTTGCATCTCTCAGGTGTGGGGAACAGGGATTATAATATTCTTTCCAATGGCAGTTATTTCCTCCATTGAAACATTCTGTAAATTTTCCTTTTTCTGCCTTCTAAGAAACCACAGGTGTTTCAGTTCGGGATGTGGGAGTTTATAAAAATTATTCTTAGACTAACAAGAAGAAAGTTAAATAAGGGTGGAAAATACCAAAGGGATAATTCAGAGAGGAAGACTATGAGAGTTGTAAGAGTATGAGTGCATTGTGTTGTTTTGTTTGATTTGTTTGTTTCCATTTTCAGGCCACACTCAGTGGTGCTGGGGCTTTCTCTTGATTCTATGTTCCAGGGTCTCTTCCTGAAGTGCTGGAGAAAACATTTTGTGTTGGGGACTGAACCCACACCTCTCATATTCAGAAGGGTGTACTCAGACCAGTGAGCTATCTCCCGCTCTCTGGTTCATATTTGTTTTATAATAAAATCTTAGGAGAGATAAAGAATTCAGAGAATTGATGAAGCATATAAAAAGTTGCAAATGGAACTACATTAAATTGGAAAAACTTTACAAAAATAATCCAATTTTATCCAAAACTGGGAAGAAGAGAACTAAAACTTTCATTAAGAAGAAATGCAAATGGCCAAAAGGCACATGAAAAAAGTGTTGTGCATCACTGATCAATGGGAAATGGACGTCAAAACAATGAACTGTCACCTACCACACTGAGACTGGCAAAAATCAAAAAAGAACAACAGCCACAAAATGTCCCAGCTTGCCCAAGTCTGCCTGAATGGCAGACCTCTCTCTCTCTGTCTCTCTGTCTCCATCTGTGTCTCTGTCTCTCTCTCTTTCTCTCCATCTCCCTCTCTGTCTCTCTCTCTTTCTTTCTCTCTCTCTCTCTCCATCTCCCTCTCTGTCTCTCACACAAACACACATGCACACAATCTCACACACACTCTCCTCTCTCCTTTTTTTTCCTTTTTAGGCTCTGTGATTTGCAATACTGTTACTGAAAAGTTATCATAGGTATCAACTTACCTTCTTTCAGCACTCAGTTCTAGTCTATTGTATGACTGAAACCCAATCATGAACACCTTTGTAGCTGTGCATAGCATAGTTATTTAATTTTTTGAGAAAAGAACAACAGCAAACAGTGTTGGTGTGGATAGGCACTGTTCACAACAGGGACTTTGCTCAAAAACTGAAGAATTTAGCTTCTGTAGGACCTTCCATGTAGCTAGCAATTCCACTTCCATAGTAACTTCCATAGAGCTGGCAATCCCACTCCTGGAAATACACCCCAGGGGACCAAAAGCACAATGTAGAAAAGACATCAACATGCCAACGTTCATTGCAGCACTAGAATAGCCAATATCTGGAAACAACCCAAGTTCCCAAGAAGAGACTGAAAGAGAGCAGCTACCCCCTTCACCAACCAGGGCAGGCCTACTCACGGAAAATTACCAATTTAGGGCCTAAGTGACCTTTTCATCATGCTATCTACAAAAGGCCCAGAACAAATTCCTGTTAGAGGTTATGAGACCCCGCCCAGAACCTGCTATCTGGTCTGAATTGCCTGAATTGCATTCCTGCACATAAGCATAGCCGTTGCTGACCTACAAAGTGATTGGCTGCCTGCGCGCAGACCTTGATGTAATATTTTAAGTCTATTGGATGGTTATGCGCTGGCTTTTCTGTAGCGGTGGGGATTATCTCTTAAAAGATCCTCCCTGGAAGGGCTCGGGGCTCTTAGCTGCTGACTGCTCGTGGTCATGCTATGAGCCCAGGTATACTCGAATAATATTAATAAAAACCCTTGCTTTTACATAGGACCCGGTCTCTCAGAGTTTTCTTTGATAGGTGCGGTGTTCCGAGGCTCCCAGTCAGTCACCCCATCGGGTGGCCAACTCTTTCAAGACTATTGGCTAAAGAACCAAAGTACATATGTGCAATGAAATACTACATAGCCGTCAAAAGAAAATATGAAGTGATGCAATGTGCTCCTACAGGAATTTCTCTGGGGATGATGATTCTTAGTGAAGTTAGTAAGTGGGAGAGAGACAGACCAAGAATAAATTCCCTCAGGTGGGGATAAGGAAACACAATAAGGTGATAATCAATACCCAAAGACAACAGAATGAGCAGGAAAACTGGTTTGCAGTAGGTAGCTGGTCCCTGGGGCGGGAAGATAGGTTGGTTCGGGATAAAATCTGACAATAGTGGAAGGAAGTGGTCTCTGAAGAAGGAACGCTGAAAACTGCTATAAAATGCCTTTCAGTAGAGACAGGCTGTGAGGAGGGAGAGAAACTGTGACTCTACTTGGAAGAAATCAGACACTGGTGAAGGGACTTGTGTTGGGGAAAGAGAAAGCCTCAGTGTACTGTCACCAGGTGCTGTGAGCTGTCCTATGTTTGATTGTTGTTGACTTCCTGCAAATCCTGGGCTTTTTCTGATGAGTAAGGAGTTAGCAATTATCCATCATAAACTGAGGAAAATGCCTAAGACAAATGGTCAGATAAACATCTATTATTTCTTTGCATCCTCTGGAACATTTGCCTAAAGCCCAATTTCCACTTAAAAAAGGCCTCAGGAAAACCCTTAGGTTAACTTCTCTGCATTTTCCCTGTAACACAAAGACTGGGTTTTCCTATAAGAACCCCACAAAAGAGCAATAAATAAACTTAAATCCTATACTAAGTTCCTCCCTTCTTAGGGTGCTTCTTTGCTCCTTCTACTTTTCAATAAACTTTTCTACTTTGCAACTGAGTCTGAGCATTTTTAAGCTGGGAACCTGGGAATTTGTGAACAAACACAGACACACCACCAGGTTCTGCCTCACCTGCACTATTAGGACATTATTTTTGTTTGTTTGTTTGTTTGTTTGATTCACACCCAGCAATGCTCAGGGGGTTACTCCTAGGTCTGCACTCAGAAATTACGTGCAAGAAAGAAGCCCTACCTGCTGCACTATTGCTCCAGTCCTGGGTCATTGTATGACTGATACTAACCCATGCATTATTTTGTAATTTTTAAATTAGTGGTGATTCAATGAGTAATAAATGAAACAGGTAAGTCTTGGGTAAGAAAGGTTTAGAGTACAAGCTTTAACTTTACTTCTTAGAAATAAAGAACAGATAATAACTTGGATTTTCTGAATTGGGTCACTCATTTACCAAGTGTTCTATAATTTTTCCACCTTAAGTATTCAGAGTTCTAGATATTTTGAAACAATTTTGACAAGAGGCATTCAAATATAGTCAGTAAGACATTTATGTGAAGGAAAAACACAGAAACAAATGACTCTTAGACTATGTAGAGTCCACAAAATAAATACTCAAGGCTTCTTACAAACCACAGGAAAACCACCCTGAACATGTCCAACAAGTAGTAAATGAAAATTAATTGCACAGAGATCATTATTCCTAATTTCAGATGCATAAAATATCATTAGCGCTAGCTATATTGAATGTTCTGTCATTACTGCTTTATTTTAGCAAACATAAAAAATAATCTTTCAGGGTTTTAACCTAATCTTCCCACTAAATCTTAATTTTTTTTCATAACAGCTTAAGTTCTTTTACTATGAATCATTCTTCCGTGGGATTTTTCAGAAATCTAACCTAATAATTGTGTTACATTTTAAAATGTTGTTCTTATTATTAAGTAAGAATTATGTATAATAACAATGAAAGGTATTGTAGCTTATAAACTCACTGGGTCTCTGTTTTGAAATCTGTGCAATCCAGGAAAGTGATTCAAATTATTAAGGGTCCTCCACCCCTCACTCCTAAATATATTCACATTTCTCATTGCTTGAAGAATAAGACAAATTTATTATTGACAAACTTTACAGGAAGTTTCAAAAGTCAAGTCTAGCAAGTAGAAAACCTAAAATGAAAAATCGTTTTATTCTAACTTTGTTTTCTTATTTTGATGGCTAGTTCTGGATTTCTTCCCAAGATGTTTACAATTTCTATGATATATTCATAGAAATATATTCATAATTATCTTTCCACCTCCACCCATGTTTAAAAGACAAGATCAAGCTCACCTTTTCCAGTGATATTCTGGGATTTCCCTTCCTCCCTAAATCCCAACACACACACACACACACACACACACACACACACTCCTTTTTTGGCTTTCAGAAACATGCTTTTTAGTGCTTTATAGAAAGTGTACCTTTCTTCAAGTTCAGAGTTCAAACACCCACTTGAATTTTTTCTAACTATAATTAGATTTCTGCCCCCCCCCTGTCTTATAAATTGCTTTATGTATCTTTAAAGTGTAGATGTTTAACATCGAAAAACTCTTTTGGCTACTTTTGTTATGGGGTCACACCTAGTGGTTTACAGGACTTCTAGCTCTTTGCTCAGGGATCACTCCTGAGAATACTCAAGGAACTATCTGGGATTCCAGGAATTGAATCAGGCTGGCTGCACACAAGCTAAGTTCCCTAATCACTATACTATTGCTTCAGCTTCTGAAACATTTGTTTTATTTGTTATATTAAAGTTAACAATACTGCAACTGCAAAAGTTTAGTCTCTGTTACTCAATGAGCAAAACCCTGATGAAAGCAAAAGAGCTGTTCTACAAACACCCAGCAGGGGGATGTTCGCTTCTCACATACCCACAGCAACCATCTTGCCTGCCTGGTAACAAGAAGTATTTTAATAGAATAGGAAAGCATAATCTTAAGAAGGAAAAGTTACAGATTACTGTATACTAGAACTCAGTGATCAATACTTTCTCTATGGGCTGGTACCTTGTGGGACATATCTAAGGGAAGATTGTATGATTCAGGATCAATATCTTAAGGATCGGCTCCAGACAAGGAAAGTTCCATCATAGGAGTTTGTAGGTCTTTACTTTAATTGAGATTGTCTTTGGAGTTGGTTGGATTATTATTGGTTTTCATTTGTCTAGATTGAAAGCTCCTTTGATGTGAAACGTAAGTCTGACTCATCATACAATTCATATATGCTGCTAGAAAAATGCTTCTATAATGCCCAGCCTACACAAAAAGTGTCTCAGTGTGAGGGTCAAGAATGTTAGGTTCAATTTTATGTCTTTTAATGATCTCCTATTTAACCATAGTCATATTATTTAAACTCCATTAGCTTCAATTATCTTGTTTAATATGGGAATAAGAGCATCTACTCTGCATGGAGAATGAAATGCTAACAGGCTTTTAAGATTCTAAAATACAATATTGCTTTAAGAATAAAAGTCAGTAATGTCCTTAAAATGTTATCATCATGGTAGTCACTCCATGGCTATTATCCCTTAAAATTTAAAAAAGAAAGGTACGTAGATAATAAATGTCATGTTTGAATTCAGTTATAACAGAATGAAACAGTTATACACAATTTTACTTTCTTTCTTTCCCCAAACTATTAAAACAATATAAATAGATATTTTTCTGATTAAAGACACAAGATAAGGAGTTCAACGGGTTGGAGCATGTGCTTTGCATGCAGGTGCAGGAGGCCCATAATTGATCATCTGAGCACCTCTGAGCGGAACTCCTGAAACTAGAGCTGAAAGTAGCCCTGAGTTCTGCAAGGTGTGGCCCCAAATCAACACCAGCCAAACAAATGCAAAACCAACATTATAAAGCCAAAGTCAATGAGCAAAGAGCACAGAGTCATTTCTACAAACTTTCACAAATTGGAAGTAGGTTGGGCTAATAATAATTAGCAGAGGAAGTATGAGGTCAGGACAGACTGTACACATCGGATCCAAGGGAGGGTGAAAGTGAGGTACAACACCCATTATATAGGGAGCTGGAGGGACAATCTGCATTTTGAATGACAGAATTCCAGCTTTTCTCCCTTCCCTGGTCATGAAGGGAAAGAAGAAGATGTACCTCTCCAAAATTAGAATCTGGGGGGAAAAAAAGGAAAAAAAAACTATGGAGGGAAAACAAAGAAAATTTTATTACAAGAGAAACAAGAATGCCTGGAGTGGAAAAAAATCAAGAAGTAGCAATTTATTTCTTGTAATTACAAATAAGTTATTTAAATATGTAGAGATGAATATTCATGAAAGCACACACAGGTGAATGGTTCAAATATTTGTGAATTTAAAAGTTGATAAGGTATACAGTTTTCATTTCAAGTTTCCATGTTATTTATATTACTAAGTGCTTTCACATGTCCATGTAGCATTTTATGATAATGAAAATAAATTCTTAAAAATTAAAATGAAAAAATCCATATCTTAAAAGTAAAATATATATTGCTATAAAAGCTCACACATTAAACTAGGGTTTCCTTCAACCTGTGCACAATACAATAGCTGTGAATTACGAACACAGAAGCAATACCTTCATAGACCATTGAGAACTTGGAAGTTTAAATAAATCTCCCACAATTGGAATCTCTGTGTAATGGGAAGTAAGTTGATAAAGGTTATTGGAAACAACCTGAAATTTCTGATTATTGCAGTTCATCTGGATTTTGCCAGGGTTGTTCTTTTTTTTCACTTTTGGATTATTTATTTTGATTTTCAGAAGTTTGGAGGAAAGATAATTGTCAACACAGTAATAATAAAGCCACAGGTCAAATACACATGACAGTATGTGACTAACCACAAAAACACTGTCATGACCACAACTGAGGAAGAAGATTCAATTAAGAATTACTGAGCACTGGGGCCGGAATGATAGTACAACAGGTATGGTGTTTACCTAGTATGCCGCTGACTCTGGTTTGATCCCCTGGACTTGGTATGGTCCCCGAGCCAGGAGTAAACTCTGAGCACCACTTGGTATACCCAAAAAGCCAAAAAAAAAAAATTCTGAGCACTTACTATCCATCGAGCTTCTTTAGAAAGTCCTTTGTTCTACTTTATCAGACAAGTCACCACCTTTTATTTATTTATGTATATATGTATTTATTTAGCTATCTATTATTAATTTGTTTGTTTGTTTACTTTTGCTGTCACACCCAGCAGTGTTCAGGGGGTTACTCCTGGCCCTGAGCTCATGAATTACTCCTGGCAGTGCTTAGGGAACCATATGGGATTCTGGGGATTGAACCCAGGTAGGTTGCATGCAAGACAATTGCCCTCCCTGCTTTGTTACAGCTTCGCCCCACTACCTCCTTTTCAGAGGTGAGTAAACTAAGCAGGGGAGGAGTTAATAGCTTGAGTTCACATAATGGTAAGTGATGAGGATTTTCCTGATTCTGTCTCATAGGGCGCTCAATGGCATTCTACATCTCTCAGGAATATATGTGCCCATACCTCATCATCCTCTAATCAGTATCCAGGCGCCGCAATGTGAAGGCTTAGAGGGTCTAATAATGTGCTAAGATATTGTCCCCTCCAGGTAAATGAATGCATGTCCCTTTACCCAAGTGGTTTTCATCTGAATGTCATCATTATCTACATGCATGAAATACAGAAAAGGTCAGGATTAATGTTTTAGTCTACGGAAAATGACTCCCTTTCCCTTTGGACTTCAAGAGATTTCTCTACAAAATTGTATCAGGTAGGTAACTAGCAAAATATATCATTTTGATGTAAGAAGGAGTAACACACACCACTTTGGCATGCCTCATTATTTTCATATAGAGAATGGATCCAGGCAAGTAAAATGGCCTAACTGGACAGAGAAATGGCTTCTACCGGGTTGGTTCTCCCACTATCCTGGGAAGCAGGATAGAAAAGATGCCTGCATTATTTTCTGGCTTCAAGTTATTACTCCAAGCAGATGACATGATAGTAACTGACTATTGGCCTACCTGTTTTCTTAGATAAGGACCTAGAAGGAGAGATACACATTACCATTTCTCTTTCATTTATCTATTAAAATAATACAATAGTAGGTCCTCCTGTCTATTTTATTTTCCATTATATCCACACATAAAAGAGGAGTTAACAAATAGTAGGTTTTCAATAAGCAATACCCAGCAGCTCTCAGTGCTTACTTTTGCCTCTGTATGCAAGGTCAGTCCTTGTCGGGATTAGGAATTATATGTGATGTTGGGGTTCAAATCTAGGATGGTCACATACAAGGCAACTGCCTGCCCATTGTTCTGTATCTCCAGTCTCTACTGTCATTTTTGTATGTAAATACTCATTTTTATAGGCATTCAAATAAATCAATGTTCATGGCAATGTTCGTGTTGACCAGGACACCAACGCCTCTTTCATCGCATGTTCCGAAGAACAGTTCTTCTCCGGTGTCAAAAACGGCATGATGCAATTAACACCTCCTCTTCTCAGTAAGACCAATGATATCATACTTGATCTTTTGCTCTTGCATCATCAGGTCCTCGATATATGCTTCTGTTGCCAGTGGACGTGCTTTGAAAGTACAAACTGTCATTTTTGTCCTTCTTTGTTCTGGCAGCTTAGTATGGCCCTGAAATTTTATCAGGCCCTCCTTGTTCGCCCTTCTTTGTGTTGCCGTATTAAGGGCTCTTTCAGGGTCAGGAAGATGAACATTTTTATTACTGGTTTTGGCATATTGAATACGCATCCAACAGCTTGCCAGGCTCTGCTGTGCGGGTGGTATACTCTTAGTAGTTTGCTGGGTAAGTACTGCCAGGAGTAACTCCTGAGTGCAGAGCCAGGAGTACCCCCTGAGCATCGCTGAGTGTGATGTCGCTCTTCACCCTGACAAGCAGGACATACCCTTCAGCGGCTCCACGTATACAGAGGACACATGGCCTGTGCCCCGGTCGTCCCACAGGCTGTCCATGATGAGCACAGCGAATATGGCGGCAGTAAAGATGGTAAAGAAAGATAACTGCCGGGTGTCCGTAATTGTGTCATACCGCGGGCCGGGTCCGAGGGGGCCCACTGGAGACACCCAGGAATGGGGGCCGCAAGCCGGGAGCTCCCAGACCTCACTGTCTCCGCTCTCCGCTCTCCACAGTCGAGCCTCGATGCCTGCATAAGCTCGTGCCTGGTTCCCCTGCCTCACCTCATCTTGCTCCTAGGGTTTGAATGCCCTGTTTGGCTAGGGCTTAGATGATCACTTAGGTCTCAATAGAATCAAAGGCTTTCTTTAAATCAATGAATGTGAGTGAACGGCACCTTGAATTCCCTACAAACTTCAGTGAGCTTGGTTACCATGTGGATATGGTCAATTGTGCCAAATCCTTTTTGGAAGTCAGCTTGCTCAGGAAGTCAGCTTGCTCAAATGGTTGTCCTTCATCTAATGTTCTGCCAATCCTGTTCAGGATGACTCGAGTGAACAGCTTGTAGATGATGAACAGGCCGATCGGGTGATAGTTGCCAATATTGTGGATGTCTCCCTTCTTGAACAGTAGAACTGTCCTGCTGGTTTTCCTCTGCTCAACCACAGAACAAGGACATACCAGGGACCTTATGACAATGTATTAGGTAAGCAGAGGAAAGAACACTAATAAATTTTTAGGAAGTATTAATTTATTTATTATAATTATAATTGATTCTTGAATTTAAATTTAAAGACTTTAAACAATCTTATTTTATTAAAGCACTATGATTTACAAATTTATTCATCATTGAGGTTTTTTTTTTAGAAGTTATTACAGTTTATTTGAGAATGAAAACATTGACATTTGAGTTTTAAGAATATCACTTGATCACTTGACATCCCGTTATTCATCGATTTGCTCGAGCGGGTGTCAGTAACATTTCCATTTTACCCTATCACGTGCCAGTGTTGCCCAATGGCATCTGGTTGCTTCAGGAATACAAAGAGCCTCAAACCTTTAATTCAGCATTCTGATGAACAAGTTCGACCATCTTGTATGTGGGCAGCCATGTGATCTTTTGACATCCCGTGGGTTCCAGTCGGTAACGGCTCTAGTCCAGCTGTTGTCTTGAAATCGCATTATGTTCAGCCCATCTGATTTTTTGATGCCTTGGCAAACAGTGTCCCTGACTCTGGAACAGTGACGGAGTGATGGAGGCCGGAGCTCCGAATTTCTTCTTTCACTTGAGTGAGGCGTGATATTCCAAGCATAGCTCTTTGGGGGACCAGAATAGCATTTTCATCCTGCTTTCTTAGGGCCCAGGTCTCTGAGGCGTATGTTAATGCAGGGAGAACCATGGAGTTGAAGAGATGTGCCCAGAACCGGAGGTTTTTTTTGTCCTTTTTAGCTATTTCTTCTACGCTTTTGAAGGCATTCCATGCTGCTCTCTTCCTCCTGTGCAGATAAGGTTTTAGGTCGTTCATCATGTTGACTTCTTGACCTAGGTACACATAACAAACATTCAGAGATGTTTGTTCCATTGAGATTGAATGGGGCCCCTGGAACTAGTTCATTTTTCATGAACATAGTTTTGCTGAGATTCAGCTGTAGACCTATCTTTCCACATTCTCGAAGTCAGCCAGCATTTGTGTCGCTTGGCTAATGTTTGGTGTTATTAGAACTATGTCATCAGCGAAGCAGAGGCGGTGTAGTTATTCATCATTGAGTTTTAAAAATATAA
Source organism: Cryptotis parvus (assembly GCA_021461705.1). Taxonomy (NCBI): domain Eukaryota; kingdom Metazoa; phylum Chordata; class Mammalia; order Eulipotyphla; family Soricidae; genus Cryptotis; species Cryptotis parvus. Next base: position 53,711 of record JAJIBD010021464.1, read on the forward strand.
TATTGCTATAATACAAATAACATGAAATGCCTACTGTATGTGAGGATTGAAGACTTAGAATATCACCATGAATTCTCATTCTTTAGATGAAGGAATTGATTCACTGCTGTGGATATAAGATCAGTGGATATTTGAACCCAGCTGAACCTAACTAGGCTTTGAACTTTGTAATAGGCTGCCCTCCCCAAACAGGTTGTTTATCACACAATCTCTTCTGGTAATAAGATTCTAGCAAATCCACTGAGGGAAAAATCACTGAAAAGAAAAAAATAGTAGATGCTTCAAATTTACATTGTATTTAAAAATATCTGATAAAGTTTCATACTCCCCAGAAATGCCCTAGCTGGTTAAACAACTAGATGTTGGAATACAGATACGTTATTGTTGGCACATTATCTCTCCTGTGAGTACTGGGTTAAGGCTACCTGCTGTTATTCTGATAGAAATGATAGTGATTTCAAATGTTCCTAAACATCATCAGTACATACCTTTTTTGAAAAGGAAAATACAATGATGTGCTTCACAATTGTGTGATCGTCCTGTGAGGTGTATCAAAAGCTAACTTTGATCCTCTTCCAAACATCTCTAAGAGTTGTACAGACTGAGACATCTACTGGGAGCTGCAGGTTGGGGGTAATTAAATTGAGTTACCTCCTCTTGGATAGGGCTTCTGTTCCCCACTAATGATTACCTCCACGGCAGGGAGAGCACGAATGGCTGAGTACAGGAGAAGGGAAAAGAGGGATCAGGAAATATAAAAGGAGAAGTAGGTGGGGAGATAAAGAAGAAGAGAGAGAAACATGGATATGTATAAGCTACTATTACGGATTCTTCTTTTATATGTGCCTATGTGTAACCAAGTTACTGCAAAATAATCATTACTTTAGAGCTGTTGAATTCATGGAAGAATTTATGGATGGCTGAAACATAAGAATTACCCACCAGTTTTAGTTGGTTAATGATGACATAACAAATATACCACAGACAAATGGAGAATCCTAAATAGCAGAAATTCATATTCTCACATCTGGAGGCTAGAAGCTCAAAGTATAAGGTGCTGGCTGGGTTGATTATCTGAGGGCACTCTATTTGCCTGAAAATCAACATCTTTTTGTTATGTCTTTACAGAGTCATTTTTGTGCATTTGAATATCCTGGTATTTCATTTAAGAATCCTAATTCTATTAGATTAGGACCCAACTAGTATGACCTCATTAATATTTTTTCCTCCAGAAAATACCCTATTTTTATAAAAGGCATATAGATAGATTTAACCTATGAATTTTGGGAGACACAATTCATTAAAGATTAAACATAATCTTTTCTGTGGATTATTTTCTGATTCCAACAATTTCTCATTATAAATTAATGCTAATTAGAATTCATTAGTCCTCATGAAACTATGAGATATAGCAGAGATTTCCTATATGTCCTTTTGCCACTGGTATTTTCTTATGATGTCTTGTATTCTGCATAACTGTCAAAGGCAATTTACTAAGGACACTCATGGACTTATGAAACTCTTCAACTTTATCAATGAATTTGTAACTTAAGTATGCTTTTTAAAAGCATTTTTAAATTATATGTATCAAGACCTTGCCTATGTAATGAAACTCATCACACAAATCTCTCTACATCTTTTTTTTTTTTTTTGGCTGGGAGGGGGCACTCACACCTGTTATTGCTCAGAACTTAACTTTTCTCATATTCATGAATCACTTCCAGCAGTGTTTGGGGACCGTAAGTGGCACCCAGGATTAAACCTGGGTTGTTTGCAGACAAGCTCTTTACCTGATTTACTATCTAGCCATCCCTAGAAATCTATTATTATTTATCTTCCTCTAGACATATATACCAGAAAACTTTGCTAATTTGGATGTAATGGACATAATGTTGATCTTATTGCCTGAGTATTTCTCATTATGGTCCCTGCTCTTTCTCTTTAGTGACATCCAGAAAGGATTAAAACACTTTCTGGATGTGGCCACCAAACAAAATAAAACAAAACAAAAAGTAGTTCAAATGTAAATGGCTGAAAAAATGATGGAGGGAGGTTATGATGATGATCAGAGTTGGGAAATGAGGTTAAGGAAATACAAGAAAAGAAAAAAAAAAAAACATTTCCCCATTTTAACCAAATTGTTGACAGTCACCTGAACTATGAGACTTCAGAGTTGTCCCAAGAAGTCAAGTAAGGAAAAACTAGACCAACCTACCCTGCATAGAGAAAACACTAAAATTGAGAATTTGAGTAGAGTCCAATTAACTGTTTGCTCAGGAAACAAATAAGTATAATTTGAAGAAATACAACAGAATATAGAGTTTCTGTGATGTATGATCTGAAATAGTTGAGGCATGATCCTTGAAGAACAAGGATATATGCACAAACTATATCCGTTTCCAAATGAAACTAGTGCTGTACACCCAAAAGTAAAGTGATGCAAAGTAAATAATACTTCAATGAAATACATATATATGGGGCAGTAATATCATTTGATCACTTGACCACTTGACATCCCGTTATTCATTGATTTGCTCGAGCAGGCGCCAGTAACATTTCCATTTGACCCTATCATGTGCCAGTGTAGCCCAATGGCATCTGGTTGCTTCAGGAATATGAAGAGCCTCAAACCGTTCATTCAGCATCTTGACGAACAAGTCTGAACATCTTGTATGTGGGCGGCCATGTGATCTTTTGACAATCCATGGGATGCAGTCGGTAACGATTCTAGTCTAGCGGTCATCTCGAAATCGCATTACATGTCCAGTCCATCTGATTTTCGATGCCTTGACAAATGAGACAGCGTCCATGATTCTGGAACAGCGACAGAGATTGGAACTCCGGATTCCTTCTCTCACTTGAGTGAGGCGTGTAATATGTGTATTACTGTCTCACTTGAGTGGGGCTAAATGAAAACGGATAGGATTTGCTGCCGGCAGACTTTCACTGTAGGAAATGTTAATAGGAGCTCTTTAAAACTGAAGTGAAATTGTTAACAAACAAAAATTCAGAAAAGGAATAAAGACCACCTGAAAATTCTAAATATGTAAGTAAATATAATGGCTCTATTTCTTTTATATACATGTGCTAGAATATAAATGATAACTTTGGATTTTATAGTTTAAAGCTTATGTAATTTTATCGCTAAGTAGGCAAAAAACTTAATAACGTATATTTGATGTCTATAATAACTACTAAAGTAAAGAGCTAACGAGTTAACGAATTAATTAATATGAAATTCTAATCTAATAATTAATACAAGATAGAAAATTAAAAGAAATGGGACAAGTAGAAAACAATGTAAAGAGTGCTAAAATAAAACTTTTATTAGCATTAAATTGATAAATTAATCATACTAAATAAAATTTGATGATTCCCAGAGATATCAAAGCGAGACACAATTCCATGCTTTTAAAAAGTGATTGAAATTTAGTTTGGGTTTTGGTCCACACAGGTGCCAGAGGTTACTGATGATTTAGTGATAGGGGGTCAGTCCAAGCGCTTCTGAGGGAACAATGTGCTGCTAGGAATTGAACATTAGCATCCCAGGTAAAGTATGCACTCAGTCTTTTGAGCTATATCATTGACCTAAAAGTAAAACTATAGAAGCAACATAAATGCCTAAGAAAAATCTATACACAAAATGGAATACTACACAGCTGTAAGAAAAAATAAAATCCAGCAACTTGCTGCTACATGGATGGACATAAACACAATATACATATATACTTTTTGTGAAATTTAAGATACCTGCAAGATGTACAATGATATACGTTAGTCAATTCTATTCAGTGGACTGCTTTGATGCAAATATCTTTAAGTCTACACCATATAGGAACCAAGTAGATAAAAAAATTAAGCACTGAATCCTCTCATCTGACCACACACTTAGAGAAGAGTCATATAACTTTGTCATATAACTTTCAAGTCTCATAACTGAATCGGAGACCAATATTGCCATCTAAGATGAAACCATATATAAAATTCTCTCCCAACCAAATGAATTCTGAACTAATTTATGAACTCTGCCTTATTCCATGGATATTTTCAGGTGCTTCCTTTATTGATTAGTTCGTTGACTTTCTCATTAATACAGGAAACTTTTTGCTTTAGAAATAGACTCTTGCTTTTTCCATACTCTGACTTTACTCCACTAATATACCTTTAAACTTTAGTTCTTCAAAGTAAATGTTAAAAGTTTAAACCTTTTTTAATTCTAGGAAATACGGATTATAAAATAAAGAAAAAAGTTAGAAAGTCAGGTGCAACCAAGCTGGGTCACTACACAGATAAAAATCAATGGAATTTTGTTTACAATAAAATTAAACATTATATTCTAAGATCAACAACTGTTTATAAGATCCCTCTATCCATAAACACAAAAATCGAGCTATCACGTCAGACTAGTATGTTTCTGAACCACTGCTCATGGTGCACAGAGCTTACCCCATATTCTGTTCTCAAGAATAATTCCTAAAATGCTCAAGGGACACTATGTGATCCAGGTTTTGAAATATGGCTAGCTTCCTGTAAGACAAATGCCTTCAGCAATGTACTATATATCTGGATCTGTAATCATTCTGTCTTGCTTTATTTTTGTTTTGGGGGAATGGTACAACTTTGAATGTAACAATAATTTGTTTTGCTCTTAAAAAGGCAATATTAATTCAGTGCAACTCAAAGCAGTGTCCATTTCATCTTTGCAATAGCAAACAGTTCCTATGTTAATAAGTGATTTGCCTCCTCCAAACAAAACACATGATTTGTGATATTTTTCACTAATATGGTCTGAGAAGTGCAAGATTTTCTCGTTTCTATTACAATTTATATGGTGACATTCAGTGCGATTTAGAACGATATGTCAGTATGAAAAAATCTATAGTAAAGGATGTGAGAGAAGACAGAATATATTTAAAAATATGATGCATTTTTCAGAGTACTAGAAAATGGAATCCTATATGCCTATACCTCATCTACGACTTGCTCAGACGTAATATAACTGGTTTGAGTCCAAATGTTAGATATATTCCACACACTGGGAATCATGTGGCTTGTGTTAAACTTTTCACTCTAGATGTGCCAAAATGAAAAGTATCAATAGCACCAACAGTTTAAAAAATATAGAAATATATAGTACTGCTAAAATGATTTTCATGATTGCTTTTATTCTGTTTCACATGCAAAGGTGAATTCCCATAAATTTTTCTCATCCCTAAGAACTTCCTCTTCAGTGGTTCTGTATAGTCAATGAAACTCACCTTCTAAATCTAACCAGGAATGGAAATCAAGTCTAGATTTCCAGTTAAGAGTGACAGAATACACCTTCAGTCTGACGCTGGGGACCACACTGACCTTTAATTTTCCCTCTGCATATCGATTTTTGTAGTTTCTGCAGATTTAGGATCTGGCACCTGGAAGAGCTTCAAATCACTTAATCTTTATCAAAGTTAAGTCATTTATCTGCAGTTCTTCCAGACACCATATGCAAAAGAGGAGGTGGTTGAGGATACAGATAGCATTGTTTGCATCAGAGATATGGGCAGTCTGGTGCTGACTGCTACTAGATAATAGCTGTCAGCAGCACAGACAAGGCTGGAAATACAATGGTTTCAACCTACATCATAAACATCAGGCATAATCACCACTATCCCACTCCAACATTCCAGAGAAAGACCATTTTCCAGTGTATAATTCTTATGTTAAGTGATTTTCTAGATTGCATTTGTGTGTGGGGGAAAACAAAGATGAGATGATAGAATAAAGAAGAAATGATCATGATTATGATAATGATGAATAAGTACAAGAATAGAAGAATGAAGAAGAAGGAGGAGGAGAAGGAGAAGGAGGAGAAGAGAAGAAGAAGAAGAAAAAGAAGAAGAAGGAGAAAGAGAAGAAAGTAAAAAGGAGGAGAAAGAGAAGGAGGAGAGGAGGAAGAAGAAGACAATAAGAAAAAAAAACAGGAGAAGGAGATACTATAGGAAGAGGGGAAAAATAGAGGAAAGAAATACTGTGTGTCCTGGAATGCTCCTTGTGATTTCTGAAAGGGCTGCAAAATGGTGTACCACCCAAATTTCTGACTTGCTTGACATGAACACAGCTGTTTGTGATCAATTAAGGTCAAGAGAAAAATTATCAGTACATTGGTTTTGGAGAAAGGAGGAGCAGGTATCCATGGATTCTATTTTATAACATAATGTAGAACCGTTAAATATAAATTACACAGACTTCTTAGCACTATACTACAAAGTGATGAGTATTGGTTCAATTTAGGAAATTTTCTTGAAGAGTTGAGAGCATATAAACTAAAAGGCAATAATTAAATGACTAGTATGGAAGAAGTACACAGACATTTAAAAAATTATAATTCATTCTTGCCATATTTTTCACCAAGTCAATGGGTTTACTTCACTCTTACCAAAATTCAAAATTATCTTGTGTGCCCATCCCCGTCCTGTCTATTCTATTTGTTATATTATTTAGTATTCTAACAAGATGGAAGACCAGAAAAAAAACTATCAGATTAGGGGCCGGAGCGATAGCCCAGCGGGTAGGGCGCCTGCCTTGCATGCGGCTGGCTTATGCCGGCCCGGGTTCGATCCCGGCATCCCATATGGTCCCCGAGCACCGCCAGGAGTAATTCCTGAGCGCAGAGCCAGGAGTAACCCCTGAGCATCGCCGGGTGTGACCCAAAAAAGCAAAAAAAAAAAAAATAGAAAACTATCAGATTAGGTTATCTACAATTATTTTTATGTTGCATAAATATGTAAAATTATTAATTTTGTATCACATAAAAATGATTTAAATCATATAATAGAAAAACATGTTCAAATTATAGTAGAAGTCCTCAAAGTTAAGCAGATTAAGTATTTCCCCTTATCTGTCCTTCCTTTCCTTCATCACCGCTGTACAGTGAGAGAAGATGCTTGCCTGATTATCTTATCCCAGGCATTATGGTGACAATCAGGTAACTCTCTAAATCCTTTCTACATTTTAAAGGACACAATTCTTCAATGATACATCAGCTTATCAAAAAGACTAGTGATGAAAATTACTGTTCATTAGACCTCCTTCTAACTCCATGCACAAAAGTCAGATCAAACTGGATTATAGATCTCGACATCAGACATGAATCTATAAAGTACATTGAAGAAAACATAGGCAAAATGTCTACAACATCGGAACTAAAAGCATCTTCAAAGACAAAACACCACTGACCAAGCAAATGAAAGCAAAGATAAACAAATGGGATTGTATAAAATTGAAAAGCTTCTGCACCTCAAAAGAGACAGTGACCAAGATACAAAGACAATCCACAGACTGGGAAAGAATATTCACCCAATACCTATCTGACAAGGGGTAATATCCAGGATATATCAGGCACTGGTAGCACTTCACAATAAAAATGCAGCCAACCCCATCAAAAATGGGGAGAAGAAATCAACAGAAACTTCCAAAAAGAAGGAGTTCGAATGACCAAGAGACATGAAAAAGTACACTTCGGGGCTGGAGCGATCGTCCAGTGGGCAGGGCATTTGCCTTGCACGTGGTTGGCCCATGCTGGCCCGGGTTCAATCCCGGCATCCCATATGGTCCCCCGAGCACCACCAGGAGTAATTTCTGAGTGCAGAGCCAGGAGAAACCCCTGAGCATTGCCGGCTGTAACCCAAAAAAGCAAAAAAAAAAGTGCTCTTCATCATTAATCACCAGGGAGATGCAAATCAAAACAACAATGTGGTACCATCTCACTCCACAGAGACTGGCACACATCCAAAACAGCAAGAACAACCAGTGCTGGATGTGGGAAAAGGGACTCTCATCCACTGTTGGTGGGAGTGCTGTTTGGTCCTCTCTTTTGGAAAAAAATATGGACATTCCTCCGTAAATTAGATATTGAGTTCCCATTTGATCCAGCATACCACTTCTGGGAATATACCCTAGAGACCCAAAAACACATAGCAGAAACACTATCTGTACTTCTTTATTCATCACTGCGCTATTCATGATAGCTAGAATCTGGGATCAACCTAAGTGCCCAAGAACAGAGGACTGGCACAGAGGACTGGCACAAGAACAGAGAAACTGTGGTACATGTACACTATAGAATACTATGCAGCTGTCAGAAAAGATGAAACTATGACATTTACCTGCAAATGGATGGATATGAAGACTATCATGCTGAGTGAAATTAGTCAGAAGAAAAAGGACAGATATAGAATGACTGCATTCAATAATGGGATATAAATAGATACCAGTGTTTTACTAAGTGTGGGAACTGGTAATGTCAGACTAGAACTCGCCATTGAATATACACAGAGACAAAATATAAACTCTAAATATCTGCAGGACTAGCCACAATGTGTAAAAGAAGAGGGAGAGAGATGCAGAGACAAAGAGAGAGAGAGAAAGAGAGAAAAGGGGGTAACTGCTATTGAGGCAGCCTGGGGGGTGGGCGGGAGGGGCGTGGGTACATTGGTGATGGGAATGGGGCACTGGTGGAGGGATGGGTGCAGGAATACTGTATTACGAACAACCAATTATGAACACCTTTGAAATTGTATGTCTCACGGTGGTTAAAAAGTTAAAAAAAGAAACTTACTGTTCATTTCCATAGTAAAAATATTATTATGATCTTTAATAAGAGTTTGGGTAGGCAATGTTTTGCACTTTCGACATTCTACTCAAAGCCAGTATGGTGGGGCCAGAAAGATAGTCCATAGAGTATGGCAAGGGTCAGAGAGAGATGGTACAGAGTATGGAATGTGCCTTGTACTAAACATAACAGGACCTAAGCATCAATTACGGTCCTCCAAGTACCTACTAGAAGTAATTCTCTTTAGTACAGAGCCGGGAGCAAACCCTGATCATAGCCTGGTGTGGTCCCAAAACAAACAAAAAACATCAAAACAAACAACCCTCCCCCCAAAAAAAAAAAAACAAACTCTTGTGTTGGTAGAGTGAAAGTCCAGGCCTATTTAAACAAATATTATATTCTAGACACATATGGCTATTCTATAAAAATTATATTATCAATTGATCATTTGATCACTTGACATTCATTATTCATCGATTTGCTCAAGTGGGCACCAGTAAAATTTCCATTTGACCCTATCACATGCCAGTGTAGTCCAATGGCATCTGCTTGCATCAGGAATATGAAGAGCCTTAAAAACTGTTTGTTCAGGGTTTGATGAAGTCTGACCATCTTGTAGGTGGGTGTCCATGTGATCTTCTGACATCCCGTGGGAGCCAGTCAGTAACGGCTCTAGTCCTGTGGTCATCTCCACTTCGCAGTACATGTTCAGCCCATCTGATATTGGATACCTTGGCAAACAAGACAGTGTACCTGACTCTGGATCGTGGATATGGGGTTGGAACACTGGGTTCCTTCTCTCACTTGAGTGAGTCGTGATATTCCAAGCAAGCTATTTCGATTCCTCTTTGGGAGACACAGACAGCGTTCTCATCCTGCTTTCATAGGGTCCTGTTCTTTGAGGCTTATGTTAATGCAGGGAGAACGGTGGAGTCGAAGAGATGTGCCCTGAGCCAGAGGTTCTTTGTCCTTTAGCTATTTCTTTGATGCTCTTGAATGCATTCCATGCAGCTTTCTTCCTTCTGGGCAGCTCAGGTTTTAGGTCGTTCATCATGTTGACTTCTCAACCTAGGTATACATAACTGCTGCGTTCAGAGATGTTTGTTTCATTGAGAGTGAATGGAACTATTCATTTTATTTTAGATTTTATTTATTTATTTTTAATATTTTATTGTACCACTGTGAGATATACAATTACAAAGATATTCTTAAGATGTTCATATGTGTGCTTCGTCATACATTGTTCCAGCACCCAACCCTCCACCAGTCCCCATTTCCTACCACCAATGTCCCCACCTCCCTAGCCTACTAGTTAATTTTTAATGAATATTGTTTTGTTGAGATTCAGCTGTAGACCTAACTTTCATATTCTTTGTCGAAGTCAGCCAGCATATGTGCCACTTGGCTAATGTTTGGTGTTATTAGAACGATGCCATCAGCAAAGCAGTGTGAGTGTATTTGCCAACCATCTATCTTCACTCTCATTCCTTCCCATTCTAATTGCGGCATGATGTTCTCAAGGATGGCTCTGAAGAGTTTGGTAAAATAGTATCACCCTGCCGAACCCCACTTTTGACATCAACGATCAAATTCTTGTAGAATGGTGAGGTCCTGGTGGTGAATCCATAATACAGTTCACGAAGGATCTTGATGTATTGGATTTGAATGCCCTGTTTTGCTAGGGCTTCAATGATTGCTTCTGTCTAAACAGAATCAAAGGCCTTTTTTTTTTGGGTCACACCCAGCAATGCTCAGGGGTTTCTCCTGGCTTTGCACTCAGGAATCACTCCTGGTGGTGCTCAGGGGACCATATGGGATGCTGGGAATCGAATCCTGGCCGGCATGGGCCGGCCGCTGCAAGGCAAACGCCCTACCCGCTGGGCTATCGCTTGGCCCTCAAAGGCTTTTTTTGAAATTAGTGAATGTGAGACAATGTGACATCTTGAACTCCCTACAAAACTCTGTGAGCTTTGTTACCATGTGGATATGGTCGATTGTGCTGAATCCTTTTGGGAAGCCAGCCTGCTGGCATGCTTGTCCTTCAGCTAATTTTCTGCCAATCCTGTTCAGGATGACTCGAGTGAACAGCTTGTAGATGATGGAAAACATGCAGATGAGGCAATAGTTGCCAATGTCTTGGATACCTACGTTCTTGAACAGTAGAACTGTCCTGCTGGTTTTCCATTGGGAGAGAACCTTGAATTCAGACAGGTAGTGTGTGATGAGCCGAGCCAGTGTATTGATGAGTTCGGACAGTAGATTCTTCAGGTGTTTGGGTCTGACTTTATCTGGGCCATCTCTGTTCGCTTCTTACGAACAAAACAGCATGTTGGATTTCAGAAGGGAGAACATTGGGAACGACATATCCATCCTGTGGAATTTTGTTTTTGGGCATGTGGACATGGTTATCAAAGAGATCCATGAGACGTCATGGATAATTCTCTCCATTTCCTTTCTGGAAGATGTGATAGAATCATCAGGAAGTTGAAGAGCAGTCATCTTGGTTTTATAGTTGGCATAGGATAGGTGGGTATTGCCAATGTTTTTCCGAGCTTCTGCTGCATCGGCCAGTATTTCTGCTCTTCTCTCTTTGAAGTCTTCCTTTCTGGCTTCTCTGCACTTTTTGTGAGCTTGGATGTTAGCATTGGTTGCCTGAAGCTCGCGTCTTACCAAGTTGGCAAATGAGCTCAAGAGTTTTTGAAGATGGGCATCCATTTGTGGCTTTCTCTGCCTCGGTGTTCTTATATTAAGGTTGAATAAAATTGGAATCTAAGCTGAATCCATGTGTTTCTTTTTAATGAAGCAGCTTTCATTTGATCACTTGATCACTTGACATCCTGTTATCTGTCAATTTTTCTCGAGCAGGCACCAGTAACATTTCCATTTGACCCTATCACATGCCAGTGTAGTCCAATTGTATCTGCTTGCTTCAGGAATACGAGGGGCCTCAAACTGATCATTCAGGTTCTTGACAAAGAAGTCTGACCATCTTGTAGTTGGGCAGCCACGTGATCTTTTGATGTTCCGTAGAACCCAGTCAGTAATGGCTCTAGTCCAGCGATCATCTCCAAATTGCATTACATGTCCAACCCATCAGATTTTGGATGCCTTGGCAAATGAGACAGCACCCATGACTCTGGATCATTGACAGAGATAGGAACACTGGATTCCTTCTCTCACTTGAATGAGGCATGATATTCCAAGCATAGCCTCTTTTGAATCCTCTTTGAGAGACCAGAATAGTGTCTCATCCTGCTTTCTTAGAGCCCAGGTCTCTGAGGCATATGTTAGTGCAGGGAGAAAGGTGGAGTCAAAGATATGTTCCTGGAGCCTGGAGGTTCTTTGTCCATTGTTCTTTGTCCTATTTCCCTAAAACAGCTTTATTGAAGTATAATTTACATTCAAATACTTAGCATACTGTGTACTTTTTAATAAATTTGAATATTCGCAGACACCTATGCTGCTATGAACATGATTAAAGTAACAGACATATCCCAATCCTCCTAGAGCTTTTCCTCTTATCTTCTGGGGAGACCTTTTTTTATTTTATTTTTATGAACATCAACACAAAATATGGATCAAGAGGTGTTGTCAAAGGTGGAATCTACCACAAACATGTGGGAGTCAGAGGTTAGGTAAGACTGAGAAGGGAACAGTGTGATAATAATTGTCGAAAGTGACAATACAGACTCATATACATGGGGCAGAGCTGCTACCGGCTCTTCCTGTGCCCGGCTAATCATGAGGCACCCGGGAGGGAAGGCGGATTCTAGCTCTGGCCCGCCATCCCAGCAGAGCCTCTCAAGAAGCCAGAGGAACCCCCACACCATGAGGGTTGCCATTTTTCATACCCAGACTCCGCACCATATCAGAACTCCACTCAGCTGAAGAGCTAATCACAAGCCTGGCTCTCATGGCCAAGCAGCTATTCAGTTCATCAATAAATGCACGAGATGAGAGGCAACTACAAGAGTATCCCACCCACATGGCAGAGCCTGGCAAGCTACCCATGTTGTATTTGATTTGGCAAAGACCAGTAACAATTATAGACCTCATTCCCATGACCTGATGGAATGGTTTGAGGCTCCTTATGTTCCTAGAGCAAACAGGTGCCCTTGGGCTACACTAGCATGTGCCAGGACATATGGAGATGTTACTGGTGCCTGCTCGAGCAAATCGATGAGCAATGGGAAGACAAGTGATTCAAGTGATACAAGTGATCTAATACAAATCAGATGTTCATTAGAACCATATTCAGTTAGCAGACTTAGTGCAAAGCTATGCTTAGATAATCCAAACTTATTTGATCTAATTTTTTTATACTTGATAGTAATGGAACATATTACAAGATTAACTTCTGCATAGCATATCTCATTAAAAACTACCTTAACAATCTTTTGCCCTATATTTCTGTTGTGGGAAAGTATTTAAATTTACCATAATTGGGCAAGCATTAGGTTACAGGTAGGAAAAAAATATCCCATTCTGTTAAAGAGACAATATAAAATATCGTGGCAACAATAATTGGGAATGTGTGTGCAAGACTAGAACTGAGTATTGAAAGTAGGTAAAGAAACTCTTCAGCGAATATTCTGAAAACCACAATGTGCAAAAAGAGGGAAAAGAGAGAGAGAAATAGAGAGACAGATGGACAGACAGACAGACAGACATAGAGGGAGAGAGAGAAGAGAGAGAGAAAATGACTGCCATAGAGGCAAATGGGGGTGGGCAGAGTGAAACTGGGACATTTGTGGTGGAAAACGTGCACTGGTGGAGATGGATGCTGGAACACAGTATGTCTGAAACGCTGTGTAAACAGATTTGTAATTGTCTCTTACGGTGATACAATAAAATTTTAAAAAAGAAATACTGTGGCAGAACAATTTTCATAATTACAGATGTTGAACACTTTTGGAATACTTTTGATTGTTATTACCGTGGTTTTATCTTTACAAGAAACTGAAGAAAACAGAATAAAGGTATATACACTTCTTCCATTGTGAACCATTATCATTAATTTAGCATGGGTAATATAATAGGATCTTAATTTTTTTGCCTTTTTAAGGAACCTTTAATATTCATTTAAATTGCTATGTTAATGAATAAAATGACTCAGCATATAGTACAAGGTTTATGTCCACAATCTAATAGTATAGCTGAAGGTTTGTTCAACCTTAAAAATTTGTGCTCAATTCATGTAGATGAGTCCTGCTCCATGTGAAGACTCCAATCTGCAATCACTTCTGTGAATTTTACCTTAATGTATCTAAAAAATTCAAAATTTGTTGATCCATTAAAAAGAAATATTTCATGCAATTATCTCCAGGGCAATATCCTGATCTTCTTACTGCTAGATGACTGTATCCTACAACACTCTCTGAGATTTCAGTCTCAGACTGACTGAGATTTCAGTCTCAGAGAGTGTTGTAGGATACAGTCATCTAGCAGTAGGAAGAACAGGATATTGCCCTGGAGTATTATTTGTTCTGTAACCTCAGTTTTCTTGTCTGCAAAATGGAATGGAGAACTCATTAAGAGCCTAGTACAATTAGAACAAATCTGTTTCTAATAAGGTTTTATTTATAAATAAAACAGAGTTTATTTTGACAGTCTGGGTTCCTGTAATTCTGTAGGCATAGATTTGGGTTTATTCATATGGATACATAAACAAAAGTTACCTAGAATATATTTGTTAGACTTCTGGTCTATCTACAATATGTTCCTGTATAAATAATATAGAGCATGCTTTACTCTAGCTTTTTAATAGTTTGTCAAGTATTTTGAGAGTCTTCGACATTTTTATTTTTTTATTTTTATATCACTGTGAGATATGCAATTATAAAGCTGTTAATGATTGGGTTTCAGTCATACAGTGTTCGGGAGTTAAAACAATCTGTCCCTAATTACTTTCGTAGTGTAAATTAACTCTATATATGAAGAAATGAAGGTGATATATTTATTTAGCTCTTTCACTTTTCGATCTTGATTTTGGGAAGGGATGTTGAGAGGGAAGGAACTCAGGATCTCACATACACTTCGACTAAATCACATCCCCTACTTGGAGCTCTTCTTTTTTTTTTTAAACATTTTATAATACCACCGTGAGATATACAATTACAACGCTGTTCACGTTTGGAGGTTTCGGTCACACAGTGTTCCAGCACCCCACCCTCTACCAGTGCCCATCTCCCACCACCCAGTCCCAAATTCCTCCCCCCTCCCATGGCCTGCCTAAATGGCAGGTCCTTTATCTCCTCTCCTCTCTACCTCTCTCTCTTCCTTCTCCCTACACATTGTGGGTTGCACTACATACACTTAGAAGCAATCATTTGCATTCTTTTGCCTGTATTTTATGCTCAGTTCTATGTTGGTATAAGACCTCTTGACATTTATTCACACATGTTCCCTTCTCTATTTTACCTAACCTCTGACTCCAACACGCTTGTGGTAATTTCCACTTTTGGTAAATAAAAGATGACTGTATTTATTTGTAATGCAAAGAAATACAGTCATTCTATGTCTCTCTCTTTCCTTCTGACTAATTTCACTCAACATGATTCTTTCCATGTCCATCCATTTATAGGCAAATTTCATAACTTCATTTTTCCTGACAGCTGCATAGTATTCCATTGTGTAGATGTACCACAGTTTCTTTATCCAGTCATCAGTTCTCTTCTCGGGCATACTGGTTGTTTCCAGGTTCTGGCTATTGTGAATAGTGCTGCTATGAAAATAAAAGTGCGATTGTGTTTCCACTGTGTGTTATTGGCTTCCCAGGGTATATTCCCAGGAGTGGTATGGCTGGGTCAAAAGGGAGCTCAATTTCTAGTCTTTGGAGGAATGTCCATATTGTTTTCCAGAAAGGTTGTACAAGTCGACATTCCCACCAACAATGTATGAGAGTCCCCTTTTCCCGCGCGTCCACGCCAGCACTTGTTGCTTTTACCCTTTTTGGATATAGGCCAGTGTCGGGAATTGCCGCTGGGGTCCCCAACAGTGTCAGGAGAGAAGTTCTATTCTACCTCGGAGGATGCCGGGAGAACAGATGAAAACTCAGGAGTCCGGTGCAGTTCCAAAAAGGCTTTTAATAGTACAAAAGCTCTTCCACAGCACTCCAATATAATGAACAAACTCTAGCTCTGGTCCTAACTTAGACCATACAAAGGAGCCTAAAGTCTCCCACCAAAGAGAGAGGATCTCACAAGAGCTGAGTCCTACCCAGAAGATGGAGCAAAAGGCCAAAGAGCAAAAAGCCAAAAGCCAAAAGCCGCAAGGCTGAGGAGCCAAAAGCTGAAAGCTAAAAGGCCCAAAAGGCAAAAGTGAAGGGGCCTCAAATCAGCCCCTTATATACACCAAAGTAATCTAAAAGGGAGGGTCATGTCAACAAAGAACTCTAAAAGAATGTAGTGCCACACCCTATTGCAAGTATAAACAAAGGTTATGCCAAGGTCTAATCCTTTCTACCAAGAGTATCTCTTATGTAAAACACTGGAGAGAGGGGACTGGTATAAAGTAATACCATCTTAACTTCATGAGCTTCATGTAATCTAGATGGTACCCACAAGGTCCTTCTTATTATTATCTGCACCAGGGTGATTCTGAATATCTTGTTCTCTCGTGTACTGAAAGGGTCACACTCGCCTGCTTAGAGCAAACTAGTATGATCCTTCCTATAGTCTTCCTATAGTCTTAGCGTAGCCAGGGTGGTAGTCTCCTGGTAAATTCTAACTGTCCCATGCTGGGTGCAGTGGGTATATAGAGGAGCTGTGCCCAATCTAGAAAACATAGAAGTCTTAGTAGATGTATAAGTTAGAAGTTATTGAATTAACGTGATGTCTGTAACTGCCACACCCTCTAGCAGTGTTTACATAGAAGAGAGGTCTCATTAGAAAGAACCTTGACTTAAATAGATTAAACTGGGAGTGGGTAAAACAACAAAACTCCCAGAATAGCTAAACCTGTCCTCCAACAAGCTAGTCTCTGTGGTGTGAGGTGATACCTCATTTTGTTTTGATTTGAAACTCCCTGATGATTAGTGATGATGAGCATTTTTCATATGCCTTTTGGCCATTCGAATTTCTTCCTTGTCAAAGTTTCTGTTCATCTCTTCTCCCTATTTTCTAATGGGGTTGGCTGTTTTTTTTCTTATATAGCTGTACCAGTGCCTGATATATCCTGGATACTAACCCTTTATCAGATGGGTATTGGATGAATATTCTTTCCCATTCTGTGGACTGTCTTTCTATCTTGTTCACTGTTTCTTTTCGAGGTGAAGAAGCTCTTCAGTTTCATGTAGTCCCATATGTTTATATTTTCTTCTAGATGCTTTGTTAATGGTGTTTCTCCTTTGAAGATGTCTTTAGCTTCAATGTCGTGGAGGGTTTTTTTCTATATTTTCTTCAACGTACTTTATGGATTCAGGTCTGATATTGAGATCTTTAATCCATTTTGATGTGATTTTTGTGCAAGGTGTTAGACACAGGTCCAAATTAATTTTTTTACATGTAGCTGTCCAGTTTTCCCAGCACCACTTGTTGAAGAGGCTTTCCTTACTCCAGTTTGGACTCTTTGCACCTTTATCAATGATTAACTGATCATGTCTTTGAGGGTGGGTGTCAGGATACTCAACTCCTATTCCATAGGTCCACAGGTCTGTTTTTATTCCAGTACCACGCTGTTTTAATTACTGTTGCTTTGTAGTACAGTTTGAGGTTGGGAAAGGTGATGCCTCCCATGGAACTCTTCTTAAGGCTCATTATATTATATCTTTATCCTCTTCTAAAAATAGTGAAAAATAAAATAAGGGCACAATATTCTTTTAAAGATAGTAAATAGAAACTATAAATATGTGGGAGAATAATGGTACAATTGAAGCTGGTATTTGAGCCTCAAGCTCATACGTAATCCCTAATCCATGTCACTGACTAGTGTTTGACATAGTTGGAGAGTAACAAATTCAAGTTCTTCCTTCTTTTTACTTCAGATGAAATTCTTTTCAATAACTTTATACTGGACAGCATCTCTGCATTTAAGAATATACCCCATTGTGTCTACATATAGTCAAAACCTGTAGTAGCATATGCCTTTCCAAACAGGATGACAGGTGTCCTAAAAAGTTAATTATGTCAATGTGTCTTATCAAGCACACAGGTGTAAAGACAGCTCTTACCAGCCTGTTGAGACCTTTGCAACTACCCTATAATTCAAACTTAAGTACCTGCAGGAGTGTAGGAATTACATCAGATATGAAAATTAAAACTCCCAGTAAATATCACACTGCCTTCCATTATAATGATTTCCTTACAGATAGCAATGGCTGTTGGATGTCTGTGAGCTCCTATGAAACCTGCCTATACTTTGTATAGACATGTACCTTCTAGGATGAGATGAGAATCCAAAATAGACACAATACATGCCATGTCTTTCCTTTTTTAAAAGTATTTTATTATACTACTGTGAGATATACATTTACAAAGATACACAATTAAAAAGTTCATATTTGGGTTTTGGTCATACAGTCTTCCAGCACCCGTCCCTCCACCAGTGCCCATCTCCCACCACCAACTACCTGGTTCCCACCCCTCTCCCAGCCTGCCTCCATGGCAGGTTCTTTATTTCTTTCCCTTTCTCTCTCTTTCTCTTTTCCTTCCCTTCCAGACTATGGATTACAGAACATACATTAAAGGGTTGTCATGAGTATCTTTTTGCCTGTATTTAATGCTCAGTTCTAGGTTGGTATTAGTACCCTCGACAAGTGTTAGCACACTGTTCCATTTTCTGTCTTACTTAGCCTCTGACTCCCACACCCGTTTGTGATAATTTCCACCTTTGACAAGACCTCTTGTTACAAAATCAAGTTTCACTTGACCTTGGATATTGGTATCATAATATGTACATATATATTTCACTATATCACTGTTTTCCTCTTCATCATCGATTTGCTCAAGCTGGCACCAGTAATATCTCCATATGTCCTGTCTCATGCTAGTAGAGCCCAAGGACATCTGCTTGCTCCAGGAACATAAAGAGCCTCAAACCATTTCATCAGGTCATGGGAATGAGGTCTATAATTGTTACTGGTATTTGCATATCAAATATTATGTCATGCAAATAAATGCAGTCATTCTGTATCTGTCTCTCTCCTTCTGGCTAATTTCGCACAACATAATCTTCTCCATGTCCATCCATTTATAGGCAAATTTTATAACTTCATTTTCCCTAACAGCTGCATAGTATACCGTTGTTTAGATGTACCAAAGCTTCTTTATTCAGTCATCAATTCTAGGGCACTCTGGTTCTTTCCAGATTCTGGCTATTGTGAATAATGCTGCTATGAACATAAAAGTAGGGATGGTGTCTGCTGTGTATTTTTGGCTTCCCAGATTATATTCCCAGGAGTGTTATGGCTGGGTCAAATGGGAGTTAAATTTCTAGCAATCATCAGAGAGATGCAAATCAAAACTACAATGAGATATCATTTTACACCACAGAGACTGGCACATATTCAAAAGAGCAAGAACAACAAGTGCTGGTGTGGATGTGGGGAAAAGGGGACACTCATCCATTGTTGGTGGGAATGCCGGCTGGTACAGCCTTTCTAACTTTCCTTTTACCCCACTGATCCTTATAAATATGGAGGACACTATAAAATATCTTATGAAGATTGAAGTCATTTATTTGATTATTTTTACTTTATATTACCTTATTCACATAAAATTAACAATAAGTGTAAACAAGTATAATACCTCTCCCCAAATAAAGATACACATTTCCTGGGATTGTCAGGGATATTTCCTGGTACACAGTGATAGTAATCTAAATGTTGAGAATATGAAGCTTTAGTGTGCACTTTCTCTGACTACGCCTAGCCTCAGTTCCTCAGAGCTCTCTCAGAAGTAAAGAAAAATGGGATATGAGGATAGAATAACACAGAGAGTAGATTGGATTTTGATGTTTCATTTCTTAGTACTTCTGTCCAGTTGAACATACTTGGAAGGGAAGACCAAAGCCACTCTTACCTCTAACACATCATTGCTTCTTATGTTGAAAAATATTACATCACTTTCTATAGCTTCTTCTATCACTCATCATGGCTCTTTAACCCTGATGCTTAGATAAGTGACAATGAGCTCACACTGTTTCTAGCTCACACTGTTTCTAGCTCACACTGTTTCTGAGCTACACTCCAGAGTGTACATTTAGACTCACTTATACCAAGCTCCAGTTGTAATGGATCTAAGTTGTGTAGATTTACTGATGGCAAGTAGATCTTTCACTTAATCACTAAGAAACTGTGGCATTAGTAAAGTCATTAACTGTTTCCTGATATTAGCTTATGCATTTACTGATCAACTGCTAATGCATAACATCCTCTTACAGTAATTCTCAGCCTTAACTAAGGCAATGTGAGAAGAGCTTATGCCTTATACCTGATACTGTGTGATTGGCCAATACACAATAGTCCCTTTTATTACATAGAAGTATTGGCAATTCTCCTTTAGCTTCATTTCTTATCATTCTACCAGTTTATAGGTCTGGTTCTACAAGTGGTTTGAACCTGTGGGAAATAGAGTTTGGGCTTCTGCAACTTGAAGTCTTCATTCAGAAATGTTATGAGTTTTGTGCAAGGTTGTGAGCTGTTGCAACAGGAAACTCAGAGATTTGGTTGACTGAAACAAGCAGTAATGTGATCTTTCAAAGTGAAGCAATAGTAATACAGGGAGATCTTGATAAAACATGATGTGAAATTGATAACATAATAAAGCTGTTTGACATTTATGCCTCTGTGAGAGTTGTCTGGGCATCAAGCAGCCAAGAAAAGAACATAAGAAAGTGAATGAACGAGGCTTCTTACCTCAGAGTTTATAGTATTAAGTGTTCTGAATGGAGCACAGCACGCATTACTGCAAGGGCTCAATAAATATTAGCGATTATGACTCAAACATGTCAGACTCTGGTCCTGTATATTTGAGCTGGCTAAATTGTACAATATTTTTGCGTGAATTCAAACATGAATAGCTGATCAATGGATTGAATTTGGAAAAAAAATATTCTATCCCTATTACAACAGTTAATCATAACTAATTCTACAGTACATTTATTTATTCTAAAACTGAATTCTGTGAGAGCAGGGTGGTTTCACTACTGCACTGAAATGTCTATTATTATATTGAGCATAGTAGGCGGTAAATAAAACTTTGCTGAAGCATTGAGTATCAAAGTGGCTGGGTACTTTAATTAATGAAGTCAAGTATATCTAGAAGGTCCAAACCATTTGCAGTGTATGTTTATCATTCTTTTTGAATGAATTCATTCTCTGTTGGGGTCTCAAGATAAACAGGCAGCTCTGAGAAGGAGTAAATGGGGTGGTCTCAAGTCCAGACACCCCTTCCTCAAAATATCTGCTCCTGTTTATGCAGGCAAAAAAAAACACACATTATATTTTTATGTGTCTTGCAATTTATTCTGTTATGTTGTCAGACCTTAGGGACCACATTCTATAAACTTTATTGCGACAAGATATCTAGAGATGTTTGCATATGTCTGAGCTCAGCACAATATTACTTTTTAATGCACTTTTGACTTTGCAAGCAGAGGATACAGTAAAAAATGTAAAACAGCAGTAGTTGGGGGCTTTTTTTATTACCTGTACTTTGCCTTTTTGGCTTCCAAACACACAAGAATCTCATTCAAATGAGATAAACTAATATGCATTAGTTTGGCACCGTTACAAATAGGCTATTTCTTTGTTGAGTCAGAAAAAGAGTTTCCCTGCCTGACAACAGCTACAGGGCAGCGGAAAGGGATCGATCTTGTGAGCTGAGATCCAGGCAAGTTTCCTCTTCCTGTGCACTAGGAACAAACAAATTTAGCATTTGGTTATAAGGAGGATGACCACACAAATTCCCCAAATGAAAGTTAGAGGGGAGGGCAGGACTTAGTCCAGGGATTTTTTTGCTGCTTACACAATCAGTGTCCTGCTTTCATCACCAATAAGTCGACAAGGACTGAACTGCAGGTCTGAAGGTAACCCCAGGAGGCCACAACCAGGATTATGAAATATGACAAGGGGTTCAGATGCAGTTAAGCTGGAAAAAAACATATGTTAAGATAGTAACAATTATGAAGGAAAGCAGGGTTATTGCCAATTTCTGCATGTTAACTAGACTAGAGAGAGACCAGATGAACAGTCATAAGGAAGACAGCCCAGGAGGAGATGGGAGAAAAGTAGGGAGGAATTATTACAAGAATGCACAGGGTCTGCAGAGCCCAGGCTGACTCTCCAGCCCTCATGATGTCTTTGTCCTTTTTTTTTAAATTTACTACACCACCTACCTTGTGATATACAATTACAAAGATGTTCATGATGGGGTTTCAGTCATACATTGTTCTAGCACCCATCTCTCCACAAGTGCCCTATTCCCATCACCAATGTCCTCAAATTCCCTTCCCCACTCACTCAGCCTGCCTCTATAGCAGGCACTTTTCCCTCTTCTCTCTCTCTCTCTCCCTCTCTCTTCTCTTATACATTATGGCTTACCTTACACACATTTAGGGATTATAATATAAATCCCTTTGTGTACATTAAATGCTCAGTTCTAGTCTGGCATTAACATGTCCCACAATTAGTAGAACACTTATATATTTATATGCCACTAATGAATGCAGTCATTCCATATCTGTCCTTTACCTTCTGACTAATTTCACTCAGCATGATAGTCTCCATGTCCATCCATTTGCAGGTAAATTTCATGACTTCATCTATTCTGACAGCTGCATAGTATTCCATTATGTAGATGTACCACAGTTTCTATAGCCAGTCTTTTGTTCTCCGGCATTTAGACTGTTTCCAGATTCTGGCAACTGTGAATAGAGCTGAAATGAATACAGAAGTGCAGATAGTGTTCCTACTGTGTGTTTTTCGGTCTCCCAGGTATATTCCCAAGAGTGGTATTGCTGGATCAAATGGGAGTTCAATATCTAGTTTTTGGAGTAATGTCCATATCGTTTTCCAAAAGTGCTTGACCAGTTGGCACTCCCACCAACAGTGGGTGAGAGTCCCTTTCTCCCTGCATCCACACCAGCACTGTTGCTCTTACTTTTTTGGATGTGTGCCAGCCTCCTGGTGTGAGATAATACCTCATTGTTTTTATTTTCTTTCCCTTTTAATTTATTAATTGCATCACTATAAGATACATAGTTACAAAGCAGCTTCATGGTTGGATTTGTCATAAATATTGTAACACCCATCCCTCCACCAATGTATATTTCCACCACCAATGTCTCCAATCCCCCACCCCGTGCCCTTTGGGCATCACAGTTTGCAATACAGGTACTGAGAAGTTATTATGCTCGTTCGTTTACCTACTTCTAGCACACAGCTCCTACCCAGAGTTATCATTTCCACTACCATTGTTATAGTGGTTTTCTCTCTATCCCAACTGCCTTCTACCCCCAAAACATAAGACAGCCTTGTCACCTTGGGCTATTCCTCCTGGTCCTTGTTTCTACTTTCCTTGGGTATTAGTCACAAACTATGTTTTTTATACACAAATGTGCACAATCATTCTATGTCTGTCCCTCTTCTTCTGACTCACTTTATTCAGTATGATATTCTCTAAGACGCCACACTATCACTATTTGCAGATGATATGATGGAAAATCCTGAAGACTCAATGTCTTTTCTAACCAGAGACAGTGCCCCCCCCCACTGAGTTCAGTATGCTCCTGAATTTTGACACTCCTCAGAGCTGGACATAGAATCCAGACCCACTGATAACTGGAAACAACTCTCTCATCCCAGGATTGTTCAACATTTAGTCCTGCAACTTATCTCAAGTCCTTAGTATACTGAGGCAGAACAATGAAAACAAATGCTCTGTCTTACTAACCTTGTGTTATTATTTTAATTTCTCTGAGCCCAAATTTACTCATCAGCAAAGCTGACGGAGAGTGGAAATGATAGTATATATCTGAGTAAGTTAACCAATCCCCCTGTCTCATGACAAATAATTTAATAAATTGAGACAGCAGAGAGATTATGAAATGAGAATGAAAACTGCCTATTAATGTGCTTGATACATGACCAAAAATCATTTTCTGCTATTCTGACCTTTTTGTTCATTATTTCTAGTCAGGGTTAAAAATTATCAATCCCCCCTTCAATTCCCAGACGATCCTTACCTCTTTTAGCATTTTTTACTAAAATGAATGAATAAGCCAAAATATATGCAGAGCAGGTGACAGACTGGGACCATCCTTGAAGTAAAGAACCTCAATCTTTTAGTTGATTAGTCTGCCTAATGCAGGAAAATAAATAGTCTTCCAGGTACATTTGGAGTTATAATAAAATAGTGCATCTCAGAATAGCATAATGAAATGCTTATGAAAAAATTACTGCAATTACAAAGAAGTTTTCCCTGAGTAAGTTACAGGTGAGCCTTTCTTCCCATAGACTAGCCTGACACCAACTTTGCACTGGAATAAGAGAATCCCTGGAGGTCTGGGGCACCCATATTTAAAGATTAAAAAGCACTTCCAAAACTCTTTTGCTTTTAGCACAAATCATTTTCTTCAAACGTACCAAATCTGCCTAAAAGGTAAATGTTTTAGAATTTGTGGACAAATTTGTTGACCCCTTCACCAAAGGAAGAATTGAATGATGCTTGAAAAATCACAGATTACTTGGTATAATTCTTTGTGCTTCCTGCCAGACTGTAAGATCTATAAAGAGCAAGCAATGCTAGAAAGAAATTTGCCTTCCACCCCTCTCATTTCTCTTTTGGTTGTGTTCAGTAAGTTCTTTGCAATCAGAAAGGAAGTTAGCTTTGAAGATACCACAATATGCAATGTTTGAATAAAGATCAGATCAAGGCCATTTTATTGGATCCTCTCTTCCCACCCACATAAATCTTTGTGATATAATCTAGTTAATGAAAGTTTTACTGCTTGAATTTTCACATTTATTCAAAAGAGTTCTTGCCAGCCACTGGTCCTTTGGCGGGTGTGGGGGGGAGGCTTATATTACATTCTAACATCTTTATTGAGACTCATATTGAGTGCTTTAGAAATAGAGTTGATAAATCTGTATCTTGGCTTTGCTCATTTGGGGGGTTCTTGCTGGCAGTGTTATCTAAGAAGATAGTTGGGTGGCGTTTGGTGGAAATAGTTTCCATTGATATGTATACATATCCTTTTTACTTGCCTTTTCTGATAAGCACAGCATGCTTCTAGGGGAATTACTCATTTCACCCCACCATTGAATCTTTCCTGTCTTTACAAGCTCATTTGATCAATTGAATATCAGAGAGATCTGAACTTACCTTTTATTTTTCTTTATACTTACCAGTACTCACACTTTATGTGTTTATTTATTGCTTAATCCCAGGACCATACTATAAACTTTATAAAGATACTAACTTTGACAATTCACCACTTTATTCCCAGTGCCTAGTTTCTGTGGAATAGTGGACACACAATAAATATCTGTTGAATGAATGAATCAAGGGGGACTTACAAACAGGGTTGTTAATGCCACACTAATGACAAAATAGTTTCCTACCAATGTCCCTTTCCTGTCAGGACTCAGGCTGATTAACTTAATTGTTATTTCCCCTGCTTGAATTTCTATGATTTTGATTTTGCTTAATATCCATCCTTGTCCTTCAAACCTATGTGCTCTTGATTTAATCAGCAGGTTCAGAACTATTGCACTTCTCTTTGCCCTTCAGCCACTCACAGAAAAATGACTGACAGTTAATCATGTCTGAAGTGGATATCATCATCCTTTGCCTTTGTCTACAGTAGAGTTAAACTAGGTTCCTCACTTGAATAAAATACATATTTTAAATACAGTTTCTGACTCCTTATGCAGGATTTTTATTTTCATTCTAAATAAGATGGCAGCTAGAACTTTATTAGAAAAATCATGCAATAGAGGAAAAATAAGCAAATTGACATTGATTGCATGTCTGCCTTGTGTGAAACTCTGCTTGAATTTTCAACTGAAATATATACAATCTCTTTTATGAGGTCTCCCAGGATGATTTTTAACACTCAAATATCACAAGAATTGCAGATATAGATCAGTAGATATCATTGATAATATTAAATGTTATAAAAATAATTATAAGAGTTTGTTTTATTTACATGTATGTATGTGTGAATGCCTAGTATCAAGACGAATTGCTTCTTTTTTTTTTTGCTTTTTGGGTCACACCTGGCGATGCTCAGGGTTTACTCCTGGCTCTGCACTCAGGAATTACTCCTGGCGGTGCTCGGGGGGAACATATGGGATGCTGGGGATCGAACCCGGGCCAGCATGGGCCGACCGCATGCAAGAAAAATGCCCTACCCGCTGGGTTATCGTTCTGGCCCCTGAATTACATTTTAATAAATTAATAACTCCATTGAATGAAAGCTCTATTATAGTAGGAGATAGTGTCTTGATCCAGTATGAAGAATAGTACCTGCTCCACAGAGTTTATCTAATTAATGCTGTTCAGTGAAAACTATCAATTTTGGAAGGACTACCTATCAGTGCAGGGCTAATGAACACATTCAAGCCACTGCAGTTTTTTTTTCACTGCAAAGGACAATTTTTCCCACATACCTTGAGAGTTCAACACATTGATTAAATTCTACATGCTTTGATTAAACTCCTTTATTAGCCTAAAACAAGTACTTCTATGTCTACTTTAAACTATGTCCTTAATGTTCACGAGTACCATTGCTAAATATGATCATATAAGTTCTCTGGGTCATAAACTACAATGATCATCTCCCAGAAACCAACCAGTGCTCATGAAAATAAAACAACTCAGTATAAACTAGTCAAAGAGGAGTGACTTATTCATTTGGTTTTCTTCTTCTAATTTGTTGACTTTCTGCCATTTTGTTTCATATTTATGGGTATTTTTTGTTTGTTTATTTTTGCTTTTTGGGGTCATACCAAGTAATGCTCAGGAGTGACTCCTGAATCTGCACTTAGAAATTAATCCTGGCAGCACTTGGGGACCATATGGGATGCCAGGAATCAAACCTAGGATGGCTGTGTGCAAAGCAAATGCTCTACCCACTGTACTATCATTCTGACCTCTGTATTTATGTCTTGATATGATACTGTGACCATTGGCATGTCTGGACAATAGTGGAGTATGTATTCAAAGCTTGCATAAGTTGCAAGAACAAATGGTGCTAATATTAATAGATAATGCATTATAACCAATGACATATTTTATACAAATTAAAAAGCATAGAAAACAATAGTAACACACCTATTTGTTCAATAAATCATCCATTGTTAAGAAGATGAATATTTTAAAGGTTTATAGATTGCACTTTGTTCAGATTTCTTAAACCTCAGGTTTTGGCGCACTTTTGGTTAATGTGTGAAGTCAAAGAGGGATATGAATATGTTAATATCATAAGTCTATTAAAGTCCCAATATGTGTTTACTTAGTACATAGTTGTTTGCTGTATTGACATAGACCACAATGGCTAATTAAGATTATTTTGAAGAAAGCCACGCATGAGAAGCAGCAAGTGACAGTAAGAGGAAGTACCATGGTGATACCCAGTGGAAGATGGGGTCATTTTTCATCTAGGAGCTCAGGGAGAAGTTATTCTGCCTGAGAATGGAGTTCTTCACTCACTGACTCTGAAACATGGCAGAAATGGAAAGTGGGTCCAAAGTATTCAAAATTGAATATACCAAAGAGGACATCTTGCTCATTATGGTACTTATTATCTGTTTTTTGGAGAATGTTAGAGGGCCAGACTTGCATGGACATGTGGATGATGACCAGACATGTGTGTGCATGATGACATGTGGATGATGATTCAACCTGAATGATGATGCCCACAGTCTCTCAAACACTCCAAAATTCATTACAACATGGATGGCCAATGGATTGAGTACTATTTCTTGGATTTTGAGGTGTCATTCTGAAGTAGTACTACCTAATAATTGTTGGATATAATTTCAAACTCTGTAAGGGGCACGTCATTTTCTAAATGTTTTATTATTCTCTTTGATAAATTATTCTGATTCTTCCATTTGTTAATGTACACTCTATTGACTTTTTCCTTCACCCTTTATTATGATCATCTATTAGTATTCCATATACCTAATATACTGTCACCATATTGACTCTGTTACCTGCTTAGGTACAGTCCAAAGGAGTAGCTGCCAATGAATTTATTCTATTATTACTTGTGTGAAAATGGGTACAGTCCTTATGTCAAATATTCTGAAGAAAGCTCATGTTGGACAAGTGTGATGAGAAAGGAACTCTAATTCACTGTAGGAAGGAATGTCCTCTGGTTCAGCCTTTATGCAAAGCGATATGGATATCTATCCAAAATATAGAAATGGAACAATTTTATGACCCAGAAATACCATTTCTTGGTGTCCATCCCCCAAATACCAAAACATTCATTCAAAAAAGTATATGAGCATCTTTAGTCATCAATTCGCTTAGTATGAGAGTTAATATATGGCAACAATTCACATACCCAACTCTGGATGAATGGATCAAGAATCTTTGGTATATTTTCACAGTGGAATACTATGCAGCCTAAGAAAGAACAAATTCACGCAATTTGCAGCAACATGAATGGAACTACAGAACATCATACTGACAGAAGTCAGAAAGAAAATACAGATACAGAATGATCTCTCTCATATGTAGAACTTAATGATACACATCAAGGTATCAACAAAGGACTAAAGGCATCAAATAAGCCACTGACTTGGTGCAAGGGGGCTGCAGGGGCAGGGTTTGGAGGAGGAGTAATGGGATCTTTGGGAGTTGGAGGAGGAAAACTGGTGATGAGTGTGTATTGTAGTGATACTCATGAGAAACTATTAACAGTATTATTAACCCAAAGCAAATCTTAATTAGTGAAAAGAAAAAAATTAAGAATTAGCCCTCTAAAACTTTGGTACATCTACACAATGGAATACTATGAAGCTATTAGGAAAAATGACGTCATGAAATTTGCCTATAAGTGGATGGACATGGAAAGGATCATGTTGAGTGAAATTAGTCAGAGGAAAGAGATATAGAATTGCTGCATTTATTTGCATGACATAAACACATATATACATGTTATGATACCAAAATCCAATGTCAGGTGAAACGTGGATCAGGATGTCTTACCAAAAGTGGAAATTACCACAAATGTGTGGAAGTCAGAGGTTAGGTAAGACAGAGGAGGGATCATGTGCAAATAAATGTTGAAAGGGCTAATGCCAACCTAGAACTGAGCATTAAATACAGGCAAAAAATGCACATGATGGCCTCTAAGTGTATGTGTTGCAACCCACGATATGTAAGAGAAGGAAGAGAAGAGAGAGAGAGAGAGAGAGAGAAAACTAAAGAACCTGCCATGGAGGCAGGCTATGGGAGCGGGGGGGATGGGGAACATCAGTGGTGGGAAATGGGCACTGGTGGAGGGCGGGGATGTTGGAACACTATGTGACCGAAACCTCCAAACATGAACAACTTTGTAATTGTATATCACACAGTGGTATAATAAAATATTAATTAAAAAATTAGCCCTCTGGGTTCTAACTGGAGTCCAAAAGATCATTTACTTAGCAAATATTAAATGACTGTTGCCTGACCTGCAGGGTCTCTACTGGACATTGGAGGTACTAAGCTAGTTCAGATTCTTTTCATTCCCCTGACATATATACAGAAGAAGATGGGACAGATACATGCAATAGCTGTTTGTCTTCTCAACATCTCTCAGCTGAACACAGTTCAAGAGTCCTGCTAGTAATAACTCCAACCACAATGAGAAACCCAGAAAGAAAATTCCAAATTTTCTTTCACCAAATCCTTTGGTGCCTGGTGGCGGATGGAAATCACACTTCTTATATTTAATTTTCTATAATAGTTACAAATCAAAAATACCATTACTTAGTGGCAACACAAATGGCATATCATTTCTTATTAAAACGTAATTTAAACCATTCTAATGTTAACTCAATGTCATTACCATGAATAGAAAAATTGCAGGCAAAGAATCCATTGATCTAAAAAGTTACTTTGTCACTAACAAAAATATGGATAGATGCAAAAGTAATGAAATGATTGACCTTAGACTAAGAGGAAATACTTTCAACTAGCGGTTTCTTAATTGGTGTAATTAAGGATGCCCCCATCAGGCCTATGCTTTTTTGGGTGTGTGGAAATAATGTACATGCTATGAACCTAGAGCAGTGGATACTTTCCAGACTCCATCAGCAGTCTTTCCTGTTCCAATCACATTAACTATGACCAATTTTTAAAATATGGGATCATTTTGTGCTTTAGAAATATGAGTGGATATAAAAGACAGCAGGTGGCTGAAATTGGATCTAGGATTCACATTTTAATGAAATAATCAATGCAGTTCCTAATTATATGAATAGTAACAGTTTGTTGCAGGAATAAATGAACGAGGTTAGTGAGAATTTGGAATCAATTCACCGATTTGAGGAGTCTATGTTAGGTAGGTATTCAGAACGAAAAGAACGGAAGGGTGAGTCAATTACTTTTTCCTAAGAATGTACTTCTACCTTTCCTTTCTGGTAAGATGATGTGAGTATCTGGTTTTCACACAGCCAGATATTTATCACACAACCTTGAAATACCATTATTGCCACTATTGTAAATGGAAAGTGTAAATAAAAAAAGGGAGTGAAGCCTTGAATCTTCATGGAACTTAACACAGAGAATGATGGTCTATTTTTCTTTTTGTTCCTAGCTTGCAGAGGGTGGGTCAGCTGGTGTTGCTTAAGCTGTAGGGCTTAGTGCTAGGGATCAATCCTGGTGGTGCACCACTTGCACTGCTGAGGTTAAAACCCAATTGCGTGCAAAGCAAGAAACTTACCTATTTTGCTATCTCTCCGCACTAATTGGTCCAACTGGTGTTTGTTTCTGGTGATCTGTGCAATTATGTATCACTGTATCACTGTCTTCCCGTTAATCATCGATTTGCTCAAGCAGCCACCAGCAACATCTCAATATGACCTGTCTCATGCAAGTAGAGCCCAAGGGCACCTGCTTGCTACAGGAACATAAAGAGCCTCAAACCATTCCATCAGGTCATGGGAATGAGGTCTATAATTGTTACTGGTATCTGGCATATCAAATACGACACGGGTAGCTTGCCAGGCTCTGCCATGCAATTATGACTTTTTACAAAAAATGTGGTGTTTGTCTGGAGTGTGCAATGTGTTAATCAGTTTTATGCTTATAGATAACTCCATTTAATCTGTAGAACAAACCTCTAAGATATGTGAGGGGGCGCCCAGAAATACTCAAGGATCACTCTTGCTCAGGGGACCATATACAAAGATGCTGGACATCAACTGGGGTCTTTCATATGCATCTTAATTCATGGTCTATCTCTCCAGCCCCAAGAAAGGTAGTTTTTTAAAAATTACGTTACAAATAAAATTTAGGGCCAGAAATATGGAGTATTTTATCCAAGATCATATAGCTAAAATATGATACAACTTAGACTTAAATGTATTCAAAATATTTCCTTTGAATGTTTGAGTTCCTTGAGGAAAATAAATTGGGGCTAGAGCAATAGCATAGTGGGTAGGGTGTTTGCCTTCATACTGTCAACCTGGGTTTGATACCCAAAATCCTATATGGAACCCTGAGCTTACCAGGAGTGATCCTTGAATGCAGACCCAGGAGTAGGCCCTGGGAACTGGTAGGTGTGGCTCCAAAGCAAACAGACAAGTAAGTAATAAAGAACCTGGTGAAAATCTCGACATTAATTTTCTTCAAATAGTTATATATGTATATCCGTAGAGGTCATTGGAAATATGCATTCTCTTTTGTCTGCACATAGCTTCCTCACATTTGGTGTTGTTAATATGTGAGGCTGGAGAATTTGTGATGGGGAACTTTTCCTGTGCATTGTAGAACTTTTCAGTGCAACATTGACCTCTCCCCACTGAATGATGGCTGCCTTCTCTTAATTTCAGCAGCAGTACCCTGTCTCCAAACATTGTAAAACTTCATTTGCTTTTTCCTAAGAATGACAGGTCAGCACATAGAATACAAATTCAGTCACATGCTTCTTAGAAAGACTGTGTGTGTGTGTGTGTATTTATTACAGGATGGCTATAATGATTTCCACCTGCAAGAGAAGTGAGACTAAAAGACTTAATGAGTTGCTAAAATGCACTACAGTTAATATTGAAATCAAACGGGTTCAGCACTTTTGGGGGAACAGCATGTGAAAATGAACTATTAAAACAAAAAAGTCATCACAAAGGGGCTTTGGTGCTGTGCAAAGCAGACTCTGGTGCCCTGATTTTCCAACTTTATAGGCACTCGTTTTCCCTAATAGCAAGCAGGGAAACTTGATGCTAATAGTAGCCCCCTAATGCATGAAATTCCAGACCTCTTAACAATGCAGAAAAGAATTGGATATTTGTTAACACAATTCTAGAAGCATAAGCTACTTTTAGAGACAATAAAGCCAACAGACATAGTAACTGCATGGGTGAGGTAAGAGGACCTCATCAATACATGGTATTGACGGGGAATTGAAGAATAACTGGAGATGGATATAAAGTATCAGCTGATTGGGCGGTACATCAGGACAGAGCAGTGATTTTTGAGTTTCTATCTATATTAGACATGCAAGTAATATGCACACATAAAATATTAATTGCAATACTGCTATAGTTAAAGACACGAAATAGTCACTGATTAGTTAATAATTGAAACTATTTGGCATAAGAGAGTGAGAGAGAACTGACCAGCTCCTTGTCACTTATATCCAGTGGGATTTTTTTTTCCTTTGGCTTATTACTTGTTTTATATCATTTAAGATTATCATAACCTCAAAAGTCAGAATAATATTTCTTATTTTACAGATGAGAAAAGCAAGTCAGAATGACTTGCTCAGGGCTATAAAACTAATAAAAGGGACCATGATTTGAATGTAGGTCTATGAACTCCAAAATCAATATTCTTTCAGTTACATTAAAGAGAATGTAAAATAGAATATACTTTATGGTACCTCACATTAGCCTAATTGATGTTCCAAATAATTCTTCTTGATAGGTGGGCAAGTATTATGATCTCTAATTACAGATGAGTAAACTGTGCCTTATTCCCATTCCAAAATCATTATATTTCACTCTACTCCCCGGGATATCATTAAATTTAAAACTAGTGGCAAGAGTATCAACAATCCTCCTAAAACTCATATGGCCTGAGTAATAGTGACTGGGAGTAAATTCTGGATTCACTAATTTTTACTATGTGAAATAATGAGTGAGTTAACTTTATTGCCATCTCATCTCCTTCATATGACAATGGGAATTTTAAAAAAGTCTCTGCCTGAATGTGAAACATAAATAGATTATATATTAAAGAGCTCAGCAGTGTGCACAATAAGCAATAATTTCTTCCAAATATTAGTTATACTTTTTACAGCAACTAACTGAAATCATTCTAGTATATGGAATTATAATAATAATAATATTTCTAATATTTTGACTAGAAGACCTAGTGAATAAAAGATTGCAGATTAGTTAGAACATGGAATTCTGCAATTTTTTAAGAGCCTGTTATGTGCTAAGCACTATGCCAGATATTTGGATTGTGTTAATGAACTGAACATACAAAGGTGAAGTCAATATTATCCTTCCCAAGTCCTTGTAGTGCAACTCATGTGCTGATCTGGAGTCTTTCTTATAGTCCTCAAATTAGTTGTCCCTGTTAAACTTGTTCCCCCAACATTGCCCTTTGTCATCTTTTATTCCTTCTAAATGTGCCAGATATTCAAGTAATGACAAACAAAAGTGACATTCAATATAATTGAACACAAATATTTAATATTCAATGTATGTACTTACTAGGTTAAATTTTTTGTTTAAAATATCATTGAATCAATTTAATTCTCATAACTGTTTATGAAAATTTAGTTAATAATGGTCATTTCACTGTCTTCCCGTTCATCATCGATTTGCTCGAGTGAGAACCAGTAACATCTCCATATGTCCTGTCTCATGCAAGTAGAGCCCAAGGGCACCTGCTTGCTCCAGGAACATAAAGAGCCTCAAACCATTCCATCAGATCATGGGAATGAGGTCTATAATTGTTACTGGTATCTGGCATATCAAATACGACACGGGTAGCTTGCCAGGCTCTGCCGTGCAGGTAGCATACTCTTGTAGTTGTCTCAAAATCCAGCATTTATTGATGAACTGCGTGGCCTTAAGCGGCTGCGCGAGCTGGGCTGTGATAGGCTGGTCTTCTGGGTGGAGTTGTGACGAGGGGAAATCCAGATGTGGAAAATGGAGGTCCTCATGGAGTGGGGGGTCGTCTGGCTTGTTGTGAGGCTCTGCTGGGGTGGCGGGCCAGGGCTAGAACCTGCCATCCCTCCCAGGCGCCTCATGAGCAGCTGGGTACAGTGAGAGCCAGTAGCAGCTCTGCCCCATGTTTGTCTCTGGATCAGCATACCTGGGCTGTGGAACCCAAAGACTCCTGGTGAACCACGTAGAGCATGACAGCAGTTAATTCAAGCATGTTTTCAAGCTTTACAAAATTATTGGCTTTTCCCTTGCGTGCATCTCTGATGAGTTGTGGAGACTGGACATTGAAAATGACTGCTGTCATGGAGTGAGGGTTTCTCTGGGTTCTTCCGAGGCTCTATCGGGATGGCGTGTCAGGATCAGATCCCACTCTCCCTCCTGGACACCTCATGATCAGCTGAGCACAGGGAGGGCCAGTAGCAGGTCTGCCCCCGTGTATGAAAGAGAGAGGATCTCACCCAAGATGAGTCCTACCCAAAAGAAGGAGCAGGAAAAGAGAGCTGGTCATTTAACATACAATAAAATGCATGTTGTGGCAGTAAAGAAACTGCTGGAAGTCAGACAAACTATCCCTGAAGTCCAGCTGTCTAACTCTAGTCTCCGTGCCCTCCTTGGGGACTGAATTTCTTGCTCTAGTCCAGCATTATGGTCGTATTCAAACAGAGCAAAAACATCCAACATTCAGGGAGAGGAAATCATTCTGCTTTTCCAGGGAAAGACATTTCTCTTTGGAAGTGAAAGTTCACTGTTGTTCTCAGCTCAGGATTTAAACTAGGATTTAAAACTAGGGTATTCAAGATCCAACACAAAGTATCTGAATTTGCATTTTGTTCTCTGATACTCATTAGCCTTAGGGTAAGAGCAAAACTTGCCATGAATTTTTAAAATTTCTTCTTAAAGCAATTCCCAAACAAAACCTCTTGAGTTTTTCCAAATGAAGTTCAACATTCAGAAAAGAATATGCTGGCTACATTTTGAGAAATGATATTCAACATGTGTTTTACTACACACCACATATGGAGTATTATGAGCTTCACATTTTAAAAAATTATTCTTGCAAAACATTTAAATTTTTATTCTCTTGAGGGGTGGAATGGATAGATTTCTGAGAAGTGATCAGAAGATAGGGACGATTACCAGTGATTCTCAGCCAACTGGGTCAACTATTCAACACTAAGAAAAGAGATGTGATGATGTTTGGACCCTGCATTCAGAGGATACCTGGGCCACCCCTAAATGATACCACATTGGTCTTGGATGCCTCCAAAGCTATACCCAGAGATGCTCAGGGGACCAAGGAGTTCTGGTAATTGAACCTGGGTCAGGCACTTGCCAGGCATGTATTGTGACCACTTTAAATCAACCGGCTCCACAGTTTTTTTTTATCTTAAATATGGGTTACTCAACATAAACATAGAAAATAAATTATTGCTTTTATTATCTTGTTTCTCATTTTGAGGTTTAAATATGGGAATTTGAGGACTATCCATTAGTATAAATCAGATAAGAGATCAGTTAGTGCTATTATAGATCAGGACACATACTGGGACTGGAGATATACTGAAACAATATTGGGGGTGCGATGGAGGGGACATGACACTTGGTTCATCAAATTTGGGAGAGAGAAGAGAGAGGCCAGTAACAGAGAGAAGAAAGAGACCCAGTGGCAGAGATAAGAGAGTCCTAAGGGAAAACAAAGAATCTATAAAAGTACAAATTTAAAAAATAAGGAAAATAATTAGAAGTAATTGGATAGAGGCAAGGGATTAGATAGTAAGAAAACAAGAGGGGATAATCACTCATGCCATCAGTTTAATGGAATCTCATCCATGTTTTGCAATGTTACCCTCATTTATGTACCACATCAGGAGCCCCAAGTGTGTTGTGTAACAGAGATCTCAGCAAAGCTAAGCAATACCCCTTCTAAGGGTCAATTATTTGAATGATTTTGCCCCCTTATTTGAAACATTTACATTGTAGAGCAAAGTAAAGATGCAGAAGTTCTTATAGAATAAATATCCACATAAGCCAGAAGATAAATAGATACCCTTAAGCTTTTTTCTGCTTTGAAGCAATAGTGAAATAGCTGCATTTCCATGTGTGTTACATATCTTCTAAGTAATTTCATGTAGAGTCTTAAAGCTCCTAATATTAAAACAATTCCAACAGTAAATAGTTTTACACTCTTTTCCATTTTATTAAAGAATGCAATAATACTCTTTGTGGAGTTCACAGACTCATTTTAACTTAAAAATGGCATATTGTTTTGGCAGTCTCTGCCAAGTGTATGAATAAGCCCCCGAACAAGCCTACTCTAATTTTCTCCCACCTAGGAAGCTTCTCTTTCTCTGCCTCTCTCTCTCTCTCTCACTCTCTCTCTCTCTCTCATTATGATTATTTGGACGATTAACCTACTGTGTTGTATATTTGTCATTCCTAGGAAAACGGGAGTAAGGGGTAAATTACCATGGAAATTATTCAGAGGGAAGAATAGTTCAGAGGGAACTATACATCACCTTTGTCTGGGTGCCTAGTATTCTGAGATGATGGTCTGAAAAAACAGAAAATAAAGCCCCTGGTTGTGTATATGACATCATTTTAATATATATTAAATGTCATGTGCAGAAAGTTGACAAGTCTAATGTAATTTTCTCTGATATTAATCAAATTAATGGACATGGATCATTTCTAAGCCTAATGAACACAGGCTGCTGTCCAAAGCAGTTAACATCCAAATATACACAGAGGTAAACAGACCTCAGTAATTGTGTTTAAAGTGCTGGAAATTTGGACACTTGGTTAAAGGAAGGCCTTGGAGCTTTGTGTATTTCAGGCTACTATTTGCATGTTCCTCTTTGCCAACAGATTCAGAGGAAAGAAGAGAAGGTGTCCTAACACTCCTGCAACTCAGTCCGACATACACTTATCAAAGAATAGATTGCATGTAAGATCTAGTTCAGCTCCAAAAGAAATAAATTCGAACAGTATCTCTATGATTAGGAACTACACTTTTGCAGTTCCTCATGACAACTTTACTTTTCTTAAAACTCTACTAACTGCAAATGCTTCTGTGAAGGAAAGTTATACTCCTTTCTGTCTCCAACAAACAGGTTGACCTTTATTTAAGGTCTGTATTGGACTCTTTTTAATTATCTTTGCAAGTGTACCCTCTGTTCCTTTCCACTCTGCTTTCTACCCTATGTCCATTTACATTAGTAACCTGTATCTCTTCCTCTCTGTTTGGTTTGACCAGCGAAAATGTCAGCAGATGAAATGAAAGGACAAGTGATAATGAAACCCTAAAATAATACAAATTTGGGTGTAACAAGTTTATTGACTCTTTTCTATCTTCTGAACCTGATTTTCCTTAGTCCTAGCATGAACCTGGCAATAATAATGCAACTCTGCATTTGGGACTGTCATTTAAAGTTTGTCAAAGAAACACAGGCAAGACATTATCTGGATAAGGGTTTGAGGGAGTCTAATATTCCAAAAAGTTTAGTTGAATGGAATGATTTGGGAAAACAAAGACTTCAATGTACCTAAAATGTATCTTTTATGAGTCAAGAGAGATAGCACATTGGCAAAGCCTTTGCTTTGTATGTGGCTGACAAGGAATTGATCCCCAGCGTCCCACAAGGTTTCAAGCACACCACCAGGAGTGATCTCTGAGTACAAAGCCAAGAGTAAGTCCTGAACAACAGCAGATGTGATACAATAAAAAAAGAAAAAAGAAAAGAAAAAGAAGCATATTTTTCATCCAACAGGGGGTGTCCATACATATCCTTTCATATCTGTTTTTTTTCTTGATGTTTTTTTTAGTTTACATTTGAGTTATTCTAGAGAAAATCTAAATCCCAGACCCAGTATTTCAAATTCCCTCATTTTCTGAACACTCAAATTTCTCGTTTCAAATACACTTGACTCTTCATATTACATTGTGCTTAACCAGCTGACAAATTTAAGAAATGGCAGGCCTTCAGTTGATAGATAAGCTCAGTACACAGCAGAATAATAATCAGAATTAGTTGTATCATCAAGCCATTATGAGAAAGAACATATTGGCATAGCATCAATATCTCATATTTAAAGGCTTGGGTTTATAGTCTTGCATTTAACAAGTTTTCACTTGTATCACTTGTCTTCCTATTGTTTATCGATTTGCTGGAGCGGGCACCAATAACATCTCCATATGTCCTGTTGCAAGCAAGTGTAGCCCAAGGGCATCTGCTTGCTCCAGGAACAGGAAGAGTCTCAAACCATTCCTTCAGGTCATGGGAATGAGGTCCATAATTGTTACTGGTTTTTGACATATCAAATAAAACATGGGTAGCTTGCCAGGCTCTGCCATGTAGGTGGTATACTCTCAGTAGAAGGCTCTCATCTCGAGCATTTACTGATGAAACTCAATGGGGAAAGATCAGGTTTTTTCTTGGGTGGAGCTCCGAGGAGCTGTGGAGTTTGGATGTTGAGAATAATTGACCTTATGGTGTGGGAGTTCCTCTGGCTTCTTGCTAGGCTCACTGGGATGACGGGTCATGACTAGAACCTGCCTAGAACTGTATACAGTGTATAAATGTGAAAAATCCTGGGAAGGACCTGATCCTAATATCCAGTATTGTCTAAGACTGTTGGGTGCAGGCACGTGCCAACGAGCTGTGGGTCTGGCATGGAGGTGAAGGAATGGGAGGAGGGCCAAATCCCCAGCATGCCTCCTCCCTCCCCTCCCGCATGTGTGAGTGAACCCTTGGAGCTATGTTGGACTCAGCCAGGGGCTGGCTGAGTCCTTTACCACTCTCTGGAGCTCCATGGGTTGCTTCCACATGGGGCCAAGCAGCGCAGCTATGGGTCTGGAGTGGTTGGGTCTGTATTTTCTCTCTTCGGGGTTGCCGATGGAGCTGTGGGTCTGGCGTGTCTCTCTTCCAGTGTTGCTGGCAAGGAGGTGGAGGAATGGGAGGAGGAGCCCAAATCCCCACTCCATGTCCGGCCAGTGCGGCACTTCCCTGCATGTGTGAGTGAACTCTTGGAGCTATGTTGGACTCAGCCAGGGGGCTGGCCGAGCCCTTACTGCCCTCGGGAACTCCATGGGTTGCTTCCACATGGGGCCGAGCAGTGCAGCTGTGGGTCTGAAGTGGTTGGGTCTGGAAGTATTATTGGGGACTTGGAGTGGGGATTTGGGCTCCTCCATCCATTCTTCTACCTCCATGCCAGCAATCCCGGAAGAGAGATACGCCAGACCCACAGCTGTTTTACTCACTTAAATTTAGTCTTTTTCCTATCCAGTTCTGGAATTTGAGATGCTATCTTTGAAGAACTAGAAAAAGTGTTCCTTAATGGGAGAGATGGAGACAGTGTCAAAGGCATTACAGATCATATCTCTCAAGGGTAGCATTGGTCTATTTCTTTTGTTTGATTTTTCCATTGAATTTAAAATTACAAGGTTTTGACAATGGTGATGGAAATGGTATTAAAATAATAAATGCCTAAAACCAATTAGCCATAACATTGTTCTTATATTAAATAAAGAATTATAAAATAAAAAAGGAAAAAATATGAGGTTTGAGCTTGGAGCAGGGATTGAGGCCTCCTCTCATACCCTCCACCTCCAATGACCCAGTGCGTGTGACTATGAGCTTCACAGATACCATTTACAACAGACTATGCACCAGGACAACAGAACAGTAATGCTGGAGAGAATGAGCAGACGCACAGCTCCTTCCTGTGGTGTGCGGTCACATAACAACCCAGTTAAGGGTCAGGGGTCAGGTCCTTGCCAGGAGCTTTCCTATATATATATATATATATATATATATATATATATGTGTGTGTGTGTGTGTGTGTGTGTGTATGTATATGTATATATGTGCATATATGTACATATGTGTATATATATGTATATATATATATATATATATATATATAGCAACGATCAATGTGGTTGAATCCAGCTGGGGAGCTGGCATGAGGATGGGGAGTGGGTGGGTGGCAGTACCTTTGGTGGCAGTAGGGGCTCACTGGTTGTGGGTCTGGTGTTCAACAATGAATGCTCTTGTCAACGGTACTGTGAGGAAATTTGTAAATCATGGTGTTTTAATAAAGGGGAAAATGTGGTTTGAGACCAGAGTAATAGTATGGTGGGCACAGCACTTTCATTGCATGTAGCTAACTCAGGCTCAATCCCCAGCACCCTGTATAGTCCTCCATGCTTGCCAGGAGCGATCCTAGAGGGCAGAGTCAGAAGTAACACTTGAGCACCACCAAGTGTGACTCCAAAACAAATAAAAATTAAAATTATGAGACTGTATTTAAAATACAAATAGAGAAAATTCTTGCTTCATTTTATGTCAACACTTAATGCAGTATTGAAAGAAGTTAATGAAAACCTAAATAAATGGATAAACTATATTTAAGGACTACGTAACTCAAATAAAGACGTCAATTCTCTGAAAAAATGCATTTAATTTTTTGGAAAGTGGAAACCTTATATCCGTACTTTGGCAGATACCAAAGACATTTAAATGTCTGCCATTAGCATAATGCCTCCTTCGCCTATTATTCCAAAGTCAGGTGGGGCTGGAGTACTAGCAGAGTTAGGAGGGTATCTGCCTAACATGAGACTGACCCAGGTTCAATTCTCAATGCCCCATATGGTCTCCTGAGCACTGCCAGAGTAATTCCTGAGTGTAGAGCTAGACGAAATCCCTGAGTGTCACCAGGTGTGACCCCCCAACCTTCCAAAAAAAGTTCACACTCAAAAACTGTCAGGGGCCGGAGCGATAGCCCAGCGGGTAGGGCGTTTGCCTTGCACTGGCCGGCCCTTGCCGGCCTGGGTTCGATCCCTGGCATCCCATATGGTCCCCTGAGCACCGCCAGGAGTAACTCCTGAGTACAGAGCCAGGAGAAACCCCTGAGCATTGCCGGGTGTGACCCAAAAAGAAAAAAAAAACTGTTAGGCACAGTCCAGGTTTTCTGTTTTTATGACTACTATGCTGCATGTTAGGTGATTTTCTCAGAGAATGTAGTAGGTACTTTCCATGCATACTCATGTCTTACTGTTTTAAAACCTAATTAAATGGGGCTGTTTAATAATAAATGCTTTTGTAATTAAGTTATACTGAAAAAAAAGTACAAATTTATAATGATAAATTATTTGTAGCATCTAGTCACTCGGTGGCGCCCCGGGTCCCCATCAGTGCCAGGAAGCGAGTTCCCGTCTACCTCTGAAGCCTGTGGGTAATGGATGAAGACTCAGGAATCTGATGCAGTTTTAAAGACTTTACTTATCACAGGTTCAGGCATACAAGTCAGCAGTAGAAAAAACCCTATGCTTAGGATTCCTGGCTAAAACCCCAGCCATGTGTAGGCCAAGATGGCGGCCACCATGTGTTAAGGCCCTGTAATGAGGAGACAAAGACAAGACTCCCAAAAAGGGTGCAAGCACACAAAGAGAGAGCTCTTAGGTAATTTCTCCCAGCACCTCACCTAGGCCCTATTATATGCTAATGTTTTGAGCCAAGATCTGCCTGGAAATACCTTTTATAGGGTGGAGAAGAGGGTTTCTGAGATGGCATGTCTCTGTACCAAAGACTAGTGGGGTACAATGGTGGTGGAAATGGGGCACTGGTGGAGGGATGGGTGCTGGAATACTGTATTACCAAGAACCAATTGTGAACACTTTTGTAATTGTATGTCTCACGGTGGTATAATAAAAACAATTTTTTAAAAAATTAATAAATGACACAAAAAAAAAAAAAAACACTGAAAAAAATTTCTCCAAGCCTTCACAAGAGTCTCGTCTACTTCACGGTAGTTTTGTATTTTAGTTGCCTTTGACCTATCAGGGAGCCATGCTTGCTTGCTTGGAGGCAAACAGCATTTCTCTCTGGTCTAATTACTTAGAGATCCAACGTGGCCAGGCAAATATGCTGGTAAGATCTAGTTAGTCCCACGATGATTGTGGTAGCATGAGAGAATATTTATACCAGCCAGTATAGAATACATGGTTAGATAAACTGCCACATTTAGACTACCCCCTATCTACGAAGTGACCTGCAGGAGGCAATCCAGGGCAGATGCAGAGGCTCTTAGAGGAGTCCTGCAACAACCTGAAATCACAAGGCTCTTATTTAATCTCATAAAAAGCTGTCATGGAATAAACATAATTTTCTCTTAAAAATAATCTTATGCAGTTCAAACATGACACAAGTCTACTTGCAATGTCTGAGCATCTTGAAATCAATGTTGGTTTTTCAATCTTTTACTGTGTTGGCTGAAAACCAATCTAACTCCTCCTCCCCAAATCTAAATCACGTTTTTGTCCTTAAAGCTTAGAACCACAGTGAAATCATTAAATCTCGTTGGAAGCGGCAAAAGCCAAGTTCAGGGCCTATTGGAAGTGAAGACAAATGAAGTCACAACTCTATTTTCGAAAGGTTTGGTTAAAAACATCGTTGCCCCTGCTACATTCTCTCTGATTTATGACTTAGTTTTGGCTAGGAAAGCAGTCTGGGAAGGGACTTAATGGAAGAGCTGAATCTTGCTGATGGAATGTTGAATGCTCCTTCCTGTTATTTCCATCTTACCAGTGGATTGGCCTTATTCAAAACAGCAAGAATTTTCTCTGCCCTAATGATCACAGCCCGGATCATTGACACCCTCCCTGCAGCAGTCTTTTTCAATCCGGCCCAGGTATGCTGATCCAGAGACTCACAGTCATGGGGCAGAGCTGCTACTGGCTCTCCCTGTAACCACCCGCTCACAAGGCGTCTGGGAGGGATGGCCAGTTCTAGCAGTGGCCCGCCACCCCAGCAGAGCCTTGCAACAAAGCAGATGACCCCCCATTCCATGAGGGCCACCATTTTCCACATCCGGACTTCACTCTCGTCAGATCTCCACCCAGCAGTCGAGCCTATCACATCCCGGCAGCCGCGCAGTTCATCGCTAAATGCTTTATTTAGACGTGACTGAAAGAGTATGCCACCCGCACGGCAAGCCTGGCAAGCTGCCCATGTCATTCATATTTGATATTCCAAATACCAGTAACAATTATGTTAGGTCATTCCCATGACCTAACATAATGGTTTGAGGCTCTTTATGTTCCTGGAGCAAGCAGATGCTCTTGGGCTCTAATAGCATGAGACAGGACCTATGGAGATGTTACTGGTGCCCGCTTAAGCAAATCGATGATGAACGGGAAGATGGTGATAGTGATTGTGAATATTTGCAGTTATCATGTTCAAGAAAACGCAGAAGCAGCAGTGGCCAAAACTGACCTGGTCTGCTTCCTGTTCTCCTCATGCACAGGTGTCTAGTTGTTGAAACAAGCCCATAGAGAAAAAAAACTGATGTGTTCCTTAAAGGAAAATGAGAGGAATTCTAGCACGTCAGGTTCTCAGAAATATCCTTTGAGTCTAAATACTTATGTTACAACACTGAAGAGAAAAAGATGAGATTTCTCACCATAACTGCTGTGTGAAATTTGCATGTTTTCTATGTCTGTGTAGACGTTTTTATAGCAAATCAACTTGCTCCTGTATCCCAAAAAGATTTTCATGTTCAGTTCATTGGCAAGTGGTGTTCCAATGGTCCTCCCTAATTGCTTTGCTCCCTGTGGTGGTGCTGGTGGCATGTGTGTATCTGACTCTCTGTCTATTATATAGATATAATATAGATATTATATTTTATCAATATTATATAGATATAATTTCTATCTATATAGATAGATAAAATATCTCTATCTTTATCTATCCATCTATCTATCTATCTATCTGTCTGTCTATCTATCTATCTATCTATCTATCTATCTATCTATCTATCTATCTATCTATCTATCTATCTATCTATCTATCTATCTATCTATCTATCTATCTATCTATCTATCTATCTATCTATCTATCTATCCGTCTGTCTGTCTGTCTGTCTATCTATCATCTATAGGATCCAAGATAAAAGTGGTTGAGTCCTTACCCCTTAGCTGTAGAGAGAGGTTCTAGTGACAAGCAACCCTGAAGGTAAGTCTGTAGTTGGGAAATGAGTAAGTGAATGTTTAATATTGTCAGTGATTTGGTTCTATGAATAACTATATATAAAGACTTCAGTCTGTAAAATCTATTAAGACTTCAATATAAACTGAAGTCCAGTGACTTTTTTTTTTCTTCTTTTTGGGTCATACCCGGCAATGCTCAGGGGTTTCTCCTGGCTCTGCACTCAGGAATTACTCCTGGAAGTGCTCACAGGACCATATGGGATGCCGAGGATTGAACTCAGGCCGGCATGGGCCAGCCACATGCAACACAAATGCCCTACCCGCTGGTCTATCGCTCTGGCCCTCTTGATATTTTTGTGACCAGAAATAAACAAGAGAAAAGAAACTGAGCTCTTGTTTCTTCCATCCACCTGTGGCAAACTTGCTGTCCTTATACATTTATTTGCAACATCAGTTTCTGACAAAATGTGAGGGTGTGAAGTGTCAACCCATTGTGTAAGATCCAAGCATTATAATAATCATACCATACCATATGTGTGTGTGGAATGCTCCATCCCATCTTGCTCCCAATTTTCCATCCACATGACTCTACATCTGAGAAACTGGAGGCCTGCCTCTTGTCTTACTAGAACATAATAACTTTATGTGCTAGAGGCACTTTGAGCACCTGGATCCAACTTCTGCATCCATCCTAAGACCTACATATCTCTTATATTTCCTGGTGTAAACTCCTTCAATGGTACTGTCTGTTCACAAATCACCTTTTGTTGACTCATTTTGTACTTCGCAGCTCTTCCTAGGCAAAGCCAACTTCTGATAATGTGCCTCACAGAAGTTCACACAATT
Organism: Cryptotis parvus; assembly: GCA_021461705.1. Taxonomy (NCBI): domain Eukaryota; kingdom Metazoa; phylum Chordata; class Mammalia; order Eulipotyphla; family Soricidae; genus Cryptotis; species Cryptotis parvus. Next base: position 98,471 of record JAJIBD010021464.1, read on the forward strand.
TCTTTCTCCCACTCCCTTAGAAAGTTCTGCTATGGAACTGTGAGAGTACTTTTGTTGCAGGACACCTAAAAGCCTAGGCCTCTGCATCTGCCCTGGATTGCCTCCTGCAGGTCACTTCATAGATAGGGGATAGTCTGAATGTGGCAGTCTTATCTGACCATGTATTCTGTACTGGCTGGTATAAATATCCTCTCATGCTACCACAATCATCGTGGGACTAGGTAGATCTTACCAGCATATTTGCCTGTCCACGTTGGATCTCTAAGTAATTAGAGAAGAGAGAAATGCTGTTTGCCTCCAATCAAGCAAGCATGGATCCCTGATAACTCAAAGGCAACTAAAATACAAAACTACAGTGAAGTAGACGAGACACTTGTGAAGGCTTGGAGAAATATTTAACTAGCATTAGTATTAGTCTTTGGTACAGAGACATGCCATCTCAGAAACCCCCTTCTTTACCCTATAAAGGCAATTCCAGGCAGATCTTGGCTTAAGATATTAGGTGAGGTGCTGGGAGAAATTACCTCAGGGCATTTGATCCTTCCTGCAGGGGAAGTTACATTTGCTTGTAGTTTCTCCCAGCTCTGCTAAGAGGCTTTAAATTAGCTCTGGGTCCTTGTAAACAACCAGATGGTCTCCTGGAAGTTGCTACATTCTATGGAGCTGTTTTCCTGTTTTCATCTCTTGATAGTTTAGCCCAGAATGGGCTGGGCTGGGGAGTTTGGGCAGATTTCTAGCTATAAAATAAGCTACAAGAAGAAAGAAGCTCTCCTTTTTTCCCCTTTTGCCATTTTGGCTTCCCTTGGTGTTTTGCTTCTCAATCCTCTCCATTCTGTCTTGGGCCTCAACACGTGATGGCAGCCATCTTGGCCTACACCTGGCTGGGGCCTAGCTGGGTTCCCAGAGTCCGGAGGTTTTCCCTGCTCTTGGATTTATGTTGGAAGCTGTGATAGTAAATCCCTTTAAAACTCCACCAGATTCCTGAGTCTTCATCCATTCCCTGCTGGCTTCGGAGGTAGAAGGGAACTCACTTCCCGACACTGTCAAGGACCCCAGCGGCACTCCCAGACATACTTTCACTTCAGAAATCCGCACTGAACCACATATTCATATTCTTCCTCTGATTTGAGGTTGTGATGACTTTCCTCCTGGTGTCTCACCCTACACTCCAGGAAGTGCCTCAATTCTTCCAAGTACTGGGTCCTTCATGCTATTTTCAGAGCATGAACTCAGGAAGCACCTAATATAAGGTTTTTCAGACCTGAATCATAAATGATGGAAATCCTAGGAAATAGTTCCGTGGTTAGTTAAAACTTCAGTGTAGCATGGAAACACAATGAAACTATTTGGATCTGTGAAATTGTCCAGAAAATTTCTGAGGAGAAAGAAGACTAGATTGAGTGTGTGGGCTTAATGACCTGGAGCTGGGGTGGGACTCACTGTGGAAAGCACACTTAGGAAAGAGGAGGAACAGTAAAGCCTCTATATTCAGTCATGATGGAAGTTGGTGTTTTGACTCTTCACACCATGCTAGCTCATGAGCTCCTCTTTTCATTCTTAGTGCTGATTATATTTTTTCAGCTTCCACTTGAATTTCTAGGCTTCAATAGGATTCTGGGCAGGATCTTCATAGAGCTCACAATAGTCAGGGGAAACAGACACTGTGCATGTGTATAAAACACATACATACGCTAGGAGATGTGTCTGGTCCTGGAACAGTGACAAGGAGGTGTTAATTTTACTAAGGTTGGGAGTTCACATGAATAATGCAGTGGCTTAGTAAATGCTTCTTAACCCCTTTTCCCAACTGTGGCACCCTTCCAACTTTATTTCCTTCCCCTAACATCTCTAACCCTCCTATTTACCTCAAGTCTCATGTCATGGCTCCCCATTATGTGATTTTACCTGAGATCCCTTGAATATTCTTGAGATCCATACAGGACTATATAACCCTTGATTGAAAAATGCTGGCTTAGAATGTGTTCCTTGCAAGGAGATGACCATGAGTTCAAATTCAGTGTCCCACACATGCCAAGTGAGTTTCTGGCAGATATGCTGCTTAAGCCTAGCAACCTACAGCCATGCCATCACTAGGCTTTTGGAGTATCCACAACATGAGATGCAGCTTCTAGCTAGCATTATAACTAAAGTGATGCATGTGCACCATGGCCAGGGAGTGTAACCTGTATTATTAAGCTATAATAACTCAGCTATAAAGCATAGATGTGGGGGCCGGAGGCGATAGTCCAGCGGGTAGGGCGTTTGCCTGGCACGCAGTTGGCCCATGCCGACCTGGGTTCGATCCCGGCATCCCATATGGTCCCCAAGCACTGCCAGGAGTAATTCCTGAGTGCAGATCCAGGAGAAACCCCTGAGCATTGCCGGGTGTGACACAAAAAGCAAAACAAAGGCGTAGATGTGGATCTCTCTGCCCCTTAATATGAACTCAGATGACAGAATGTGATAATAATCAGTGAATTTCAAAACGAAGAGGGTGGGAATTCCACTAACCAACTATGGCAACTTACAGGTGACTAAGCCTTACTGGGTCTTATTTCCCATTTATAAATATATCTTATGTCTTATAATGTTTCACTAGCAGATACAGCTTCATATGCATTTGCAGTGAGGTTTAACTGAGATGCCCTGTAGAATGTATCTCTGGCAGAGCAAGTCAAGTTATCATCATAGTTTATATGTTTTAAACCATTTAGATTAGACCGATATTGAACATATGAGGCCAATATGGAAATTTCTAGTCTACTTTTGAGCTCAATTTGGAAATTATTTTTTTTCTGAATTAATAAAATGGCTTTCATTAATTTTTTCTCAGATAGCTGAAATCTTCATTAATACTTAGAACCTGAACTCTTTTGTGATGTAACACTATTGGCTTAAGCATAGGGTGAACTAGTGAAATTTAATGTGATGAACAGACTTCAGCTGAGTTCCATGAAGTTTGGATGCCCAACCAGAACAGAATGGTCTGAAATACAGGCTAGGGCTGGGGAGGTGACCCGACTCAGATAGATCAGTGCAATCAGATCTTTACAGTGGCTGTTTCACTACAATGTTCTGTGCAAAAGTACTATACTGTCAGGTCTCTGTCCCTGCCAGGAAAATTAAGCATGTGATGCTTGTGACTGTGACAACAGAATGCATTTAGACAAAGTCAAGTGTCTATCTAAAGTAATAGGTTGATGCTCCTGGAATAGTTGATGCCTTTATCTGTCTTTGTGTGACGAGACTTTGGGTAAATTGTACTATAAGACTATTTTATAAATCAGAGCAAGAGTAAAAGAAATGTTTCCAAACACAGGAAACTGCTGCACTCTGATGACCATAAGTCCATTCTGAGAATTCAGTTAACTCCCAATAAGGGGCCTCCCCTAGGAGCTTTAGCTCAGCTGGCAAAGGCAACATTACCTGTTTGATAAAATCATGCCTTGCCTAGCCTTCACAAATGATAACTGTTTCTAAGTTAAAATCCAACATATTACAATCCTCTCGGTACACTTACTTTTGCTTAGTCCTTTGATTCGCAAATACTTCTAGCCTTTCAGGGATTACCTATTATGATCTGGAAAGATCCTGATGTAGAAGTTAGACAGAAGCAAAGGAATGGGAACTGTAAGGGGGCAATAGTGAAGCAAAAGAAACTTAGTATCTCACATGGTAAGCCAAAGACAAAACAGGAGCCAAAGTCTTACTTTTATTCTCTTATGCAGACAGCCTTTCATGCTATGCAAAAGTATAATTTGCCTCTCAAGGGGATTGCTCCTCACTAAAATCTCTTGTAAATAGCCAATATACCTCATCATCCTTGTAGAATCAGAGCATATTGGGGAGATCTTAAGAGAAAATGATTTCCACGCCTCACTTACTTTTACCATACTTCACTTTGTAAACAGGGAGCAAACCTTCTCTTCTTTTTTTTCCTTCTAGCAGCCTCTCCTTGTACATTGAGTAAAACATTTGTTTTAAGAAAAAGGAAATAATCATCTCTTGAATTCCTGTTTTCACACCCAGCCCCCTCTTCAACCATTTCCCCCATTTCCAATTTTATAGAAAGAAAGAGCTGTTTTTCTCAGGAAAGTACCTCATAGTGGTTCCTTAAACAAAGCCTAAGCATTTGCTAAAACCTATCACCCTGAAAGTATCACCTCTTCCCTGAATTCTGAGTGCTGCTGCAAAATGTTTGCTAAATGAGTGCGAATAAGATAATTACTTGTATTTCCTAAACAGGCCTTGATGGCAGTTAGAATAAGGCTGAGCTCTCCTAGTCAATAAAAAATGTAAATATTGTTCCCTTCCATTTAGAATAATAATTTTATATTTCAGATAAATGCTATCAAGGGGATGCTGATTGGCATGAGAATGTTTGCTGACTTGGTGATAAAATTTTAGAAGAGCCAATTTAAACAATAATCTTTCTTCTTAAGTAGAAGCATTTTCTAATAAGGATATCCTATTGAATTAGAAGTGATCACAATAATCCTGCACTTTACTAGTTGCTTCCTGGCAAGTAGAAGGAGGGAGTAGTTTGAGTACAGGTGAGATTAAGCTTAGAGATGGAGATGAAGAAAGCCAAAGAGACAAAGTAAGCCAAGGAGACATAAAGTGAGATTCAGGTTAGAGACGGAGATGAAGAAAGCCAAGGAGACAACTCCTCAGAAAGTGAGAGAAAGTCATATATTTAGAAAGTTCAAATAAAGGGGAGGCTTGCTCCAGACTACAACACTGGTCCTACTCTAAAATAGGAGGCAAAGTCCATCTCTTCTGGTTGGGTCTCAATAGCCTCCACATCCAAGATATGCCATACTAAGGACTCACACCACAGCTCCCAAAGCACCTGGCAGCTTATGTGATTATACATATATATGTATATAAGTATGTATATCTGCATATACATATACATTATATGTACATATATATGAGGCATATAATATATAATATATGTTTATTTAATATGCATTTATATTAATACATATATAGTAATATTATATATAACAGATATATTCTGTTACATATACCAGTTATATATAACAGATAAACTCAGCAAATTACATACTGCTTACAGTTATTTGTCATTCAATGAAGACAGGCAAAGAAAGACAAGTGCAGTCTCTCAGCATTCTGAGGTCTAAATGTAAGGGTTGGCCACCCAATGGGGTGACTGACTGGGAGCCTAGGAACGCCGCACCTACCAAGGAAAACTCTGAGAGACCAAGTCCTATGCAAAAGCAAGGGTTTTATTAATAAGCGAGTATACTTGGGCTCATAGCGTGACCCCAAGCGGTCAGTGGCTAAGAGCCCCGAGCCCTTCCAGGGACGATCTTTTAAGGAATAATTCCCGTGCTACAGAAAAGCCCGCGCATAACTATCCAATAGGTTTAAAATATTACATCAAGGTCTCTGCGCGAGGCAGCCAATCACTCTGCACCAGGTAACCATCACCCACCAATCTGAGTGTGCCTAATACTTCTTTCCATATTTGGCACAGCATGGGCCCAGTCACCTACCATACCAAATACGGAGGGGGACATCAGATGAAACCTCTCGGGAATGTTTGCCTTATAGCCCTCCCTGGAATTATTTGCTTAAGGCCCTTCCTGCTGTGCTCTTGTCTTGTCGAGCCATCATTTTATCAGTTACTTTCAGTTGAGCCATCATTTTATCAGTTACATCCATTTTATCAGTTACCTCTGGTTCCTGTCTTTGTGTTCTGTGGGCGAGGGGCAATTCTTTCATAATGACAAAAGACTAACCTTCTAGCATAGCAAAAGCACTAGAAAATCTGTGGGGAACACACATAAAAACTCACTAAGTTTAATGAGTACAAGCAATACAACTGAAGAGATAATTACTAACCAGTTCAATAAATCCTTAGACAATGTATTAGGGACAACAATGATGAGGATTTTTAATATGCTTAAATAAAAAATGGCACAGGTAGTTAGCAATGCACAAGAGTGCATAAAAAATGAAAAATGATAAATGAAAAACAAACCCAGATCTACGCTAGTCAGAAATGGCAGAAATGAAGAACATAGTATGTGACATAAAATATAAAAATGGCAATGAAGCTTTTGAATAGCAGAATAACAGCATCTGAGAAAGGATAAAGGTGATTCATAAAGATCAAGGAGACAGGGAGGAGAGTACTAGGGAAGGTCATAAGGTGGGTCAGAGCCTGTATACAGATGAACGGCATACAGAGAACTATGAGTTTATAGGAATACTGTCATAATTACTCAAGTCCCATACAACAAAAATACAATTATGAAGATATCATAGTTAAAGACATTATTGATAAGAATTTTTCAAAGTTGAGAAGTACAGGCACTGATATCCAAGAGGCCTGAAAGGTCCAGCAAAAATAGAGTCAACAATGAAATATCCAACACATTGTACTTATGATGACAAAATCTAAAAATAGAGGCATAATACTGAATGCAGCAACATAAAAAGGAACTTATATACAAAGGAAACCCAGAGATATACTGCAGACCTAACAAATGAAAATGAAGAAGAACATTATGAAGGGATATAGTGTATATGCTCAAGGAAATCAACACCTCACCAAAAAACTCTATCCAACTAGATTATCTTTCATATTTGATGAGATTATGTAAAGTTTCATGAGCAGAATTTCATAAACATCTTAAGGAATTCACAGAGAAGTTTTTCTTTTTTTTAATTTTTTTTATTTTTACAATTACAAAGATATACAATTAAAAAGTTCATATTTGGGTTTTGGTCATACAGTGTAGCAGCACCCATCCCGCCACCAGTGCCCATCTCCCACCACCAATGTCCCCGGTTCCCTCCCCTCCCCCAGCCCTCCTCCATGGCAGGTTCTTTATTTCTTTCCATTTCACAGAGAAGTTTTTCAAGAAGCATTAAAAGAGCTTCTTTCAATAAGCTTTACACAGATTTAGTCCAGTCTCTATAAGTATACACATGGTATTTGCAAAGAACTAGATCAAACACTTTTAGGGGCTGGAGCGACAGCACAGTGGGGAGGCTGTTTGTCTTGCACGCAGCTGACTCGGGTTCGATCCCCAGCATCCCATATGGTCCCCTGAGCACCACCAGGAGTAATTCCTAAGTGAAGAACTAGAAGTAACCCCTGAGTGTCTCTGGGTGAGACTCAAACAAAAAAAGAAACCAAACAAACAAGAAAACACTTTTGAATTTCAGATGGAACAGTAACTCCTCTCTCCCTAGAATACCTAAAGCAATCTTCAAGAAAAGAAGACGGGATGCATCGCTTCCCTAATTACAAATTGTATCACAAAGTAATAGTAACTAAAATAGTTGGATAGTTCAGTAAAGGCAGACTCTCAGATCAGTGAAGTATAGAGAGGGATATTCTGAGACAAATCCTCAGGTATATTACCAGTCAATTTTCAATAAAGAAGCAAAAATTATGAATGAATAAATAAACTGTGCTGTGCCTGTATTCTTCAGCTTCAAGAGGTGGAGTTCCAGAGCATTCCATCATCCGTGAAAAATTGGCAAACCCAGTGGAGTCATGGGCCTTTAGAAGAATGCAAATCCCTACAGACCTGACCAGTCAGATTATTGTGTTTTTATTTTTGTAATGGGAACTCACATAAATTAGAAATTGGACTTTAATGTAAGTTTCACACTTTGCACATATGAGTAGCAGGAGTTTATTGTTATTTCTTAATCACATAATGACACATGAATCACCCTCTGCAACCTACTTCCATTTTGTCGTGTGATTCTAAAACTATTTCTCTTATGGGGAATTGTAGGTGACTCTCAAGCAGTGTGTAACAAGCCTTGGGGTCACTTCTAGTGATACTTGGTCAACATCATTGGTTGGTGCAGTACAGGGGCCTTGTGATACAATGCTGTCAAGTCCAAGAATGTTGAGGCCCACCAGGAACAAACTTGGCGGTGTTTGGGGATGATCAGTGATATAGATTCTGGTAATCTAGTGGTGACGAGGTGCTGGAGATTGAGCTCAGAAAATTAACAAAAAGCCGTGCATACCTGACCCTGGAGTATCTCCCGATTCCCTCTTTAAATATTTATTATTTTTAAAAGTTATTCCCTTTGTTGTTTTTGTTTGTTTGCTTTTGGCCATAGATGATGGTGTTTGGAACTTACACCTGGCTTATTATTTTATATTTTTCTGCTCTATTTGACATTTTGTCAGTATGTTTTTCTACTAGCCTCTAGTATATCTCAGGATGTTATTACTCAAGTATCACTACTGGTTGTGGCTCAGGGAGCCATATGTGGTGCTGGAGATTGAACTCCAAATCACTCATAAGCAAGACTTCAAAAGATGTCTGTCCAAAGACCCCAACCTTCTAAATATTTCCAAAGCAATTATATAAATAAACAATAACTTCAGCTAATTAATTCAATTTAAACAAACCAAACTACCAACCAAATGAGAAAGATATTAAGTTGAAATAAACCTATAACAAAGCAAAATCTCAAGGAACATCCTTTTAGCCTGATGAAAGAATTTGAGTTTTCTGTCAAAGCAAGTTGACTTCTACCCTAATGACAGTGTGACTTCATTTTTATTTTTTTTAATTTTTTATTATACCACCGTGAAACATACAATTACAAAGGTGTTCATAATTGGTTCTTGGTAATACAGTATACCAGCACCCATCCCTCCACCAGTGCCCCATTTCCACCACCAATGTACCCCACCCCTCCCTCCCACCCCCAGGCTTCCTTAATAGCAGGTACCCCAGTTTCCTCTCTCTCTCTGTCTCTCTCTCTGTCTCTGCATCTCTCTCCCTCTTCTTTTACACATTGTGGCTAGCCCTGAAGATATTTAGAGTTTATAACTTAAGTCTCTTTGTGTATATTCAATATACACAAATATTGATCTGCCATTACCATTTCCCACATTTAGTAAAACACTGGTATCTATTTATGTCCTATTAATGAATGCAGTCATTCTATATCTGTCCTTTTCCTTCTGACTAATTTCACTCAGCATGATAGTCTCCATGTCCATCCATTTGCAGGTAAATTTCATAATTTCATCTTTTCTGACAGCCGCATAGTATTCCATAGTGTAGATGAACCACAGTTTCTTTAGCCAGTGACTTCATTTTTAGAGCTGATCATTAATTTATGTTAAGTATAGATGCTATAGCTGCCATGCTAAACTTTGGTTGAAGAGTTAAAAGAGAAGCAGGCCTGCTAGAACGTGTTTACAATTAAGATCAGAAAACCAGTCATTGAATTAAAATTTATGTGACCCATAAAAGACCTTACTTACAAAATTGAAAATGAATGCTCCAGTTTTGGGACACCAATGGTGTTGTGACCCTCACTAACAGGTATTCTTCAAAGATATGGGCTGATAGCAACAGAGGCAGATACAGTATCATAATTTTCAATAAAATTTGGTATAATAGAATTACAGAAGAACACATACCAAGAAGTAACATTTAATTTATAGAAATTAGGTTAGTATATTCTCTATAAGGGGAAATCATTGTCAAAATAGCTCCCAGGAGAGTCACATGCACAGAGACTTCTGTAGGTGACTAATAGATCATGATACTTTCAGTAGCAGAATATATAAGCCAATAATTAGATTGTTGTTTATTACTTAAAACCAAAATATCATGAATGGAAGATCGTTTGATATCAACTGGACCAGTGGAAAATCTTGTTACTATGCCAAGTTTCTAGTGTTCCTTCATTCAGTCACCAACCAAATTAAGGTGGTATCACAGGTGAAAGGATAATAAAGTTCGATTACAAATATATGTGATAGAAATTCTACGATGCTCCCCAATGTTATGTGATGCAATTTATTGAATACAGTTTTCTGAGAAAGAGGAATACACAGATAGTTTGGAAAATGCTGCATGTAGAGTCTGAGCAATGATGATATCTCTGGATTCAAAGTTCTATCACAGTCCTATTATATCAGAAGCCTGACAGAAGCAAGTAATAAATGGAGTCCTGCTACAGGCTTATTTTATAATGGCCCTACTATCTTTTTATTACTTCTTTGGTTCCTTGAATTTATGATTTATAAAAAGATATGTATAGGAGATTGAAGAATACTTACATTGATTTTAGACTTATACAGTGAAGGTCTAAAGCAAGAGGAAAGATCAAACGCAAAAACACTGAAATTATTATATATGCTTCAGCAAGACAGACATAGCTAGCAAAAATATAATATTATTGATTTGTTATTGTTGGATCTTTCAACACAACTCAAGAATCCTGAAAGCCCTTCTCAGTGACTCTTAGCCAAGCCACTGAGCAATATGATGCAGTGCTTCTTCGACCACGTGGCACCAGGGATCACAGGGCTAAACTGCAGTGATTGGGAATAATTTGGAGCATGTGAAACCAAGGGTCAATCAGGTTGGCCAGAAAGAGAGAGAGCAGCGAGAGAGAGAGAGAGAAGGAAAGTGCCTGACATAGAGCATAGGGTGGGTGTCTGGGTGGGGCAGGCGGGTAACTGGGGACATTGGTGAGGGAAATGTGCACTGATGAAGGGATGGGTGATGGAACATTGTCTGAATGAAACACAATCATAAACAACTCTGCAACTATGTATCTCACTGTGATGCAATTAAATAATATTTATTTTAAATCGAGGATGGCTACATGAAAGCCATGCAGCTAAAACCCTGTTCTACCTCTTAAGCCTTAATGATAATTCCCCCCCCCACAGAATCCTATTACCTACTGGAGTTGTAGGGTACCTGATGTCCTATCTAAAGAGGAAAAGGAATGATGGTCTACAGCTTAAGGGCACTGAAGATGTCCCAGGCAACATGCAGATGCCCTGCCAAGTAAAGCTTTGCTTACAATGGAGTAGATTGGCTAAATACAACCCTACAAATAACAATCACTAAATACTACTCATGCTATATTATTTTAAAAACTATAAAATATATATATATATCCAACAAACTGAGGGCATTAAATGAAAAGAAACCTGCAAATAGAAGAAATAAATAAGCATCACAGATGTGTGGTTTTCTTATTCAATAGCACCAACAAATATAGCTATAGTTATAGAAAACAATAGTGGTTAAAGCTATAGTTATGAAATGGAAAAACAGCTGGAAATTTAAAGAAAATTTTCTGACAGGTAAAGAAGTTCGTAAAGGGTGAGAATTCCAAAGCATAAATTGACTAAATTGGTAGCTGGCAGCTAAACTATATGCATGGGGAGTTAAAAATAAATTGAGCCCCTTGCAGTAAAGGAAAAGGAGAATAAAGATTTATTCATGAAATATAGAATTTTATGGAACTAGAAATATACATTTGATGTTTTCCTTTAATCAGCGTATTCTCCAACCATGGAAATTTGTGGTAATAGGAGTATAAAACAGAATATTCTTGAGGTATCATAATACTGAATCTTTAAATTTTATAATCTCTTGAAGCAAGACAACCATGAGATTAAATTCTACTTTTTTTTCCCAAATCATTTGCTTAATCTCAAAAATTTATTGAGAACAGGATACAGAGAGTGGAACTCTAGGATAGCATCAGTAAAAAGTTATAGAGACGGTATCAGTAGCTGTGTGCTCTGGAAGAAAAACTAATTTTGCAATTTGAATACAAAAATCCTTTGTACCTTAATATAACTCCAATAATGCTCAACAGAACATGAAAAAATAAATCATGAGTCAACAGTTCATTGCCCACAATCTCTTATTTTCAACAAATAATTAGTAAAGAAACAGAAATCTATGACCAACATATAGTGTGAAAATCATATTTAATAGAAAATTAATTGGATTTCTCTAAGATGTGGCAATAATGTTAGAAAACTGGAGTTCTAACTCAGTATTAAAGCTCATGCCTCACATGTATGAAACAATAGGTTTGATTATTTCATACCCTCCCCACATGCCTCCAGGAATGATGCTGACTTTATCAGAAAAAATATTTCACTATCACTGTATCACTGTCTTCCTGTCATCATCAATTGGCTTGAGCAGGCACCAGTAACATCTCCATATGTCCTGTCTCATGCTAGTAGATCCCAAGGACATCTGCTTGCTCCAGGATTATAGAGAGTCTCAAACCATTATATTTTGTCATGGGAATAAGGTCTATAATTGTTACTGATATTTGGCATATCAAATACGACACTGGTAACTTGCCAGGCTTGCCGTATGGGTGGCATACTCCTGTAGTCACCTCTAAATACAGCATTCTCAGCCTTTTGGCCAAGATCAAGTGTGTAGCTAAAATAATTTATATTAATAATGTCAATATTAAAATAGTTAAGTATTAAGGGGCCAGAGCAAAGTACAGCAGATAGAACACTTGCCTTGCAGAAGGCTGACCCAGCTTAGATTTCCAGCACCCCATATGGTACATCAAGCCTAACAGGAAAGAGTCCTGAGCACAGATACAGAGTAAGCTGTGAGAACTGCCCAGGTTACCTCCACACCCAATGGAAAACCGATGAAATATTTCAGTAAACATAAATCCTCCCTCATCAAACCCACCAATGTAAACAAAAAGATAACGTACTACATATGGGGTATATGGCAAGAATAATAATTCACTCTTGCAGAAAGAAAATCTAGCAAATTTTGGAAAGACATTTCAAATGCTGATGGTAATGGAAGTGATAACTAATAAAAAATATATGCCAAACAATGTTCTGCCATCCAAAATTCTATTTCTAGACAAACTACCCCTTTAAAACAAATATACAGCTAAAAGAAGTAACGCAATGTTAGAGCACACATAGCATGTGTGACCCCTAGGATTTACTCCAGACACTACTTAAATAAGAAATAAATTTAAATGATTATAAAATATACTTTAAAATGCACAAAACAATTTATTTCCAGTAGATATATACTATTTCGGGCTACTATGACTCAATTAAGATTCACGTGAAGTTGGGCTGTGGTGGTGGTGAGCAAGAGCTGTGTGGACGACACAGCATGCAGGTATGCTGATCCAGAGACTCTCAGACATGAGGCAGAGCTGCTCCCTTGCCCTCCCTGTGCCCAGCAGCTCATGAGGCGCCCAGGAGGCATGGCGGGTTCTAGCCCTGGCCTACCACCCCAGCAGAGCCTCACAATAAGCCAGACGCCCAACTCCATGGGGGCTGCCATTTTCCATTCGGACTTTCCTCCTCGTCAGAACTCCACCCAGCAGACCAGCCCATCACAGCCCGGCCCGCGTGGCCACTTGAGACTGTGCAGTTCATCAATAAATGCTTTATTTGGAGGTGACTACAAGAGTATGCCTCCCTCACGGCAAACCTGGCAAGCTGCTAGTGTCGTATTTGATATGCCAAATACCAGTAACAATTATATTAGGTCAATCCCCTGACCTAATATAATGGTTTGAGGCTCTTTATGTTCCTGGAGCAAGCAGATGCCCTTGGGCTCTACTAGCATGAGACAGGACATATGGAGATATTACTGGTGCCCGCTCTAGCAAATAGATGGGAAGATAGTGATAGTGATAGATATATACTATAGGAGACATGAGAGTAAGTTTTCAAGCCTCAGAGAAGTGATACAGAATTGAAGTTGAAATCAAATAAAATGAATGAATGCAAGAAAATGTAATTATGTGGGTATCACTTGTATACCTTGTATAGGTCGAGAAGTCAACATGATAAATGACCTAAAACTTGAGCTGTCTGCGGGAGGAAGAGAGCTGCAAGGAATGTTTTCCAAAGCATTAAAGAAATAGATAAAAGGACAAAGAACCTCTGGCTCTGGGCACATCTCTTCGACTCCACCATTCTCCCTGCATTAACATACTCCTCAGAGACCTGGGCCCTACGAAAGCAGGATGAGAATGCTATTCGGTCTCTCAGAGAGGAATTGAAAGAGCTATGCTTGGAATATCATGCCTCACTCAAGTGAAAGAAGGAATCCGAGCTCCGACCTCTGTCGCTGTTCCAGAATCAGAGATGCTGTCTCGTTTGCCAAGGTATCGAAAATCAGATGAGCTGGACATGTAATGTGATTTGGAGATGACTGCTGGACTAGAGCCATTACTGACTGGATCCCACAAGATGTCAAAAGATCACGTGGCTACCTGTTGGAGGACAGGTTTAGCTATTCTGGGAGTTTTGTTGTTTTGCCCACTCCCAGCTTAATCTTATTTAAGCCAAGGTTCATTCTAATGAGACCTCTTTTCTATGTAAACACTGCTAGAGGGTGTGGCAGTTACAGAAGTCACCTTGATTGAATAACTTCTGACTTATACATCTACTAAGACTTCTATGTTTTCTAGATTGGGCACAGCTCCTCTTTATACCCACTGCACCCAGCATGGGACAGTTAGAATTTACCAGGAGAATACCACCCTGGCTACGTTGAGACTATAGGAAGACTATAGGGAAGGATCATACTAGTTTGCTCTAAGCAGGTGAGTGTGATCCTTTCACTACACAAGAACAAGATACTCAGAATGACCCTGGTGCAGATAATAATAAGAAGGACCTTGTGGGTACCATCTAGATTACATGAAGCTCATGAAATTAAGATGTATTACTTTATATCAGCCCTCTCTTTCTCCAGTGTTTTACATAAGAGATAATCTTGGTAGAAAGGATTAGACCCTGGCATAACCTTTGTTTATACCTGCAATAGGGCATGGTGCTACATTCTGTTTAGAGTTCTTTGTTGACATGAACCTCCTGGTTGGATTACTTTGTTGTATATAAGGGGGACTGACTTGAGGCCCCTTCACCTTTGGACTTTGGGCCTTTTAGGTTTCGGCTTTTGGCTCCTGTGACTTTTGACTCCTCAGCCTTGCAGCTTTTGGCTTTTGTCTTTTTGCTCTTTGGCCTTTTGCTCCATCTTCTGGGTAGGACTCAGCTCGGGTGAGATCCTCTCTCTTTGGTGAGAGACTTAGGCTGTTTTGTATGGCCTAAGTTCGGACCAGAGCTAAAGTTTTTTCATTATATTGGAGTGCTGTGGAAGAGCTTTTGTACTATTAAAAGCCTTTTTGGAACTACACTGGACTCATGAGTTTTCATCTGTTCTCCAGGCGTCCTCGGAGGTAGAAGAGAACCTCTGGTCGTGACACTGTCGGGGGACCCCGGTGGCGTTCCCGACAACTGTCCACCTACAAGATGATCAGACTTCTTCGTCAAGACCCTGAATGAATGGTTTGAGGCTCTTCATATTCCTGAAGCAGCAGATGCTATTTGGCTACATTGGCAAGTGATAGGGTCAAATAGAAATGTTACTGGTGCCCGCTCAAGCATATCGATGAATAACGGGATTCAAGTGATCAAGTGAAGTGATCAGTTGTATCACTGTCTTCCTGTTGTTCATCTATTTGCTAGAGCGGGCACCAGTAACGTGCTCCATTCATTTGGAATGAGATCTATTATTGTCGCTGTTTTTGGCATATCAAATACACAATGGGTAGCTTTTCCAGGCTCTGCGTTCATCCCCAAGGGGCCTAGTCTTTTTTATATCAGACCATCTACCATCCAGGACCCACTGGACAGATCTCTGGCTGTAGACAAGCCTGTCTACTGTCTGCCACCACAGCCACACCTGCAACACCTCCATCTCTCCTGCCTAGAAAATGTTTTTTAGTTCATTTGATGTGATTCAAGACAATCTTGAGGCTGGAGTGATGCTCTAACTGGTAGGGAGGCATTTGCCTTGCATGAGGCGAACCCTGGTTTGAGCCCTAGCATCTCATATGTTTCCCGAACAATGTCAGGAGTAATTCCTGAGTGCAGAGCCAGGAGAAAAAAAAAAAACACCTTGATATTTTCCAGCAGCAGCCCCTTACACTCTCAACACTTTGCAGGCTAGCACATTCTATGCTGCCATCAGCCTCCAACCTTCTTTGCTGTACTTTGCTCCATAGGGAGCAGATCTGTGCTTTCCTCACACTGGGGCGAGGGCTGCACAAAGAAGCCTGGCAGGGAAGTTCAGAGTCACAGGCAGAGGGGCTGGACTGACCACATCCTCTCACCAGGGTCCCCACATTCCCTCCATGGCTCTGAGTGGTCAGGAGGCATATCACACAGAACCCCAGCTAAGGACAACCCAAGGTTCCTCAGGGAAGCCCTTCACCACTCAGTCACTGCACATCTGTAATATAGCTGGGTACAGCCATGTGCCATCTGGGACATGGCTGCTGGGATTATGTGGGTAAATATTAAAATAGTCTATCTTACAGTCTTGAACACACAGCCATATTGTTTCTAAGGCTTATCTGTGCAAACTACATATGATTAAAGCAAACTATAGTCTGATCAAGATGGAGTTGTTGAAGAACTTACACTGATGCAAAGTTCTTATATTTGAATGAAAGAAATTAAAAATCAGCTATGAGGTTATAAATAAGTCATGTTGAATTTATATAAACAGAGAAAGGGAAACAGAATCCTTTCCCTCCATAATATTAGAGAAATTTTAAAAAAATGTAGCAAGTGCCAGGTCTAAATATAATTCTGATAGAATCAGAGAGGTATATAGTGGGTAAGATATTTGATTTGGATGAGGCCAATGTGGTATCCATCACTGGAACCCTGTAAGGTCCCCTAAGCCCTCTTAGGAGGGATCCCTGAGAACAGAGTCAGGACTAAACCCTGAATAGTGCCAGGTGTCCATCCCCAAGATAATAAATCTCTATATTAAAATATAGTGTACATAAATAGGCTAAACCCTCTGTTTAAAATACACAGGTGGAATAAAGAATAAAAGCATAAGTCTACGACATTGAATACAAAGACACAGGTAGATTAGAATAAAATGAAAAGATGTATAATAAGCATTATACAGATTAATTATACCAGTAGGAGAAAATATAAACTGAGCTTTACTAAAAACTTGCAGAAACACAAAATGTGAAATAGAGCAAGAGCATGCAAAATAATAAATATAAAGGAACATAACACAAACTTAAAAACTATAAGGAAAATCTCCCCCAGGAGTGTGTGTGTCCCCCTGCGTCTCCGGGGACCCAAACTGCCCCAGGGAAGAGCGGAAACTCCATCAACGGGAACCAAGGCGAACTGCCTTGGTTTCACTGCGGACCCTTGGGCGCTGCGCTCCCGGGACCAGCTGAAAATCTCCCCCCAGGTGTGTGCGTGTCCCCTGCGTCTCCGCGGACCCAAACTGCCCCAGGGAAGAGCGGAAACTCCATCAACGGGAACCAAGGCGAACTGCCTTGGTTTCACTGCGGACCCTTGGGCGCTGCGCTTCCGGGATCATCCCAAAACTCAAAACTGCGCGGACGCTAGTGCGCACCCTCTTACTACCTATCTTGCATGAGGTACCAGTGAAACTTGGTTCCTACATCCTTGCTACCTACCCAAACCCCGCAAACAGACCAGACACCTACTAACTGTACTATCTTGTCATCCAAGACCCCACATTTGCAACCTACAATAGTCATAATGGTAAGGCAACGCAAAAGTTCCATCCAGCTCTGTGAGTGAAGTCACTAGTCCAGATGAGCCAAGCAATACCAATGAGTTGTATAACCTCTCTGATAAGGAATTTTGGAAAGAAATGTTAAGGAGTCATAAGGAATTCAAAGAAGCAATGGAATGCAAACTCAATAAAATACAAGAGGACATGTTAGAAGAAGTGAGGAAAATGCAAATGGAAATGACATATATTAAAAATGAGGTAAATGAAATGAAAAACACAGTGGAAAGCCATCATAGCAGAATAATAGCTACTGAAGAAAGAATTAGTGATCTCGAAGACGCCGTTCCAAAGATTCTCTACACAACACCAGAAGATAGAAAAAAAGACTCACAATTACCGAACAGACAACAAGAGATAATCGGGATGAAGCCAGAAGAAACAACATATGGATCATTGGGGTCCCAGAAGGGCAAGAAGAAAACCCTGATGAAGAAGAAACTGTCAAAGCCATCATTGCTGAGAAGTTCCCGGAACTAAAAAACACTGGCCTCAAGATCCAGGAGGCCCGTAGGATACCTGCTAAAAGAAACCCCAACAAGAATACTCCAAGACACATCTTAATTAAAATGACAAAAACTATAGATAGAGATAGAATACTGAAAGCAGCAAGATCAAAGAAGGAAATCACGTACAAAGGAACATCTCTAAGATTTACAGCAGACTTCTCTGATGAAACACTCCGAGCCCGAAAACAATGGTGGGATATTGTGAAAAGGCTAAATGAACTGCAGGCCTCACCAAGAATTCTTTACCCGGCCAGACTCACATTCAGATATGAAGGAAAGATACACAACTTCATGGATAAGCAACAACTCAGGAACTTCATGGACTCAAAACCAACTTTAAAAGAAGGACTGAAGGGTCTACTGTAATACGACCAAACCCATAAGCACAACAAGCAAAAACAGAAAGATGGCACAAAATCCGATGACAATAATCTCTCTCAATGTCAATGGTCTAAATGCACCAATTAAGAGACACAGAGTAACAAAATGGATTAAAAAATTGAACCCAACATTCTGCTGTCTACAAGAAACACATCTGAATGATCAGAACAAACACAGACTCAAAGTCAAAGGTTGGAAGACCATTCTCCATGCAAACAACTCCTCCAAAAAGGCTGGTGTGGCCATATTAGTATCAGATAATATAGACTTCAGGCTGAAAAAGGTTAGAAGGGACAACGAAGGCCATTTCTTATTTCTTAAGGGGTATGTACACCAGGAAGAAATTACACTACTAAACATATATGCACCCAACGAGGGGCCAGCAAAATACATAAAACAACTGCTAAGAGACCTCAAAGAAGACATTGATAGTAGCACAATAATAGTTGGAGACTTCAACACTGCTCTATCAACGATGGATAGATCAACAAGACTGAAACTCACCAAGGAAATATTGGCCCTCAAGGAAGAAATGGAAGAAAGAGAGCTAGTAGATATATACAGGGCTTTTCATGCCAAAAAGCTGAATACACATTTTTCTCTAGTGCACATGGAACATTCTCCAAGATAGACCACATGCTGAGCCACAAAGCATACCTCAATAAAATAAAAAAGATAGAAATTGTGTCAGCTACCTTTTCAGACCATGATGCACTGAAAATGGAAGTTAACCATACACAGAAACAGGGAGTCAAACCAAACACCTGGAAACTGAACAGCTCACTACTGAACAACAAATGGGTCATAGAAGAAATCAAACAGGAAATCCAAAGATTTCTGGAAACAAATGAAAATGAAGACACCAACTATAAGAACTTGTGGGACACGGCAAAAGCCGTGTTAAGAGGGAAGTTTATAGCTCTGCAAGCATTCATCAGGAAACAAGAAAGGGCCCACATAAATAACCTGACTACACAGCTGAAGACATTAGAGAAAGACCAACAAAAAGGAGCCCAACCCAGGCAGAAAAAAGGAAATAATAAAACTTAGAGAGGAAATCAATGAGTTGGAAACCAAAAAAAAACAATCCAAAAGATTAATGAAACCAAGAGCTGGTTTTTTTGAAAAAATAAACAAGATTGACAAACCATTGGCAAGACTTGTAAGGACAGGGAAAGAGAGAACCCAAATAAACAGAATCAGAAATAAAAAGGGTGACATCACAACAGAAACCACAGAAATCCAAAAGATCATCAGAGATTACTTTGAGAGCCTGTATGCCGTGAAACATGAGAATCTAGAAGAAATGGATCAATTCCTGAAGTCCTATAACCTCCCACGGCTGAAACAAGAAGACCTCCAATACCTGAATAAGCCTATCACCATCGAGGAAATAGAAACAGTAATTAAAAGTCTTCCCAAACACAAAAGCCCAGGTCCAGACGGATTCCCTAGTGAATTCTACCAAACCTTTAAGGAGGACCTACTGCCTGTCCTGTTCAAGCTCTTCCAGGAAATAGAAGAAACAGAAACACTCCCAAACAGCTTTTACGAGGCACATATCACCCCTGATACCCAAAGCAGGGAGAGACAACACAAAGAAAGAAAACTACAGACCAATATCCCTGATGAACACGGATGCTAAGATCTTCAACAAAATACTAGCCAACAGAATCCAAAGACTCATCAAGAAGATTATACATCATGACCAAGTAGGATTCATCCCGGGTATGCAAGGATGGTTCAACATTCGCAAGTCAATCAACATAATACATCATATCAATAAGAGAAAAAAATAAAAACCATATGATCCTATCAATAGACGCAGAGAAAGCATTTGACAAGATCCAGCACCCGTTCATGATTAAAACGCTCCAGAAAATGGGAATTGAAGGGACTTTCCTCAAGATAGTTACAGCCATCTACCAAAAGCCCACAGCGAGCATCATTCTCAATGGGGAAAAGTTGAAAGCCTTCCCCCTGAGATCAGGGACAAAACAAGGTTGCCCACTCTCACCTCTTTTATTCAATACAGTACTGGAAGTACTTGCCATAGCAATCAGAGAAGAAAAGGACATCAAGGGCATCCAGATAGGCAAGGAAGAAGTCAAGCTATCATTATTTGCAGATGACATGATATTATACCTAGAGAACCCTAAACTCTCTACCAAAAAACTCCTAGAAACAATAGACACATATAGTAGAGTGGCAGGATACAAAATCAACACGCAAAAGTTGGTGGCTTTCCTATATACAAATAACGAAAGAGAAGAAAGGGATATTAATGAAACAATTCCATTCACAATTGTGCCACAGAAAATCAAATACCTTGGAATCAATTTACCCAAGTGTGTAAAGGACCTGTACAAAGAAAACTACAAGACACTGCTCCAAGAGATAAAAGAGGACACAAGGAAATGGAAACACGTTCCCTGTTCATGGATGGGGAGAATCAACATTGTCAAAATGGTAATACTCCCTAGAGCTCTGTACAGATTCAATGCAGTCCCTATGAGGATACCGATGACATTCTTCAAAGAAATTGACCAAACGCTCCTGAATTTTGTATGGAACAATAAACCCCCAAGGATAGCTAAAGCAATCCTCGGGAAAAAGAAGATGGGAGGCATCACCTTTCCCAACTTCAAACTGTACTACAAGGCAGTAGTAATTAAAACAGCATGGTATTGGAATAAAAACAGACCTGTGGACCTATGGAATAGAATTGAGTATCCTGACACCCAACCTCAAACACATGATCATTTAATCTTTGATAAAGGTGCAATGAGTCTAAAATGGAGTAAGGAAAGCCTCTTCAACAAGTGGTGTTGGGAAAACTGGGCAGCAACATGTAAAAAAATGAATTTGGACATGTGTCTAACACCATGCACAAAAATCAGATCAAAATGGATTAAAGATCTCAATATCAGACTTGAATCCATAAAAGTACATTGAAGAAAATATAGGAAAAACCCTCCACGACATTGAAGCCAAAGGCATCTTCAAAGGTGAAACATCACTAACAAAGCAACTAGAAGAAAAGATAAACATATGGGACTACATGAAACTAAAAAGCTTCTGCACCTCAAAAGAAACAGTGACTAAGATACAAAAGCAGTCCACAGAATGGGAAAGAATATTCACCCAATACCCATCTGATAAGGGGTTAATATCCAGGATCTATCAGGCACTGGTAGAACTTTACAAGAAGAAAACAAACAACCCCATCAAAAAATGGGGAGAAGAAATGAACAGAAACTTCAGCAAGGAAGAAATTCGAATGGCAAAAAACATATGAAAAAATTGCTCATCATCACTAATCATCAGAGAGATGCAAATCAAAACAACAATGAGATACCACTTTACACCACAGAGACTGGCACATATTCAAAAGAGCAAGAACAACAAGTGCTGGCGTGGATGTGGGGAAAAGGGGACACTCATCCATTGTTGGTGGGAATGCCGGCTGGTACAGCCTTTCTGGAAAACAATATGGACTTTCCTCCAAAGACTAGAAATTGAACTCCCATTTGACCCAGCCATACCACTCCTGGGAATCTACTCTGGGAAACCAAAAATACGCAGCGGAAACACCATCCCTACTTTTTATGTTCATAGCAGCATTATTCACAATAGCCAGAATCTGGAAGCAACCAGAGTGCCCGAAAATCGATGACTGGATAAAGAAGCTTTTGGTACATCTACACAATGGAATACTATGCAGCTGTTAGGAAAAATGAAGTTATAAAATTTGCCTATAAATGGATGGACATGGAGAAGATTATGTTGAGTGAAATTAGCCAGAAGGAGAGAGACAGATACAGAATGACTGCATTTATTTGCATGGCATAAATATATATGTACATATTATGATACCAATATCCAAGGTCAAGTGAAGCATATATCGGGAGGTCTTGTCAAAGGTGGAAATTATCACAAACGTGTGGGAGTCAGAGTTTAGGAGAGACAGAAAATGGAACAGGGTGCTAATAATTGTCGAGGGTACTAATGCCAACCTAGAACTGAGCATGAAATAGAGGCAAAAGGATTCACATGACAACCTTTTAATGTATGTTCTGTAATCCATAGTCTAGAAGGGAAGGAAAAGAGAAAGAGAGAGAAAGGGAAAGAAATAAAGAACCTGCCATGGAGCAGGGCTGGGTTAGGGGGAGGGAACCGGGGATGTTGTTAGTGGGAGATGGGCACTGGTGGAGGGACGGGTGCTGAAACACTGTATGACCAAAACCCAAACATGAACTTTTAATTGTATATCTTTTTTATTTGTATGGAGATGGGCACTGGTGGAGGGATGGGTGCTGAAACACTGTATGACCAAAACCCAAACATGAACTTTTTAATTGTATATCTTTTTTATTTGTATATCTCACGGTGGTATAATAAAATACTTAAAACAATAAAAACTATAAAAAGAACTTGTATAACTATGAAAATTAACAAACCATGCTTGAAGATTTTAACAGCCCTTCTCAGTAATTGATAGGATAGTTAAATATAACATCTATAATCAATCCCTTAACCAAACTGAAGTGCAGGATATATATTCAAGTACATATAAATTGTCAATCAACACACAGATTAAATATAAAGTCATATGAGGAAATATAACAGTTGTGACCGAAAGACTATGCATAAGAACATTTATACTCATACATGAACAAATGAATGTACATATATATATATATATATATATATTACTTGTATCATTCGTATGGCTTGTCTTCCTGTTGATCATCAATTTACTTGAGCGGGCACCAGTAACATCTCCATATGTCCTGTCACATGCTAGTATAGCTTGCTCTAGGAGCATAAAGTGCCTCAAACCATTGCTTCAGGTCAGGGGAATGAGGTCTATAATTGTTACTTGTATTTGGCATATCAAATAAACATGGATAGCTTGCCAGGCTCTGCCCTGTGGGTGGGATACTCTATAATCTTGAGTATTTATTGATGAAGGAGCCAGGCTGTGATCAGCTCTTCTGCTGGGTGGAGCTCTGAAGAGAGGGGAGTCCGGATGTGGGAAATGGTGGCCCCTCATGGTGTGGGCACTCGTCTGGCTTCTTGCAAGGCTCTGCTGGGGTGGTGGGCGAGGGCTAGAACCCACCATCCCTCCCGGATGCCTCATGAACAGCTGGACACAGGGAGAACCGGTAGAAACTCTACCCCATATCTGTGAGTCTCTGGATCAGCAAACCTGGACTGGGCTGGAAAAAGACTGCTGCAGGGGTGGGTCTTGAAAAGCTGGGCTGTGATCGGCTCTTCTGCTGGGTAGAGCTCTGTCAAGGGGGAGTCAGGATGTGGAAAATGGTGGCCCTCATGATGTGGGGGTTCCTCTGGCTTCTTGCAGGGCTCTGGGCTTGTCTGGATTTTGCTTTATTTACCTTTATTTGCTTTGTTTTTTATTAAAATATAAAGAATTGTGTTTTTTTGTTTTACTTTTTGGCCCTTAGGGTCACTCTCGGTAATACTCAGTGGTTACTCCTGACTCTGCACTCAGGAATTACTCTAGGCAGTGCTTGGGAGAACATATGGGATGCTGGGTATCAAACCCCTGTGGGACGTGTGCAAGACAAATATATATATATATATATATATATATTTGTCTTGCACACACATATATATGTATATATATACATATATATATATATAAATTTTCAAAGTTTTCTAAGTGTCATACATGATATTGTGAATTTTAGTATATGTGAGCTACAACTCAATTTGAAAACTCAATGTAGTGCTTTGGGTAAATTGGAGGGTCACTACAAATTCAATTTGGTGGTTTCACCTCTGTCCCATTTTATCCTCCATTTACATTAACATCCAGATACAAAGATGACATCTTACAAATAATATTTGCTACCACACCCTCTACCCGATACTCAGATATATTTTAGCTGCTATGTAAATATTTATCTTTGCTAGAGAATCTTCTGTCACACAAGGTATGCAGCTACAGATCCTATGAGTCATTTTACTGTCGGATTATCCTGACTGATAATCAAAATAGTTCATTATCATATGCTAGAATGACAGTGGATATTTATGCTATACTCCTACAGTTCCCAGGCTTCTCTGTCTTTATAAAAACATAGCATGAAGAATTATTTATGAATATGTGAAACAGAATATTGGCCTTGTATACATTTGATATTTTATTTCAATCTTATAAGAAAATACTCTAAGTGCCTTCATAAAATGTACGTAGTCCATTAGGATAGAGTTCTCACGTGTAAAATTTGCTGGTCCCACTCTCAGTAAATCCTTAAGGGTCTCATGTTGATACAATGCCCCCAAGGACAACTTTTATACTTTGCTCCCACACATTAGGAAAATATTATGGCATCAGAGGGATAATACACTGTATAGGGGACTTGTTTATATCTGGTCAAGCAGATTTTGGTTCCCAAATTATTCTGGTCTTGGAACATCAGCAGAAGTGATCCTTGAGCATGGAGTTAGGAGTAAGTTCTGAGAAGTGGGATGTGGAATGGAGAAAACAAGAAAGGAAGGAAGAAGGAAGGAAGGAAGAAAGGAAGAATGAAAGAAAGAAAGAAAGAAAGAAAGAAAGAAAGAAAGAAAGAAAGAAAGAAAGAAAGAAGGAAGGAAGGAAGGAAGGAAGGAAGGAAGGAAGGAAGGAAGGAAGGAAGGAAGAAAGAAAGAAAGAAAGAAAAGAAAGAAAGAAAGAAAGAAAGAAAGAAAGAAAGAAAGAAAGAAAGAAAGAAAGAAAGAAAGAAAGAAAGAAAGAAAGAAAGAAAGAAAGAAAAAAGAAAGAGAAAATATGGAGATATAAGAAAGATAATGAGGAAGAGAGAAAGGAGGAAGGAAAAAAAGGAAGAAAAATGAAGGAAGGAAGGAAGGTAGGAAGGAAGGAAGGAAGAAAATAAGAAAGAAAGAAGGAAGGATGAATTTTGTATTTTAAAGTAGTATGTTCCTAAATAGAATCAGTTTTGTAGATGTTGTAGAAAGTTACTACTTTGTGTGTGGGACTCACAGCCAGAAAGAATTATTTTTTAAAAGAGTAGCTGCTTGTCACCAGATTTCTCAACAAATTATGTAGTATTAGGGTTGTCCCTTGAGTCTGTTTTACAGATGCTGGATGGAGGGGATGTAACACTCTGATGGGAAGTCGTCATATTCTTGTAGTTCTCAGCTCTGGTGCCACCATCAGTACCAAAGTGAGCTACATTTGGAAAACAGCAGCTAAAACATGGTAGAGATCCTGAAGATGCTGAGTATATGACTAGAGGATTTAAAAACTGTATTATCAGCAGTATCCAACATTATCTTGGTACTATTAAATGGTAGATCTAATGGAATGGAAAACAATGTCACAGAGAGACAATATTTTTTAACAGAATTTGTCTGGTTGCAAAGTGAGACCTTTTGGAGTCAGGCATGAGTACTATAATGGAAACCAAGAAACGCAGGGGAATATGCTGATGACCTCAACAATAGCCAAAGATGTCCTTAGCTTCAGAGGCCTCTGAACAGTGACCTCTGTATTGTCCTGGCAACATTCTTTTACGTCTTTTAGTAATAGTTCTAAATCTAGCACAAAAATTGGACCATATAAAACACTGCAATTAGTCTTTAAGTAAATCATGCATCACTCAATGATTTAATGACACATAGGTAAAAATAGAAAGCAATTATACATAAATCCAGGATTCAACCAACAGTCAGTCAAAAATTACCAAATTTTGTGTTGTACATAAAGGTAACATAAAACAGTTAAAAACATGATTTTCATGGAAGGGCAGCGATCTCCACACAGGGAGGAACCTTCCCCTCCAAGTACACCTGATTCAACCACATTTCTTCCCCCACTCCACAACTCATCATAAACATACAAAAATATTCTAAGGGCTTCCCAGGTAGTGTGAGCATTCCTCCCAAAATGAAAAAATGTGCTTCTATTTAACCTAGCAATACCCTACTGGAAATACACACCAAGAGCCCCAAAACACGGCAGAAACACCATCAGCAAGTCTATGTTCATTGTAGCACTATTCATCATAGTCAGAATTTAGAACCAGCCTGAGTGTCCAAGAACAGATGCTTGGATATCTAAAGCAATGGATATCTATACAATGAAATACAATGCAGCTGTTAGGAAAAACAAAGTCATGAAATTTGCCTATAAGTAGATGTATATGGAGAGTATCATGCTGACTGAAATTAGTCACATGGAGAAGGTCAGATATAGAATGACTGTATTCATTTGTGGTATATAAAAATAGTTTAAGACTAACATCCAGGGCCAGGGAAAATAAGGGTCAGAAGACCTTCACAATGGTTGAAATCTTCCATAAATATGTGTGGTGGATATTAGGTAGGATAAAGAGGGGACCAGTTTGACAATAATAGTTGAACATAGTAACGCTAGACTAGAACTGAGTAGGTAAAGTAGGTAAAGGGATATACATGATAACCTTTCAGTGTCTGTATTATAAACAATATGCAAAAGGAGAGAGAAAGAGAGACAGAGCAGGTCATGGGTACAGGTGGAGGGAAATGGGGCGCAATGGTATTGGGAAACATACACTGGTAGAGGGATGGGTATTGGAACACTGTATGAATGAACTCCAATCATGATCAACTTTGTAATGGTCTATTGCATGGTGATTCAATAAAACAAGTAAACAAACAAAAACATTATTTTCATGTAGCACTATACAAAAAGAATCTTGTGATATCTAGGACACTACACCCATTAAGCATTTCGCTGTGCTGAATTCACTCGACTTCCCTTCAACTTCAAATATTCTCTACAAATTAAAACCAGAATTTTTTATTTCTCTCGAATTCTGTCCTACCTCATAATTACTTTTCTCTATTTATTTTGCTGATTCCTCCTGATAAGATAGATTGTAAATGTAGAAAGTCCCAGGGTTCAGTCCTTGAATCTCTTCTGAAGAGGCTATTACTTATCCATCCCCAAGTCTGTGGTTCATTTTTTGGTTTTATATTAAAAATATTCAAAGAGATTTTAGTAATATGAATGTCTAGACTGCACCTGAGACCATTTACATAAGCATTTCAGAGGATTACATAAGTGTTTTAATAGCTTTCCAGGTGGTTCCTAATTGGAGTCGAGGCTGAGAACCCCTGGCTGGAGGATCCCACCAGTTTTATTGATTTTAACACCAGCTAAACATTGTCGCTCTTCAAATTTATCATTCCAGCTCTGGGAATATTCCTAACTCTGATTCCCACAAGATCATCTGTCTTTGACTCCCTTCATCCACATATGAATCATTCTTTTATTTTAATACACAAGCACTTGATTCTGAATGGGAACGAGCTGGACCCTCTTCCACTCAATAAGCACCAAGAATTGGTTCAGTTTTACATGCTATCCACATGTCTAGAATTACTCAACAATCCGCACCAGGGAAGACAATCAGATAGTCTGTTCATGTAGTTTCACTTACATTGAATATCCAAGTTTTGCTAGGTGCTATACATGGTACATTATAAATTAAAACACATTTACTTATTGTTAAAAACAAGTTGAAGAACAGTATTATATAAAATGTCATAGAAGACCATGAAAAGAATATTTTTTACAAAGTTGAACAAATTACATTTCATGTCAGTGCAAAAAAAGGTACTCAGTACCAGATAAATTTCCACAGTTCATATATAGGTGATTGGGGATAGCTCCGTAATTTAGACCATATGCCTTGCAATCATATAGTCACAAGTTCATTACTGTTACCACCACATGCATTAAGTATTATCTGGCAGCTCTGATACTTGGTTGCTCTGTTCTCTGTAAGTGCCAGTGATGTGAGTAATTTTTGGGCAAACCACAACCAAGTATGTGTGAGTAGTGAAAATAAAGGGGTATGGTCTCCTATAAATACTATAATCCAATGAACATGAACCCTACAGATAAAGGGTTCTAACCTACTGGTAAGAACATTTTCACAAACCACAACTAAAAGAGAGTCAATCCCAAAACTGAGTGAGATCATTGAACCTCAGGTGTGACCTCCAAGTGAGTGCCACAATGAAACAAGTGATCACTGTAACAATGCATGTGTGAATTCTTTGTTATCTCAGCAAAGATAGCAATGAAGAAAAGGATAAAGGGACAATTTTAACTCCCAAAGTAAGAAGACTATATAAAGATTTTTAAAGAATTTTGTTGTATCCACTTCTCAAATTTTAGCCTATTTAAACACATTTTCTTTGGACATAATACATGTGTTTCTTTTTTGGACATTGTGTCAAAACTGACATTGTAGGAAGTTATATTTAGGTGAGGCTGGAGAGTTATTCAAACTGAATCCAATACTCTCATTTTACAGATGAGGGTATCAAGAATTTGAGAGTAAGAGTTATTTTCACAAGGTCAAACAATTAATTAGTGGCTAGACAAGGATTTAAATTAGGCCTTCTATGAATCCAATGCTCTTCCAAGCACATTATGTGCCTTTCACTTTATGGAGTGTTTCCAATAATTTATTTTTTTCTTTCAACATAGTCAAGGACCCTTCATAAAACAGGCCCTGTGTTCAGCTGCATAAAATAATTATTTGTTACATTTGCTCCACTCTTTTTACCTTTAATTTCATTCAATTCAAATAGCCATTGCTCACCAAGCTACTTTAACCACAAAGCCCTTATGAGGTTTATTTGTCGCTGAAGTCTTATTTTCTGAGGTAAATTAATGATGTGTTATTCCCAGAGACTTTATGGTGCTTATCACTATATTAACTCACATCAAAAAAATCACAGGGAGCTATTTTTCAAGTCCTGACAAAAACAGCCTAGAGAAATCCTATGAAATTGGGGGCTTTGAAATATAAATACACATATGGATCACATATTTCTCATAAAGAAAATGTTTTCATTTAACATTAGGTAAAATATTTCTTTAAAAACTTGTCACTTAGCATAGGAAAGGAATCATTCCTTCTCAGCATCATTTTTCTGAGCAGAGGGAACAGTATTTCCTTTTCAAACAAGAATTATGAATTATAGGTGTTATGTTGAGGGATCAGAGAGACCTTTGCTTTGAATTTCTGATGTGATTACTGTCTCAGTTTTAAATTGGTAAATTGAAGTCTCATGGCTTTATCTATAAAATGAGGCATAGAAATATTGCACCAAAGTTGAGAGAATTGGTGAAATAATTAAGTAACAAAGTGAAGTAAAATATTCTGAATTCCTGAACTATAAATTTTCCAATAAGCAACCTTAACAAAGTTTTCTCTTTCCAGATATCCTATGAAAAATTTTAGGTATGTTTCCAAACCATTATGAGGATGTCTCATTATTTTTCTTTAATGTTATTCATTACATCTTACATCCTTTATAATTGTGTGCCAGTTAAGCTGAACACTGCACAAAAGCAATGTCCTACTTCCTTCAAAGGATTTGGAATTCACTGCGGAAGACAGACCAGGAAAAAGATAGTATAAGAGCTCAAAACAGTTTTGACAGGTCAGTATCAGACACTGAATAGCACCAAGATCATAGATAACTAGGTCTTCTTAGTGACTCCAACTGGGTAGACTAACATCTACTTGACTATCCAGAAACAGATCCAATGAGAATCTGTCTCTGGGACAGACAAATTAGATGACTCCTTTCTCCCAAGGGTAGAAGACTAAAACATATCTTACTGAGTCAAAGAAGTATTGCTTATATCAGATACAGAAGCTTGATTTTGAGGAAGTTCTGTTAGATACTCCATTTATACAGGATAGGTAAGACAGCAGAGAAAAGGTCTTCACCTCCTTTTGGAGCAATGTGAGGGCAGAGAGTAGGTCACTGGCTTTTACCAGGCAGCTGAAATTGGTGATAAACTCTGCTTGCAGTTGAAGGGGTTGTATTGTGTAGGGATAGGCTCACATATATATATATATATATATATATATATATATATGTGAGCTCATATATATACATATATATATGTATATATATATATGTGAGCCTATATATATAGGCATGTGCATGTATATACATGCATGCACATGTGTGTGCATGTGCAAATACACACAGACTTTCAAACTCACTAACATACTCTCCTTTACCCCACTAAAGTTTCCTTAATATACTATCATCATCGTAAATTGTGAAGACTTTATTATAACCTCAATTTGCATAGGAGAAAATAAGACCCAGAGTTAATTCTTAGGAAGTGGTGAAGGCACGACTTTAGATTCATGCAGGCTAGCTGCAATCCCTGGACTGGAGTGGGGCTACCAGGTCCTCGGATAAGCTGGCTGTGTTCATGGCAATGGTACCCAGGACCTAGAATTTATGTGATATATCAGGGATGCAATTCAGTCTCTATGCCTGGAGCAAAGTGGGAATACCAGTTCTCAGCTAAGCAGGCTGCTTATGGCAGTGGTACCCAGAACTTAGAATCACTGTGATCCATCATGGATGCAAAATTTTCAGAGCATATCATAAATGTAGAAGCAGGAATGAGATGGGCTTCTCTGCTTTCTGCTCAGTGACTCTAAGCCTCATGTAGGAAGCAGGGGTGGAAATAAACCCTTTCTCCTGCTGGGTTTGTTTCAGAGGCCCTACAATGAGCCTTGCTTGACATTGCACCCATTTAGGGCAACAACTCACACTGGAAACAAGTTTTTGGGAATAAGAGGGGTTAAAAGGGTTGATTCTTATCTTAAAGTGGTAAGTAAAAGTTTCTGACTGAGATATGCTGTGGATAATGAGAACAGAGGCTAGAATATAGCAAAAGAAAGTAGAATTGGATGGGATTTGGTGGTGAATTGATGAATCAGCTCTCTGGCAGAAAATGGAATTAAAATTCCTTTTTTGAAAACAGGATGATTTCCCCCATTTTCCAAATTCATCTGAAATGATCTCTTTATAAACAATGGCTTGAAAGTACAAACCAAAAAAAATCCCGCCATGTAAGGCTGGAAGGTGACACCCATATTGAACTTGGCCTCAAAGGGATAAAAAATGTGGCTCTGCCTACTAGGAACAAGGAGATATTTTATAATATCTTATGCTAAGATGAACTAAGATGTCAGTTTTCTGAGAAATGAAATAGAGGGAAATAAGCTAGAAGCACATTAATATTCATTGAGTATTAAACATGGGTCAGCAAGATCCTAAGTAATATACCATATAATGTAACTTAATCCTTAGAGAAACCTGATATATGTATTATATTATGCTCTTTCTACTGAGATAAATTTTAGGTAAGTAGAAGTTATTAATGATCATCCTATGGGCAAATGGTCAACCTGGAATGAGGTCTAGGAATTAGGGTGATCCAGCTCCAAAACTTTGGATCACATAAGCAACATAATCCATTGTCTTTACTTACGCTCATTGAACACTGAAGACAGATACCACATAAGAAAGAGGGGCTATTTGGGTCTCAAATCACACAGTCAGTGATTTAGTCTTGCTTCCTATTAATAATAAAGAGGAAAGTCATAACAGTTGACAGTCAGTCCTGGAATATATTTTAAATTCCAAGGTATAATATGACTATATGGATTTGTAAATCTCTACATTAATTTCTAAACCTAACCCTGAAGCTGGATCTTTCCATTCAATCCATTTATTTATCTAATCATTTACCTTTATGTCAAATAAGTTTTTATTATGTAACTGAGCTCATCCTAAATTAGGGATTGCTAACCCTTCCCTAAAAGTTGAGGGAATTTAGACAATGCTATCAATATCTAATATGGAAATAATAGAATCCTTTGATGTACAGACAGAAAACAAGGTACATGGAAGTAGCATACAAAGAAATGAAGAAAGACAAAAAAGCCATGATAGGTTAAAATAATAAAAATGGTATTTAGTGGGGGCAATTTATGGATAGTGGCAAGAGAAGCAGCTGATGGTAGGTCAGGAAAGTACCTATAGGGTTTGTAAAGAACCTTAACATTCTTTGTAAATAAAAATTATTTTTTCAGAGAGTGATCAAATTAGATTTTTTGTTTTAGTATCAAGATTAAAACTCTAAAGTAAAGCATTCTTGCAAAGGAGACAGGTGAGGAGCAATTAACCACCAGGAAAGCTGGAAGGGTGCTTTTCTATGAAGGATGAATACCATACTTTAAAGAACTACCTCAGTCAATTCTTATATTATTCCTTTCATCTTGAGTCTAACTGACATAGTTAAAGATCTGATTCTAATTCTCAACTCTGTGTTAATATACTGCATCTATTCTCTTGAATAAATGGTTGGAAATAATAATTTTGCATGCAGAGGTATTTTGAGGATTACATAAGTGGTAGTTGAAACAGGAACTGTATGGCCTGGCCTATACATCATACCCAAATCATGCCTCATATTATAATTTTGTCAATTTTGGCAATTTTGGAATAGCTGAAATATTCTTTTTTACCTCTGCCAAAAATTTTTATACTTAAAGCATTGTTCTAGCATTACCAACGTTTTGAATATTTCCCAAATTATTTTAATACTCATTGACACACTGCTCTGGTTTCTTTAGTTTTGATAATGCGTATTCTTGCCTATGTGTTCACACACACATACACACATTTATATATATAATTTATATATCAATATAGTATGAAAGTACAGAAGTACTAAGACTAATACTTATATATCAATATATGTGTGAAAGTACAGAAGTACTAAGACTAGCAGTAGTCATTAGCAAAATGACTCCAAAGTAGTATTTTTTAAAAGTTCAAAATCTGCTTCTCAAAAGCAACCTGTAATAGATAATATACTTATATACATTAAGATTTCTATCAAACTAAGTACAAAAAAAAAAAATTAGTTTTATTAGAGTACCAATTGTAAACAATTTTAATATAACCACAATGGTAGATTTCATGGAGCAATTAAGTTGTTTCTTTTTTTTTTTTTTGATTTTTTATTATACCACAGTGAAACATACAATTACAAAGGTGTTCATAATTGGTTCTTGGTAATACAGTATACCAGCACCCATCCCTCCACCAGTGCCCCATTTCCACCACCAATGTACCCCACCCCCTCCTGCCCACCCCCCATGCTGCCTTAATAGCAGGTACCCCAGTTTCCTCTCTTTCTCTCTCTCTCTCTCTGTCTCTGCATCTCTCTCCCTCTTATTTTACACATTGTGGCTAGCCCTGCAGGTATTTAGAGTTTATCACTTAAGTCTCTTTGTGTATATTCAATGGTGAGTCTTAATCTGCCATTACCATTTCCCACATTTAGTAAAACACTGATATCTATTTATGTCCTATTAATGAATGCAGTAATTCTATATCTGTCCTTTTCCTTCTGACTAATTTCACTCAGCATGATAGTCTCCATGTCCATCCATTTGCAGGTAAATTTCATAATTTCATCTTTTCTGACAGCCGCATAGTATTCCATAGTGTAGATGAACCACAGTTTCTTTAGCCAGTCCTCTGTTCTCGGGCATTTAGGTTGTTTCCAGATTCTAGCTATAGTGAATAGCGAAGAGATGAATAAAGAAGTACAGATAGTGTTTCTGCTATGTGTTTTTCGGTCTCTCGGGTATATTCCCAGGAGTGCTATTGCTGGATCAAATGGGAGCTCAATATCAAGTTTTCGGAGGAATGCCCATATTGTTTTCCAAAAGGGCTGGACCAGTCGGCACTCCCACCAACAGTGGATCAGAGTCCCCTTTTCCCCACATCCACGCCAGCACTGGTTGTTCTTGCTGTTTTGGATGTGTGCCAGTCTCTGTGGTGTGAGATGGTACCTCATTGTTGTTTTGATTTGCATCTCCCTGATGATTAAAGATGAAGAACACTTTTTCATATGCATTTTGGCCATTCGAATTTCTTTTTTGGAAGCTTCTGTTCATTTCTTCTCCCCATTTTTTGATGGGGTTGGCTGTTTTTTCTTGTGGAGTGCTACCAGTGCCTGATATATCCTGGATATTAACCCCTTGTCAGATGGGTATTGGGTGAATATCTTTTCCCACTCTGTGGATTGTCTTTGTATCTTGGTCACCGTTTCTTTTGAGGTGCAGAAGCTTTTTACTTTTATATAATCCCATTTGTTTATCTTTGCTTCCATTTGCTTGGTCAATGGTGTGTCATCTTTAAAGATACTTTTCGTTTCAATGTCGTAGAGCGTTTCTCCTATGTTTTCTTCGATGTACCATATAGATTCATGTCTGAGATCTAGAATCCATTTTGATCTGACTTTTGTGCCTGGCGTTAGAAGGAGGTCTAAGTTCATTTTTTTACATGTAGCTGCCCAGTTTTCCCAGCACCATTTGTTGAAGAGGCTTTCTTTGCTCCACTTAATATTTTTTGCTCCTTTATCGAAGATTAAGTGGTTGTATATTTGAGAATGTGTTTCAGGATACTCAGTTCTACTCCATAGGTCTGTCTCTATACCAATACCAAACTGTCTTAATTACAACTGCTCTGTAGTAGAGCTTGAGGTTGGGGAAAGTGATACCTCCCATCTTCTTTTTTCCCAAGGATTGCTTTAGCAATTCGTGGAGTTTTATTATTCCATACAAATTTCAGGAGTGTTTGTTCAATTTCTTTGAAGAACATCATGGGTATCTTTATAGGGACCGCATTGAATCTGTATAAAGCTCTAGGGAGTATTACCATTTTGATAATGTTAATCCTTCCGATCCATGAGCAGGGAATATGTCTCCATTTCCTCAGGTCTTCTTTTATTTCCTGAAGTAACGTTTTGTAGTTTTCTTTGTAGAGATCCTTTACATTCTTTGTCAAACTGATTCCTAGGTATTTGATTTTCTGCGGTGCAATTGTGAATGGGATAGTTTCTTTAATGTCCCTTTCTTCTCTTTCGCTGTTTGCATATAGGAAGGCCATTGACTTTTTGGGTATTGATTTTGTACCCTGCTACTCTGCTATAGGAATGTATTATTTCTAGGAGCCTCTTGGTAGAGAGTTTTGGGTTTTCCAGGTATAATATCATGTCATCTGCAAATAGTGATAACTTGGCTTCTTCCCTTCCTATCTGGATGCCCTTAATGTCTTTTTTCTTCCCTGATTGCTATGGCAAGTACTTCCAGTACTATATTGAATAGAAGTGGTGAGAGTGGGCAGCCTTGTCTTGTCCCTGATCTTAAGGGGAAGGCTTTCAGTTTTTCCCCATTGAGAATGATGCTCGCTGTGGGCTTGTAGTAGATGGCCTGGATTATCTTGAGGAAGGTTCCTTCAATCCCCATTTTACGGAGAGCTTTTATCATGAACGGGTGCTGAATCTTGTCAAATGCCTTCTCTGCATCTATTGATATGATCATATGGTTTTTATTTTTCTTTTTGTTGATATGATGTATTATGTTGATTGACTTGCGAATGTTGAACCATCCTTGCATTCCCAGGATGAATCCCACTTGGTCATGGTGTATAATCTTTTTGATGACTCTTTGGATTCTATTTGCTAGTATTTTGTTGAAGATCTTAGCATCTGTATTCTACAGGGAGATTGGTCTGTAGTTTTCCTTTTTTGTGGCATCTTTGTCTGCTTTGGGTATCAGGGTGATATGTGCCTCATAAAAGCTATTTGGGAGTGTTTTTATTTCTTCAATTTGTTGGAAGAGCTTAAAATTGGGAGTAGGTCCTCTTTAAAGGTTTTGTAGAATTCACTGGTGAATCCATCTGGACCTGGGCTTTTGTGTTTGCGGAGACTTTTGATTACCGATTCTATTTCCTCGATGGAGGTAGGTTTGTTGAGGTCTTCCAAATCTTCTTGTTGCAGACTTGGGAAGCTATAGGAATTCAGGAATTTGTCCATTTCTTCTAGGTTTTCTTGTTTTGTGGCGTACAGGCTCTCATAGTAATCTCTAATGATCTTTTGAATTTCTGTGGTTTCTGTTGTGATGTCCCCGTTTTCATTTCTGATTCTATTTATTTGGGTTCTCTCTTTTCCTTTTCTTACAAGTCTTGCAAGTGGTTTGTCAATCTTGTTTATTTTTTGAAAGAACCAGCTTTTGGTTTCGTTGATCTTCTGGATTGTTTTTTGACATTCCATCTCATTGATTTCTGCTTTAAGTTTTATTATTTCTTTCTTTCTGCTTGGGTTGGGCTCCTTTTGTTGATCACTCTCTAAGATCTTAAGTTGTGAAGTCAGACTGTTGATGATGGCCTTTTTCTTCTTTTCTGATAAATGCTTGAAGAGCTATGAACTTGCCTCTTAACACTGCTTTCGCTGTATCCCATAAGTTCTGGTAATTCGTGTCTTCAGTCTCATTTGTTTCCAGGAATCTTTGGATTTCCTCTTTGATTTCTTTTATGACTTGCTGGTTGTTCAGCAGTGAGCTGTTTAGTTTCCAGGTACTTGGTATTGGTCTCTGTTTTTGTTTACAATTAACTTCTATTTTCAGTGCCTCATGGTCTGAAAAAATAGTTGGCACAATTTCTATCTTTTTGATTTTATGGAGGTATGATTTATGGCTCAGCATGTGATCTATTTTGGAGTATGTTCCATGTGCACTGGAGAAGAAAGTGTATTCAGCTTTTTGGGGATGAAATGCCCTGTATATGTCTACCAGCCCTCTTTCTTCCATCTCTTCTTTAAGGGCCAGTATTTCCTTGGTAAGTTTCAATCTTGTTGATCTATCCAGGGTTGATAGAGCAGTATTGAAGTCTCCAACTACAATTGTGTTGCTGTCAATGTCTTCTTTGAAGTCTATTAGTAGTTGTTTTAGGTATTTTGCTGGCCCCTCGTTGGGTGCATATATGTTTAATAGTGTGGTTTCTTCCTGATATATGCATCCCTTGACTATTAAGAAGTGACCTTCACTGTCCCTTCTGACCTTTTTCAGCCTGGAAGTCTATGTTGTCAGATACCAGTATGGCTACCCCAGCCTTTTTGGATGGGTTGTTTGAATGAAGGATTGTTTTCCAGCCTTTTTATTTTGAGCCTGTCTTTGCTCCGATTGTTCAGGTGTGTTTCTTGCAGGCAGCAGAATGTCGGATTCAATTTTTTTGATCCATTGTGCCACTCTGTGTCTCTTAACTGGTGCATTTAGACCATTGACATTGAGAGAGATTATTGTCATGGGATTTTGTGCCATCTTTCTGAATAGGTTGGTTGTTCTTTTTTGGGTTATGTCTCGTCTTATAGTAGATCTTTCAGTCCTTCTTTTAAGGTTGGTTTTGATTCTACAAAGTTCCTAAGCTGTTGTTTATCCAAGAAGTTGTATATGTGTCCTTCAAATCTGAGCGAGAGTTTAGCCGGATAAAGAATTCTTGCTAAGGCATTCATTTCATTAAGTTTTTTCACTATATCCCACAACTGCCTTCGGGCTTGGAGGGTGTCTTCT
This sequence comes from Cryptotis parvus, assembly GCA_021461705.1. Taxonomy (NCBI): domain Eukaryota; kingdom Metazoa; phylum Chordata; class Mammalia; order Eulipotyphla; family Soricidae; genus Cryptotis; species Cryptotis parvus. Next base: position 136,064 of record JAJIBD010021464.1, read on the forward strand.
GAGAAGTCTGCTGAAAGTCGAATGGATGCTCCTTTGTATACAATTTCCTTCTTTGATCTTGCTGCCTGAAGAATTATGTCTCTGTCTATGGCATCCATTACTTTGACTAGGATGTGTCTTGGGGTCTTTCTATTGGGGTCTCTTCTTGCTGGTACGCGTCGGGCTTCTTGGATCTGGATGCCTTCGTCCTTTAACTCGGGAACTTTTCAGCCCGGATGTTTTTAACTGTTTTAATTTCCTTGGGGTTACTTTCTTGTCCCTCTGGGACTCCTATGATTCTTATGTTGTTCCGCCTGGCTTCATCCCATTGTTCTCTGTTTTGTTGCTGATCCATTATTCGGTCTTTTTCCATCTTATGTAGATCTCTGAGTGCTTTCTGCAGCTCATCTTCAGTCTCACTGATTCTCTCTTCTGCTGCTGTCATCCTACTATTCAGAGCCCCGATTGTGTTTTTCATTTCGTCTATTGAGTTTTTAAGCGATGGTATTTCTATTTGCATTGTTCTCATTTCAGCTCTCATTTCTTCCCGTAGTTTATTGATAGCCCTTTCAACTGCTTCGTTTATGTTCTCCTGTATTTTATTGGACATCTGCTCAATTTTTTCGTTGAGCTCCTTAAACATCCTAACAATTTCTTCTCTGATTTCACTGTCAGAGAGATCATGCACATCTGTATTCTTTTTTGAGTCTTCAGGGTAGATTCCTTCATCTGTTCTTCGAGCTGGGGATCTGCGTTGTTTCCCCATGGTGTTGTGGTGTTAAGGGATAGATTCCTCTGGTGTACTGTTTCTTTTTTATTGAGAGTATTACCTTCCCTTGGTGTTGAAATTCCTAGTTTTTCTATTAATAAGCGGCCGCGTTAGCGGCCGCCCACCCGCCAGCCGCAAACCCCAGGGAGGTAGGGTACCTGAGATGGAGTCCGGCCGGTGTGAGAGTTCAAAATGACCGTTTACTTCCGGTTCCCTTAAGTTGTTTCTATATAATAAAATAAATTGGCATCATCAGGAGTGAATAGGTAGAATAATCCATGCCATCCTGGGACTCTGTTCATAGTAACTTTAATGGAATAAAAATGGCAAATTTCAATCTCAATTTGCCTATAAATGGATGGACATGGAGAGGATTATGCTGAGTGAAATTTGCCAGAGTGAAAAGAATAGATATAGAATGACTCCATTCCCTGGGATCGATCATCGGCATTCCATATGTTCTCCTGAGCACCTCCAGGAGTAATTCCTGAGCAAAGAGTCAGGAGTAACCCCTGAGCATCGCCGGGTGTGACCCAAAAGGCAAAAAATAAAAAGAAGAAAAAAGAATGACTCCATTTATTTGTTATATATAAAAAATAGCATGATACCAATATCCAAGGCCGGGCAAAACATGGATCAGGAGGTTTTGTCAGTGGGTAGAATCTACTTCAAGTGTGTGGAAGCCAGAAGTTATGTATTACAAGCCACAATGTGTAAGAGAAGGGAGAGAGAGAAGAGAGGAGAAAGAGAGAGAGACAAAGAGAGAGAGAGAGAGGAAGGGGAGAGGCCAGTTAGGATAGAGAAGGGACCACTATGACAGTGATAGCTAAAATGATCACTTTGGACAAGAACTAAATATAGAAAGCAGGTCAAGGGATAAACATAATTATCTTTTGGTACCTGTGTTGCAAACCATAATGGAGAGAGACAGACAGAGAGAGAGAGAGAGAGAGAGAGAGAGAGAGAGAGAACAGGCAAAGTGTCTTCCACAGAGGCTGGCGGGGGGGTGTGGAGGGAATTGGGAACATTGGTGGTGGGAAATTGGCACTGGTGTAAGGATGGTGCTGGAGCACTGTATAACTGAAACACAAACATGAATATGTGTGTAATTGAATGTTTCATGGTGGTATAATAAAAAAGTTTTTAAATTTTTTGAATAAACTCATTTCAATCTCAGAAATACATGAATGATAAGCACATAAATTAAAAACTAGATAAATATATAACATAATACACAAGAAGGCGGTAAGATGCCAGATGATCCTTATTGCCCTCCTTTTTTTAACATTTTATTATACCACCGTGAGATATACAATTACAACGTTGCTCACTCTTGGGGGTTTCGGTCACACAGTGTTCCAGCACCCCGCCTCCACCAGTGCCCCTCAGCCACCACCCATGTCCCCAATTCCCTCCCCTCCCACCATCCCGCCTAAATGGCAGGTTCTTTATCTCCTCTCCTCTCCCTCTCTCTCTCCTCCTTCTCCCACACATTGTGGGTTGCACTACGTACACTTAGAAGCCATCATTTGCATTTTTTGTCTGTCCTTAATGCTCAGTTCTATGTTAGCATCAGAACTTTTTAGACATTTATTCACTCATGTTCCTTTCTCTATCTAAACCAACCTCTGACTCCCACACGCTTGTGGTAATTTCCACTTTTGGTAAGATCACCTAGTATATTTATGCCATGCAAATAAATGCAGTCATTCTATGTCTCTCCCTTTCCTTCTGACTAATTTCACTCAACATGATTCTTTCCATATCCATCCATTTATAGCAAAATTTCATAACTTCATTTTTTCTGACAGCTGCATAGTATTCCATCGTGTAGATGTACCACAGTTTCTTTATCCAGTCATCAGTTCTCGGGCATACTGGTTGTTTCCAGGTTTTGGCTATTGTGAACAGTGCTGCTATGAAAATAAAAGTGCGGATTGTGTTTCCGCTGTGCGTTTTGGCTTTCCAGGGTATATTCCCAGGAGCGGTATGGCTGGGTCAAAGGGGAGCTCAATTTCTAGTCTTTGGAGGAATGTCCATATTGTTTTCCAGAAAGGTTGTACACGTCGACATTCCCACCAACAGTGTATGAGAGTCCCCTTTTCCCCACATCCACGCCAGCACTTGTTGCTTTTACCCTTTTGGATATGGGCCATTCTCTGTGGTGTGAGGTGATATCTCATTGTTGTTTTGATTTGCATCTCTCTGATGATTAGTGATGATGAGCATTTTTTCATATGCCTTTTGGCCATTCGGATTTCTTCCTTGTCAAAGTTTCTGTTCATCTCCTCTCCCCATTTTCTAATGGGGTTGGCTGTTTTTTTTTATATAGTTGTACCAGTGCCTGATATATCCTGGATATTAACCCCTTATCAGATGGGTATTGGGTGAATATTCTTTCCCATTCCGTCGACTGTCTTTCTATCTTGGTCACTGTTTCTTTCGAGGTGCAGAAGCTCTTCAGTTTCATGTAGTCCCATATATTTATATTTTCTTCTAGTTGCTTTGTTAATGGTGCTTCACCTTTGAAGATGTCTTTAGCATCGATGTCGTGGAGGGTTTTTCCTATATTTTCTTCAACATACTTTATGGATTCAGGTCTGACATTGAGATCTTTAATCCATTTTGAACTGATTTTTGTGCAAGGTGTTAGACACAGGTCCAAATTCATTTTTTTACATGTGGCTGTCCAGTTTTCCCAGCACCACTTGTTGAAGAGGCTTTCCCTTACTCCAGTTTGGACTCTTTGCACCTTTATCAAAGATTAACTGATCATGTCTTTGAGGGTGGGTGTCAGGATACTCAACTCTATTCCATAGGTCCACCGGTCTGTTTTTATTCCAGTACCACGCTGTTTTAATTACTGCTGCTTTGTAGTACAGTTTGAGGTTGGGAAAGGTGATGCCTCCCATCTTCTTCTTCCCAAGGATTGCTTTAGCTATCCGTGGGGGCTTATTATTCCATATGAATTTCAGAAGTGTTTGGTCAATTTCTTTAAAGAATGTCATGGGAATCCTTCTTATTGCCCTCCTTTTTATATCTTATCTTTTTGACTCCTATGAGGAGTATTCATTACCTTTTTCAATATTCTAGGTTTTTTTTTTTTTTGCATTTTGAGTCACATCCAGTAATGCTCAGTGGTTACTCCTGGCTCTGCACTCAGAAATTACTCCTGGCAGTGCTTGGACTATCATATGGGATGCTGGGGATAGAACCCAGGTAGGTTGCATGCAAGGCAAACGCCCTCCCAGTGGGACTATCACTCTGATCCTTTCTAGCATTCTTGAAACAACTGCTTTCCGATTTCTTACCTCCAAATTTCTTTCCTTCCCTTTCTCTTACCTCCTATGGCCAGGCTTCTAAATAAGCCAAAATCTTTGAGAAACAATGAAAGTTAGCCAAGAAATCAGTCATTTGGAAAACAAGTGCACTTGCACAGTGCCTGACCATTTGGCAGAATCCATCTGTGCATTGGCTATTTCAGTGTTTGTTCTTCAAATAGGTGTTGTGAATCCGTCTAGAGATATTCTTTTTTTCTGAAAGCAAGGAATTATAACTACTATTGTGGATCCAAGGCTTTTCGCAATCTGCTCCACTGTAACTCAGCTGCTGGAACCTCACCTCTCAGCACTCAGACCCTGTGAATTCTCAGCACAACACAAGGCCTCATCCTTCTTAGGTCTGTGCAGACCATTCTTCCTGTCAGTTTCCTGGTCTTCACTCTTGTTCATCACAGACATAGCTCATAGTACCTCTGCTCTGACTCCTTATCTATTCTCTTTCCAGTTAGAATTCAGGTTTCTTATGATTCCCTTATTCATAGAGTGAATATGCTTTGAGATAAGTATATAAAGCACTTAATAGCCCATTGAACACTGTTTAAGATTTTTAGAGCTAATTTTCAAATGGTCCAAGATCTTTAATTGAGATCTTACAAATCACCTGTGGTGGATGTATCCGCACTGTGGAAATAGGCAAATTAGGGTTTTATTTCCCCTGAGAGCCAGATTTCTTGCTTTGCACATGTCTTTATTACAGCATATGCCCACTTCCAGCTGTGTGGAAATTAAAGAATGAAATTCTCTTATGAAATTGGGCACTCACTGAGGACAGGGTGAATGTTTTTACTTCTCTACCTCCAGAATATAGAAAGACAGGCATACGGCAGATGACCAATAAGTAATTGTTGGAATAGATTGAGTTGCTCTGATACACATTCACAAAATTACATTAGAAATTAAGCTGTGATCTTTTTATATCTATCCTTGGTATTCTTGTTTCTCATTTCTACGGCCAGCATGATTTAACTAAATAACATTCATTTTATTAGCATTTTTAAATATTACAAAATAATTGACTTTTTCAATGTGGCAATGGTACTGATTAGAACAGAAAACTCATAAGTATATTTTCTTTATTATATATAGATACAATTACCCTCATATCTTTACTTCCAATAGCTTTGCTTAATGAAAAATCTAAGGAGAGCCTCAGGAAGACATAATATGATTTTAATATACTTAGCTTCAGAGAACCTCTGATGGTTAATTAAGAAACTTTCATCTTTGAAGTAAAGTTAGAAAAATATGTATTAACTAAAGGATGCAGGGTCAGTAATAAGACAGCTTTCTTCTTGAATTTTCTATCTAATCAATCCAGAGAGACATGCAACAATTGCATTTTATCAAAAACAGTGAAATAAGCACTGACAGGGGGAGCCAAGTGGCTTTGGGGTTTTCTTACACAATAGTTCTAGGAAATTATCAATCCCTTTCTAATCAGAGTAATTTATGAAATGGAAAGAGACACATTATTTACAAAGTCACAGGAGTAAATATTACAATTTGAGGTCTAGGAATCTCAGTCTCTTAACTTGAAAAGACAGTTAAGAACAGACAAGGGCTAGATATTTCATCAGTGGGTAGAACTTTTGCCTTGAATGAGAATAACCTGTGTTTGAATCCATGCAGTTCCCCCAAGCACTACCAGTCTTTTCCCTGTCAAAGAGCCAGGAATAAGCTCTGAGCACAGCTGGGTATGGCTTAAAAACAAAAATAGACAGTGAAATCACCAAATAACACCATTCATTCATTGACCTTCACTTTCCACACGTTTTCGTCTTCTGGAGGTAGCAAGAAAAGACAACAGGCTTTGAACTCAGAGTCTCATAGGTTGTGACATCAGATATATTTAATAGAAGACAGCATGTTGTCATGGAAGGAGCAGTGGATTTAGGTAAAGGAAAATTATAGTATACCTCTAGATATGCTGGTGATTTATCATGTAGATTTGACAAGTGTGTCAAATTTTATTGTTGGATTTTAATTCTAAACATTTTAGGTTTTACATTGGATTATCCTTTCTCCTGCAGGGAGTTTAGGTTAATTGAATTGCACCCATTCCAGTGTTCCTGGAGGCACACCCTATTCCACTAGGGCACACCCAATCCTGTGTGTTTAACTTTAACCTCTCCTCTATGTTCTTCCCCTATCTGTCAGTCACAAATATCACCTAATCAGAGTAACTTATAAAGTTAAACCTTCTTTCTGTGTTTAGATGAAATATTGCTTTTCTCTTTCCTTTGTGTCCTTTGTTTATTTTTATGTTAGAGCAATGTCTGTTTTTGTATAGACACAGGAAGAATGTTAATGATATGCTTTTGTAATATAGGAGTTAACTGACTCTGAAATTGTTTCTTCTGGACATTCGTCATAATTATCTGACTTATTCCTCAGTTAGCCTTATGTTGACCTTAGTTCCATACACTGCAAAAGGTAGGTCCCACTGAGGGACTTGGAAGGATTCAGGGCAAGCCATGAGTAAGCTTCCCTGGCTTCCAAGAGGGATAGCCTAAGGATCATAGGATGCTAAGAGCAACACCACAGAACAAGCCATGTCATGACCCAAAAATAGACGACTTTCTTTTTAGGGACCCTTTGGGTGGTTAGGTAAAACTAACTTGGTCTGAGGAACATAGTCTGGGAAATATAGTAAGATATTTCCAGGAAAAGTCACCCTTTGCTATAAATCCATAGAGACCATTTCAGCTTAATCTAGGGTGTAGATTAAAGCCTATATCTCTTACTGTATTTATGCAAAATGACTAGAATTATGAAGAAGCAAATTTAATATGATTGTTTAAACATAAAGGAAATGAAAAAAATGATAAAGCCCTAGATGGAATCCCGCCCCTGGGGGATCTTCTAGAAGGAATCTCAAGTGCTGTAGAACCTATATGGAATTCTGCCTTTTAGATGGATCTCACAGATTTCCTCTGAATGAAGGTCACTTCCAATGTCTCATTGTTTGTGTTTAAGTTCAGCCACACCTGTCTGTATTTGCTACCACCAATCCTTCATGATTTTTCTCTATGACTAGCTGGGTTAGCTTGAATTAAACTTCCACTAACTACCAAAGAATCTGTGGTCCTGTACCTTAGTCCGTCAATCAGAGGGATGGTCTTTGGCCCCAAATGCACCTAAATATGCCACAGGACTAAAATACTCTAATAAGACTTCATGAAGAAAGTGTCTATCAAGGACGTCTGCTTTGCCAGGCATTTGTCTGGACAATGGAAACACAGATCAGTTATCCAGTGTCCCTGAGCTCAGAAGCTACCATACAAGTCAGAAAGAACATACACTGAAAATATCAAATGAGATCATCTTTATTTGACACATTATTTATATTTCACACATAATGCTATTTTCTCATATGTTTAGGACATGCATGATCTCTCTGATGCAAAGCAATCACTGAACTCTGATAACTTCTTCTGCCATATCTGCGTATATGACAAATGTCTTAAGGGTCAAATAGCATTCACTAGAAATTAATATCACCCTATATTAACCTCTAGTCTTAGAATGGTGAGGGCCTTGTCTAAAACTGTAAGGTGGACACACTGTTTAAGGTTCCTAACTAGGAGAGTCAAATCATTAGCAGATAGCTGAACTGCTCCTTCGGGACATCCTGGGTGTTTATACATCATGTCCTTAACCAAGTTTGCCAATCATGAGTCTTGGGATGCTGAAAATTCTATCTGAGACTAATCTGTGAATAGTCTTGAACTTCTACCTAACATATTTGAACTTTTATTCTGCAGTTTGCTTTAGTTCTGAGTGTCCAACAGGAAATAGACAAGGTGCATCTCAGCACAGGAGAGAAAGTTATCTCAGCTCAGGTATCATTTCTGACAATTGACCACCTCCTAATGAGGAGAGACTTTTCTTTTTCTCCAAGTGATATCCTGCATTTCTAAAGCAATTTGACATAATCTGTGATATGTTTATGTGCCTGCTCTGTTCCAGACCAACCCACCCCACCTTATGCACTACCACTACCACTTTAACCGAAAGGAAGCAAAATATAATTGCTTCATATCTGAAAGAAATATACGGTTTATTTGAGAGTAAAGAACATGAGAATACAGCCACAAAGGAACAAAGTAAGTTGTATTACAAATAAGAGAGAGAAGAGAATAATTTATGCAAGAGGGAAAGGAGTAGTTAAGAATTGCCTCACATTGGGGCCGGAGTGATAATACAACAGGTAGGGCATTTGCTTTGTATTCGGCTGACACCCGAGTTCGATTTCTGGCATCCCATATGGTCCCCTGAGCACTGCCAGGAGTAGTTCCTGAGTGCAGAGCCAGGATAACCCCTGAGCATTGCTGGGTGTGGCCAAAAAAAAAAAAAAAAAATAATGCTTCACAATTCAAACCTTTGTGTTGGTTTCTAGGGTCTCAACAAATACTATTAAAATGTATACAAAGAAGGTCAGATATGAAATCTCAAAATCTTCAAATGGCATTTTAATTTTTTCTTCTTTATCTATTGCTTTCTTTTCTCCCTCTTTCTCTTCACTTCATGTTTCCCTCTCTTTCTATCTCTCTCCCATTGTATCCTTGCCACTCTCTTATGGAATGTGTCATCTAGGGAGTAAAATTCAGCTGCAGATATGAAAATGAGGAGTGACGTATACATGGTCAGATTTTAGCTGTAAGGCAATAAAGACAATTCTCGGACAACACTATTAAAAATAAAAGATTATAAGGTGACAAAACTGAACTTAGGTATCAGAAGAAGAAAAAATATTGCATCAAATGAATCTACTGGTAAGGACAATAAAACCTAATACCCATATGAGTGTCATCTAGGAGATATACATAGAGAGGGTTAAGTGACTAATCAGAGGAAGGGGAAGCCAAAAGAAGATAGTATATGGCTTTCTGACTTCTGTCTGAGCACTTGGCAGATGATAGAGACATTAAAGAGAGTGGAAACAGCAGGAGAAACAAATGTTGTGAGTTTAGTTTTGGACATAACGCTTTGGAGATGCTGTGAGACATCCAAGAGAGAATGACCAGATAACTGTGCTTGATCTTGTTGAAGACTACTGGGATATTGTGAATCATAAGACAGTAAAAGGTTAACATTTTTAAATGCTCTATTTTTTATCAAGATCACAGCTTGTGTCTTCTACCATGTACAAATCAGAGGGAAAAGGACTTTGCAGCTTCACAGTTGGAATCTATGACTTTCCTTATCTGCAGCAGAGACCCATAGTGCATCTGGAGCACTGCTGAGAACTCAACGTATGACATCTCCTAATTAAAGATCACTACCATGTTAGGGATCGCTGTAAGCAGGCAAGAGGTAAAGTGCATTCATTATCAAACAGAAACCCACACTGACTCTAGTAGTGATTCTCAAAGAAGTGACAGTATTTGTCATGGTTGGCTTTCATATTTCTTTGGAGAAAAGTATTTTGCAGAAAAATCTAAACTACGTTCTTTTAAACTGGCATATTCGAAGTAAGATTTACATGGTAAATTTATGGACTCATTTGACCAATTTTTGTTGAGTACCAAGATTTATTATGGGAAATTAAAAACATAAATTCGGTGCTAAATAAATCACAGTTCTTTCTTGACTCTCAGGAATAAAAAGCAGTGTGGTTGATTGCTATTGTGATTGTAGCTTTCATGAATTTTATTAATTGGTAAGGATAATTATTATAATTTGTGGTTTTCATGAGACAATTTTATTAATTGATAAGGCTAACTATTATAATTTGTGGTTTTCATGAGACAATTTTATTAATTGATAAGGATAATTATTGTAATTTTTTTTGTGGTTTTCATGAGACAATTGTCAGTCTCTTTCACTCCCACTAAAGTACAAATTCTACCAACCTTATTCTCTCTATTCCCAGCAATCAGGAAGAATCACCATACCTAAAATATGTATGGCGCTTGCCACTTGTCTTCCTATCGTTCATTAATTTACTTGAGCAGGCGCAGGTAATGTCTCTATTCATTGGGAATGGGGTCCATTATTGTTACTGTATTGGCATATTTAATACACCACGGGTAGCATGTCAGGCTCTGCCATGGCTCTGGATTTATCCCAGGGGACCAGTCTGCTGTTAGACTAGAGGTAATTTCGTCATCTCCTTCCTTTTCTCCTCAGTGGATATAGTAATTTGTAGCAGGACAGGTCCATTGAGTCCATTGAGTACTGGGCTTGAAATTGATTTCTCTCTAGGATGGGGCTCTGATGATATCTTCTACATGAAGGTATATAGAGGAATTATTATTGCTAAAGATAGACATATTTGTGCTCTGGAAATTTATATTTATTTGTAATATTTACAACACATAAAGGAAATTCAAATTATATGGATTGCCAGTATGTTTTAAGAAACCCTCGTGTGATAAGCATAATTACTAGCCTGTCTAATTAAACAGTATCAATTTCAAATTTATCAGTGATAAACAGATCAACCTGTGTGCTTTTCCCCCCTATTTTTATAGTTAGATAAGATAGTTACAATAGTGATTAATTTTATTGCAATGATGTTGCAAAGTCACTTTATCACAATGACATGCAGTCACTGAACACCACTGCAACCAAAGTATCTGACCCCAAACCCTGTCCTTAGGGCATCTCTTCCCTACCCTGTCCACCCTCCCACTATGTACTGATTGATACTTATGGATTTGTTGAATACTGTTATCTTGTTTTACTACCCCCCCCCCAACGCTCCACTATATTCTTGTCTTACTTCCAATGCACCTCTTTGCTCTCACCTCTTTGCGTGGATTCCACGCCCCCAGTCTGATATCCTAAAATATGTAGAGATACCTTAGATTTGTAATCCATATCCTAGATTTGCAATCCAGTGCCAAAAGTTTATTATCCACTGACATCATCCATACTCTTGATTTGTACCTTTGTATTCCACAGGTGAGTGAGATCATCTGGTATTTGTCTTCTGTCACTGTCTTATTTCACTCAGCAGGACTATACAGCTCCCCAAACTGCCACAAACCTCACAACTTCATATTGTCTTGTGATTGCATAGTATTTATTATATATACCTGCATGGCAGAGCCTGGCAAGCTACCCGTGTTGTATTTGATATGCCAAATACCAGTAACAATTACAGACCTCATTCCGGAATGGATTGAGGCTCTTTATGTTCCTGGAGCAAGCAGATGCCCTTGGGCTCTACTTGCATGAGACAGGACATATGGAGATGTTACTGGGGCCCGCTAGAGCAAATCTATGATGAATGGGAAGACAGTGATACAGTGATATATATATATATATATATATATATATATATATATGTATAAATGCTTTATTTGGAGGTGTTTAAATAATATGCCTCCCCGCACGGCAAGCCTGGCGAGCTACTCGTGTTGTATTTGACGTGCCAAATGCCAGTAACAATTATATTAGGTCATTCCCATGACCTAATATAATGGTTTGAGGCTCTTTGTGTTCCTGTAGCAAGCCGATGCCCTTTGCTCTGCTGGCATGAGACAGGACATGTGGAGATGTTACTGGTGCCCGCTCTAGCAAATAGATGATTAACGGGAAGATCGTGATCGTGATATATATATATATATGTATACATATATATATATATATATATATATACAATAAATTCTTTATCATTCCCTCTATTGTTGAACATCTGGGCTATCTCCATATCCTGGCTATTATACTAAATGCTGCAGAGAATTCAGTGTACATACATACATATATATATATTTTTTTTTTTAATTAATGTTTTTGTGCTTGGATGGTAGATGCCTAGAAGTGATTTCACTGGGTCAAAGGGGGTCTCAAATCTTGCTTGTTAATTTACCTCCGTGTTGATATATTTTGAGGCTGGTCAAGAGGACATCTCAATCAACAGAGAATAAGGGTCCTTTTTTGTCACACCTGCACCAACACTGATTATTTCCAGATTTTATTACATCTTTAGGTAAATATTTAAATAAAAAATTAGAACCAATTATTTACCTTAGAAAACTGACACATTGGGTAATTTTTAGGATTTAGTGAAACTTTATATATAAAATAATTGTCATTTAATAAATGTTTAATTGTACTTTCTTCTCTTCTTTCATATCCTAATTAGCACTGTGTTATGTTTCTACTCAAGCTCTTACTCTAACGTCCTTTTACTAAAATTCCTCATGATTTATTTTTATTTCTCATTGTACTCTTGAGTACCAGGGTTTATCTTTATTTTTGCTCTCGAAACTTACACAAAACAGATATATACTTAAAACTATGAATATATCTGTATATATACTGGTGATATTATATTAAATAATTTTTAATTTATTTACAAGATTTTTAATTCCTAAAACTCAGATTCATAGTTTTCTTTCTTTTACACATACTGCATTTTCTTAGAAATAGACTTGTACACTCTTTAATCCCTTAATCCAGCTATTGCTATTTTAAAGGAATCAGATCCATGTTTTTAACTTCAGAAATAGACTCATGCACTTATTGTCCATAAAATAATATGATGATTTAAGTTACGATGTGAATCTAACAAACAAATTTATTCTATTGATTACGTTAGATATTTCAGGGAGTGTTCACTAGGCTCACATCTTGTGCCAGTTACTACAGTGGATGTTGAATCTATAGAATGAACAAAATGGTGCTTTTGTTCAAAAGGCCAGGGAATGTATGGATGGTAAACAACTACATAAATAATGCCAACAATATAAAAACATATATCTATAGGAAGTGATGGGATGTTCCAGGACTGTGGCCTACTCTTAATAATGAAGGAAGTTTCTTTTTTTTTCTTCGAACTTTTTTTTTTTTTTTATGTATTTTATTATACCACTGTGAGATATACAACTACAAAGATGTTCATATTTGGGTTTTGGTCATACAGTATTCCAGCACCCATACCTCCACCAGTGCCCATCTCCCACCACCAACATCCCTGGTTCCCTCCCCTCTCCCCCAGCCCGCCTCCATGGCAGGTTCTTTATTTCTTTCCCTTTCTTTCTATCTCTTTCTCTTTTCCTTCCCTTCCAGATTGTGGATTACAGAAATTACATTAAAGGGTTGTCATGTGTATCTTTTTCCTGTATTTAATGCTGAGTTCTAGGTTGGTATTGGTACTTTCGACAACTGTTAGCACACTGTTCCATTTAATGAATGAAGTTTCTTGAAAGTGAATATACCTAAGAGAGAAATTGAAGGACGAAAATGGCAATGGGAAGATCTGAAAATGTTCTAGGCAGAATAATAATAGCCACATGAAATACTAGAAGGCAAGTGCTCTTATACTCTTGACAAGTAAGTTGGAAAATTCCCTTTGTTTTTCATGTTAAGGAAAAACGTTAAAAACTTTTAAGTAAAATGTGGCATCATCAAAATTGTAATTCTATCTTAGATTTTCTTCCTTTAACTAAAATTTTAAAATATCATCATAAAATGCACTTATTCTTTTCCTAATATATTTGAACTTAGTTTTTTTTTAGTCATTGGGAAGTTGAAAATTTTCAATTAAGAGCCAGTAACATGCAATAATGTATGCAATTACAATGTCATCTCAAAGTATAGAACTTTTGTTCATTTTTTAAAGGATAATATTGGCTTTAATACCACATTAGAATCCTCTACTGTAAAATAGTATCACCTCACAGAGTCTCTACTAACCACTCACTTTTTTATGTTGGTATAGACTAATTTATATTGCAATAATAAATAAACCTAACTTTGTGTGATCTGAAGAAAAAGGCTGTTGGGGTTATGGAGATACTAGATTAAGCAAGGCACTTGTCTTGCACACAATTAATCCCAATTCTCTTTGGAAGGAAGGAAGAAAGGAAGGAAGGAAGGAAGGAAGGAAGGAAGGAAGGAAGGAAGGAAGGAAGGAAGGAAGGAAGGAAGGAAGGAAGGAAGGAAGGAAGGAAGGAAGGAAGAAAAGAAGAGGAGAAAGATAGAGGGAAAGAAAGGAAGAGAGAAAGAGAAAGAGAGAGAGGGAAAGAAAGAGAGAAACAGAGAAAAGAAAAAGAAAGAAAGAAAGAAAGAAAGAAAGAAAGAAAGAAAGGAAGGAAGGAAGGAAAGAAAGAAAGAAAGAAAGAAAGAAAGAAAGAAAGAAAGAAAGAAAGAAAGAAAGAAAGAAAGAAAGAAAGAAAGAAAGAAAGAAAGAAAGAAAGAAAGAAAGAAAGAAAGAAAGAAAAAGAAGAAAGAAAGAAAGAAAGAAAGAAAGAAAGAAAGAAAGAAAGAAAGACAGCGGAAAAAATAAAAGACAAGGAAAGAAATTAAAGGACCCATTCTACAAGTTCGGTAAGAGTATTGTCAGTTAGAGGGCAGTGCTGAGGAAGAAGCCACCTTCTTGAATCCTGCTAACCCTAGAAAACTCCAGAATTCAGATGACAAAACACTCTCCCAAAGTCCTCACAGACTGTTTGAACGTTCAGAAAAGTCAAATCCATCATGTATATTGATGAGAAAACCAACAGTATGTTACTAACACTATTATAAATGCAACATCAAAATTATGAAAACTAGGGAAAAATAAAATCTCCTAAATTCAAAATTGGACAATGCCTGTTTGTTAAAATCTTGGAGCAGATTACATCATTTAGAAGGTCAATGATAGCTCACAGTACACTGAAAGTCAACACAATATAAACAGGCAACTTTGGGTTTTTGAGATCCATGAAACCATAGCACCTTATGCCTTAAGTCGTTGAAATTTCTATTAACCGTTTTCCCATACTCTGTCTTCCCCTTGGCACATGTACTGGGCATGTAGCAAATTAAAAATCAAAGGGGCTGGAACAATAGCACAGTACGCTGACCCAGATTTGATCCCCTGCATCCCATATGATCCCCTGAGCACCGCCAGGAGTAATTCCTCAGTGCAAAGTCAGGAGTAACCCTGAGCATCACCAGGTGTGAACCAAAAAAGAAAAAAAGTCGATAAAAGTCCATCAAGCATTTTTCTCTCTCCCTTCCTTCTTTACATCCTGCCTTCTTTTATTCCCTTCTTTCTGACAAAGGTGCGGCATTTTATTTCTGCCTGTTCTCATGAAACACTGTTCTATCCAGCAAAAGTGAAGAGAAACTTGAAGACACAAGTTGATGGGAATTTATGGCAAGGAGAGATATGGCAAGGTGATGGGAATCTATAGGCATGGATATGAACAACTCTAGCACTGGCTCTACTATTTACTTGCTGTGTAGACCTGGAACATTGGCATCTCAGTTTCTTCCTTTGTCAACAGATATACACCATGAGATTATCATCTTAGCCATTTTAGACTGACTGTTAAACTGTGAGTGATATTCTCTTAGACTGTATTAGACTGACTTAGATTGTGAGTGATATTCCCACACTTTACAAACAGAAAGGGAAGAGTGTGTGTGTTTCCTGAGTCTGCTCACATGTGAACTTGGGGTGAAAAATAAAATTCTTCCAAAATCATATTCCCCAGTCTTCTATGGAAGTGACATGCATGGTCCCTGGCAGCTCTAAGTCAGAGATGAACTTAGATGTTGCCTCTGAACCACATGCCAGTAAAATCTATTTCTAGTTCTTGGTACATGATGTCAAAATGATAGCAAAAAAATATGTAGTAATTTTTTATTTTCAAGTTTTAATATACAGGATGCTAATTTTCAATGTGTATACACCATATATCAATCACTATTGTAGATTTTTCCTCTGCTAGACTATAAATTCCACAAATACAGTATCAAGCCCATCTTATAAATCTGGATATAAGGTGATCTCTCATTTCAAAGGTGCTCAAGCTGAAGGTGAATGATTGATTGCTGTATTATGTCATTTAACTCCATGATGTGGATCTAGGGGGTAACATTAAATTTTCTAAAACTCATATTTCTTATCTTTAAAATAGTAGGGAGTATCACCAGATTTTCCAACACAAAGCTTTATCTATTTGGTATTGTTGAATCGCATAAAGGGATCCTGTATGATGCAGAGAAGAGTAGCAGGGACTGTGGCTAATTAAAGAAGTTCCCTGAGGGTCTATATACAAATATTTTCAATATCAAGTGCAACAAAGGATATCGGAAAGGATATTTGCTCTCTGGAGAATTAACCCTTCAAGGAAGCTGCTTCTTTGAGGCTCTGGGAAGTGGTGATTTGTGTCTTTTCTGCTGTAACAGGCCATGGTTGTATGAGCTCTAATGCTTAAAGTTCTGCTGCAGATTCACAGAAGCTGCTACCAGCCTGTCAAATCCTTTTTTATGAGGTATGTAGAAAGTTTGCATTTAATTCTGAATACCTGTGCTGCCTTACTTCTAAAGAATGTATGTCTCAGTAGTAAGTGATTTTGAATTCTTGATAAATCTGTATATACCTAATCTTAACATTATATCAAATAGCTGACTCTTGCTTATTCACCTGCATCCAAATAAAGTATCATGAGATCCAGAAATAAAATTTTCTTGGGAGTGGGGTGTCTTTGACACAGGGTTCCAGGAGCTCATCATTTAGATGTCAGTCATTCCTTCCTCCTGGCTCTGATGTCTCACGGGGTTCCTGACAACAATTAGGAGGACTGAAATCACCCATAATCACAATCACACCTGCCTTCCTTATTGGCTCACAGGCAATTTACTTCTCTCAGCTCTTCTGTCACATAGCAGACCTGGGGTGTTACTTTTCCAAACTTCAATTACAGACATTCAATCTGACAGCTTCCCCTGAAGTCATTATTCTGCCCCCTATTTTCTGATATTGATCCCAAATGTTTGGGTAAAGATGTAAAAAAGAAAAAAGTGAAAGAAAAGAAAAAAAGTGTAAAGTGGTCAGACATCCAGATGTTTGTGAGTATTCAGATGTGCATTGTGTATATTCCCTATGGACATGTCTCTGGGGAATGTGATTTTGTAAGCATTGAGGTTCGATTGAACCAAATAGGCATTTTCTTCGGCCTCCCTTCCTATGTGTATACCAAACTCATTACGTACCTGCTAACAGGAAACCCATCCATACCTGAGTCACCTTTCAAATGCTTAGGTATGAAATGTGGCCTCTTTCTTCTTCCCCAAACCATTTTCAGGAAGAGGATTGGAATAGCTTTGGCTATTTTCTCACTGAAATGACTCATGCTGCCAGTTCTAGTAGAAGGAAAATCCAACTACTGTCAGTTTTATTTGAAACAAAAGTTTTTATTTTCCCTATTACAGTAATAATAGCAATGCCTATCATCAAGTCTTGAATATTTAGAATGTGTTAGGCGAATGATATCTGCTATCTATTCATTAGTATTCAATATTTTAAAAATTAAGATGTTGTGCTTAGGTTTCCCATGTATAATTTAAAGCTCATTTTGCTAATATGACACATGGAGAATTCTAATACATTCTATTTGATCCCAAATAAAAATACCGACCTGTTAATGTACATATTACTTACCAATAGGTAATATCCTTGACACAGAATTTCACTTCATACCTGCATGATTCTCCATCTTTTATGGATTAGTCAATTATTCAGTCATGCTTTAGATTCTTCAAATCGGTGTGGTTGTCAGCTTTTAATCACTGTTTAATTTCTATCTTAATTTCTCATATTTTCAACACTTTTTACTGGTGTATCAATGTCTTCTTTAATTTAATGGACATTTAATGAATATAAGATATCATTTGGTTTTATATAAAGGGTTGAAAAGATTAAATATGTTGGTGGTGTTTATTCAACGTTCACATATTTTCATATTTAGCATTTCATAAAATTCTACTTTATAGGGACAGGGCACAACTTCACACTGCTCAGGACTGATTCCTGGCTTTTCTGCTCAGAGATCACTCCTGGCAATATTCACGGGATCAGATGTGGAGCTGGGATAAAACCTGACCTAGCCATGTGCAAGACAAATGTCCTACTCACTGTACTATCTATCACCCCCCCAACTCTACATTTTCTGTGTAAGTGTACAGCCCTCTTATCTTTTTAATTCCCATATCTTAACAAAATATGACAGAGACAATAGGCCCTTGGTAATCCAAAGGCCAGCTCACATCCTGGTTAGCTGTGTGGTCTCAGAACATGATGCCATATTTTAGCTTACCAGTGTATAATATGGGTATATGATAGCTTCACCTTCATTCCCAACAGTCTACAACACACACACAAATGTACAGCAAGGATTCATTCAGAGTGAAACATCCTACCATGTAGCAGTTGTTTAGTAGCTGCTACTTCCTGCCCTAGATAGAACACTTCATTCTCTCTGGGTCTCAAGACGCCATTCCATTGGAGACATGTTTCTTATTCAGTCTTCATCCAAGTAAAAGTGGATTAGTTAAGTGGCTTACACAATACCTGTCACTCCACCAAAGTTAGTTGCTCTATTTTTTTCTTCTATTTTTCCCAATTTTTCTGACCTCCACAATAGAGTCTTGTAAAATTCCAGTGAGTGCATAAAATAAATAAACCCAGAAGTGTTGTTATATGTGCCCTTAATATGTAAACCACTTCTGTGAGACGGGAGCTGCTATTTCCATTTTAACAAAGGGGAAGCTGAGGCCAATAGTAGTTAACATAAATCCCCAACAGTACACAGAAAACAACTCCAGACATGCACCCAGTCTTGGTTTTCTGTTCCAAGTTTTAGCAAGTAGCCCTCACTCTTTAAATAAATGTTACAACTGAGTCTGTGTTTAAGGATAGTGATTTATCATAATTTTATATTAATTGTATTCAAACAGTATCTTGATTTCAGAGTACTTCCATACCTCTCAAATTGTTTTCTAGGTGGGGTGTTATTCCACTCTCTCTAGTTTGCAGGCCTCTCATCTTATTCTCACACCAATTGTCAACTCACACATCTTCCTGTGCCCTTCTATTCATTTACTTTTTCATTCACTTGCTCAGAAAAATGGGCTCCATCCCATGTTTCTATATAGTGATTGTTGCTGGTCTTCTTGTAACCTGGTTATAAAGTCTTCATTGGGAAGCCTCAGGCAGACAAGGGAGCTCGCACTCGAATATTAATGAGTGGGAAATGGATGATTTTATGATTCCTGACCTTTCCGCTTTAATCCATTAGGAAGTATAGATTGGTTAGTAGTTAGCAACTGAGCAAAAGCTATCTAAGTGGAAAATTGATCCTGGTAAGTGCAAGCATAGTGGTTCGCTCATTAATGCTTCTTATTTTAGCATTTTGAACTTTTGCTCAAAAGATACCTCAAGTTCATGTCCCAGTGTGCCAAACAGAAGGGGTTGCAGATTTGGCATGAGCTGACAGAAGTGTCATCTTTCAACATGTTAATTAAAAGGATAAATTAAAGGAGTGGCATAAAATTCAGAAGATAGGCTCCAGAGTCCAGAAACCAGTTCCAGACTTCTTCTCACCTCAGATCAATTGGTTTTCTCATGAGAAAAATGTTGCGCTATTTGTAAATTCCAGTGCAGAAGTGATTTTATTTGGCCTCAGAAAGGTCCGACCTGGGTCCAGAGAGATAGTACAGTAGATGAGCTGCTTCCTTGGCTTAAAGCTGACACTGGTTCAATCCCTGGTAGCAATTATGGCCCCCTGAGCTCTCCCTGGCATTATCCTTGAGCACTGAGCCAGATGTAAGCCATAGGAACCATTGGGTAGGACCCCACAAAATTAATGAAAAGATAATAATGGAAAAGAAAAAGGAGAGACAGAGTCCAGAGCTGGATGACTGTTGGCACTGCTGAGAGCATTTTCAGGATCACGGAATATACTGTGATCTAGTGGGAAAACTATGAAAAAATTAGTTCTTGTTTCAATTTTGTCTCATTAATTATATTTGTCTGACTTTTAATTTCTCTATTTGAAAAGTTTAGGGGTTGAACTGCGTGATTTTTAATAGCCAACTATAGGACTCTATTATTGCTTGAGCTCTTACTACAAAATATACCTCCAGGTCAGTCTTTTCATTAGATAATAAATTTCATATATTGCTGGGATTTTTTTTATTTTATTATGTTTTTAATATTTTATTATACTACCATAATCTTGGATTTTTTTGAGGGAGGGAAAGGTATTTGAGACCACACCAAGAAGTGCTCAGGGCTTACTCCTAGTTCTGTGCTCGGTTGTCACTCCTGGTGGGGCTCAGGGAGCCAAATTCTTCTTCCTCTTTTTTTTTTTTGCTTTTTTGAGTCACACCCGGCGATGCTCAGGGGTTTCTCCTGGCTCTGCACTCAGGAATTACTCCTGGCGGTGCTCGGGGGACCATATGGGATGCCGGGATCGAACCCGGCTGGCTTGGGCCGGCTGCATGCAAGGCAAACGCCCTACCCGCTGGGCTATCGCTCTAGCCCCAAGGGACCAAATTCTAAGAATCAAACTACATCAATCATGTGTAAGGCAAATTCCCTACCTGCTGTACTGCCCATCCAGCAACCTATCAAACAATTTCATTTCAAGAAATAAAGCATTAGTAGTCTCTGTCTGTAGCTCTCTGTTGTGGGGTTTCTAAAGCTGCATTTGACCATAGAAAGAAGTCTTGCTGTGTGTGTATGACGTGGAGAGGGATTTGGAGTGGGGTCTTGGTGTTTCTCTAAGAACACTGTATTGCTTTTTACTTTGGGAGCACACAGAGAGAGGATTCATCACCTCCATAATCATGGTATGCAGTGCTGGGTCTTGAAGCAACAGAAGGGCAATAAAAGGTGAAGTGTCTGCTGGAGTAAAAGAATATTTTCATACACCTCTAACTAAGACTTCCTGTACATTGAAGGTACAGAGTGTTTATTTGAGTATGCTAAATCTGCATTGATTTGCTCAGCACATTTAACTTTTCTCAATGACAGCAGGGAAAAGGTATCACAACTTGTGTCACTTGTTTTCCTGTTGTTCATCGATTTGCTCAAGCGGGCACCAGTAACATCTTCATTTGTCCCTGTCGTGTGCTAGTATAGCCAAGGGCCTCTGCTCACTCAAGGAACATGAAGAGCCTCAAAACATTCCTTCAGGTCATGGAAATGAGGTCTATTATTGTTACTGCTTTTGGCATATCAAATACAATACCAGTAGCTTGCCAGGCTCTGCCGTGCCGGTGCTCTTAGTTTTAGAATTTACTGAAAAAGGTAAAAGAAATAATAATGATAACATGGTTTTAAAAGTTTAAGCTCATATATTCAAACCCAAGGCCTGCAGTGTTCTAGATGTTATCATTGGGCTACTTTCCTCATTTTACATAGCAAGAATTTCCTCATCTATCAGATGGAGAAATTGCTAGACCTCAGTTGTTGATGAAATAAGGATTGAATGTATACAGTGCTTGGCATAAAACATGCACAGTTAATAATCATAATAAGCTCCATGCATATTTATTATAATATTCTTAATTACTGTAGAGTGATTAAAATGTAAATACATCATGCTAGATTGAAGGATAGCTTATGTCCTCATAAGAAAATCGAGTCCATTGTGAAATAAAAGCAAAGAAATAAAAGAAACCCTTATCTTCAGGTGGAAGTGAGACATTGGAGAGGGAGGCACAAACAAAGAGAAAGGCAAGTCAACAACCCAGACCCTTTTGATTATCTCCAGATGATTTCCTAGAGTCATTAAGCTCAGAGGTTGGTAAATATACACTCATCAGATTGGAGGAGTCACTGAATGGGTTCATTAGTTAGGTCTATATCCAGATTGGTCTGCCTTATCAAAGTTCCATATGCTCTAATTTTAATGATTCTTTTCTGAAGCCATCTGTAATAGGTGAAAGAAAATCACAAGAGACAATATCGTGGAGGTCTGTCCCATTGGGTGATCACACTCTTTGTCTACTAAACTGCACATGAACACATATATATGGCTCATTTGAAGGGAGCATACAAAAATATTTAGAATAATGCCACAATATTGCTTGCATAAAAGTAAAAGAAATTATTGTGGCTGATGTCATAAAGTTCATTTTCTGGACATGTCACATGTAAACCTGGCTAGCAAAAATATTGGAGTAAACATGATCAATAGGTTCTTCATCTTATACCACCTCATATGTTAGCATTGCAATCAGTACCAGCAATACTTTTTCTCTTATACTTAATCCAGTATATTATTTTCACAGCTTCTACACTGCCTTATCACTTTTCCTTTCAGTTGCGAAGTCTGAATTGAATATTCTTTTTGCTTACTAACAAACAGTATGCATTTAATACATATCTATAGAACTTCTATTTTCCGGGTACTTGACAGACATTGAAGAGTAAAGAACTGACTCAGACTGAGTCCTATCTCCAAGGCTTCATTATAGAACAAGTAAAAGCTAATCTAGATCTAGATATTATATATGTGTACTGGACATGTACACATGAGTGAGATGGAGAAAGATATAGGAGATACATAAAAACTAAAATAATTTAATAATCATTACATACTAGGCACTATTATAATTGCTTAGTTACTTATATATCTGTCTATAATGATACTGCTACATACATGTACTTATGTATATATACATTATCTTGATGTACACTGTAAAATACATATGCATCAATAAGTTAATATTACCTCATCTTACAAATGATGAATATATAGGGCAGTTGAGTAGTACATCAAAAGATACTCTATTAAAGATACTCATTGTCTTATTGTGTCCCTATCCAGAATGACTTATATTTTTGAAATGTCAGGTTTCTGCTACTCTCTTTTACATAGTATGTTATTTAATGATGACATGAACATAATGAAGATACTGAGGGATTGGGGCCTTCCTCAATTTATTTTATGAGGTAATGAATATTTGAGGAACTTGAATATGAGCTATTTCAAGAGAAAACTGCACAGTGAACACCATTCTCTTGTATCATCATGTCTTACCATCATTTGAAATATATATGGTTAAAACAAACTCATGTGTATACATATATTTCATAATGTGAGTACCTATCATGCATTGCAATCTCATTATGGGTACAATAAAATTTTATATGCTTGGAGATCCCATATCATAATGCGTCATTATTTCCAGTGTAAAGATGAGAACATGGATTCAGAGAAGTGAATAGAAAAATAACTGAGGGTTAAATAGTAGTTACACACTGTTACACAAGTTACACACTGTTGGTCTGATTTCAGAGCTTTTAATCTTAAATGCTTGTGTGGAAAGGAATGAATAGAACTCAGGGTATACTCATGGGCATATTTGAAAGTAGAGAATTGAAAACTTCATCTAAAAAAGTTGGTTTCATCTCACCATCTATCCAGAACTACATGAGATAGTAACTCATGTGGACGTCTGCTCCTAATTAAACAGTTTGAGTACTTGGTTGAATTTGCTTTTCTAATGTCTGTCTCTGCAAGGTCCTATTATCTTGAGGCTAAAGAAAACCCCCCCGGCTTTACATCAATCTTAGCTTCACCTGATACGTTAAGGCCACAATTATATGCTTGACTTACCTTATGTAAGGCCCTAGTACTTCCTCTCCTTAGGGAGGTGCTCAAGTTATTGTCAACTGCAATCAGGAAAATCCTATCCAATGTGGGCAAGTCAGAGAATTTTTTGAAATTTCCAGTCTAGAGCTAAGGATAGTGGAGCTAAAGAGAATAAAAGATGAGGATTGAGAAAACTGTGGGCACTGGATCTTCTGGGTCTACAACTGGTGACTCTGTCTTCTGCCTGACTGAATGGCCTGGGATTAAACTTCTCTGTTCAATAGATTACTCATTTGTTTACCTTTATGTAGACCAGATACTTAAATGTTTCTAACTTGCTGAACTATGAAAGTGTGATGATATTGATCATTATATAAGACATAAATAAGCCAATTAAAGTATAGAAAATGCCTAAAATATTTCCCAGTGTCAGGCAGGTGCTAATATGTGAAAATATATTGTCTTCATAATAATCTGTATCCTCATCATTACTAACGCAGGTTATTAGCCTTAATTCCCACATGTCCTTGCAAAATAAGAATATTTTGCAATATTCTTATTTTGGATATTCTTATTCTTATTCAATATTCTTATTCTGTTGAATAATTTGGTCAAAGACATGTAGGTTGTACAGAAGATTCACTTTCTGGAGTTCAAATATTTGCTTATCCCAATAGCAAAGGAGAGCTTGCTTTAGAGATTAGCATGAGATCCTATTTAAAATTCCCCATGTAGGAAGTGGGGATTCCTAAACAATGACCTAGAGATTTGAATACCAACACTCCTTAGAAAGAAAGCAGCCAAATGGCATTTCTATTGAGTTCAGCAAATCCAATTAGTGAAAAGCTCAATTTACAATGAATTATGGGAGGGGCTTCTGTAAAGAGCACTGTCTAGAAATAAAAAGAGCTATGATCTAGTAAAAATAACACTCATAATTAATATTTGCACTACTCTATGCAGTTTAAAAACACATTTTACAGTGTTTGACCTTTCATACCATCCTACGGGCATTTTAATATTTTCCAATAATAACAACAGCTTTTATTATTTGATCCAGCCTTCCAGCCTACTCACTCTATGCTTTAATTATATCTGGGTTTTTTGCTTTTGGGTCACACCCAGGAATGCTCAAGGGTTATTCCTGGCTCTGCACACAGGAATCACTCCTAGCAGTGCTTAGGAGACCATCTAGGATGGGGGGAATCAAACACTGGTTGGTCACGTGAAAAGCAAACACTCTACCCAGTGGACTATTGCTCTGGTCCTTAAACCTACCTACAACCACAAAAGTAGTCAAGATTAGCTCTTCTCACTTTATCCCTGGTTTATATCAATTATCTCCTCCTTTTTCCAGTTTCACATTCTCCATTTCACTTCTACTCTTTTGACAAAAGACTCTCTAAATCATAAACATGTCGATTTTGTGCCCTTACATAAAACTTTCAAATATCAAATGTTCAAATTACTATATTTTTATTTACCATCTTCCTTTTTCCTTCTTTTTCTCCCACCTCAGCAATCACACAACTACCTTCATGAAGGCAGAACTGGTAAAAGCAAAGGGCATTCATTCCCCCAAAACATATACCACCCACTCCTGCCTCCCACCTTTTAATCCTCGTTCCCATTAGCACCACCAGGAGTAACTCCTTAGTGCAGAGAAAGACGTAAGCCCTGAGCATTGTTGGGTGTGACCCAAAAAAAAAAAAAGAAGAAAAGAAAAGCCACTAGCCTCTAGAATATATCTCAGGCTTCTTATCTGAGAAGAGTTTGCATTTAACCCGCTAGGCTCTGAGAGACCAATTAGGCTGAATTACAAACGTCATCCTGGAAGTGGACTTTCCATGGCACCAAGCTGAGTGGATACATTTAGAAGGAGAAAGAATAAACTGATCATGATCAATGCACCCACCTTCTCTTTGATCAACCTAGAACCTTTTAGAGTTACCAGGATGAAGCATTCATGCTTTTACTTATGTAGAATCTTCTCATGGTTTGCAGTGTTTTATTAATCCAAGATATCATGTCCTCTACATAATCTCTTTGAATTCCCTGCCCTTCTTTTAAGCTATCTGTTCTATGTTTTACATGCATTTTACATCATTTTCTGCTAAAGTCTGAAAGTCTTGCATAGACATTTATGTATGTCTCTCATATGACAATTTAAAGGTAGCATATTTTATTCATAATTTGATCACTATGATAGAAGCTGGCAAAAATGAGGTGCCTCACAATATGTGTTGAACTTTAAGTAGGAATTTATTTCACAAATTAAGACAAATGTTCAAGGCCCAGGAGATGACTCCAAGAGCTCAGTGCAAGATTAGAATGTAAGAAACCCCCATTTAATCCCTGGCACCACATGAACCCTAAAAAGTACTGCAGGGGCAACTCCTGAGTACCAAGTAGGGGTAACTTATGTGTGGTTCCAAAACAAAAGTATGTGCAGAAAACTATGCACACTGGCTAATGGTGTTTACATATATAAACATCATTACATATAGTGACTGTGACTATCCCTATAGCAGATGATTATTTGCTTTACAAATGGAGTTTGATTGACTGGAACTACATTAATAAAGGCCTCTTTCAAAAATATAAGCTATCATTCCATGAGAGGTGGACCATCAATAAAACAGATTGAGTAAAATTGGGGTTGAAAACTTATTTCAGAACTTGCCTAGAAAGATATGATGCATATAAAATAAACAAGAGAATAAAGAAGAAACATATGGGCACATTCAGAGCTTTCAGGCAACTGTAAACTCTGCCCTCAATAATCTGAGCTTTTGACCAAGAAAATCAATGCCCAACAGCTGAGGGCTGATTCCTGGGTGATCACCATAGAAACAGCAGGACTCATATGATAGGTCTAGACTTGAGACTATCCTAATGCGTATATCATCACATCTTAAGAGAGAATACAAAAGAAGCAAAGTGGAGGTATCCCTTTGCCATAGAAAATACGAAGAGAAAGAAAATTGACAGAGAAGTGCGGCCAATCCCCCAGAGGA
>JAJIBD010021464.1:165000-482271 GCA_021461705.1 Cryptotis parvus
TTTTCTATGCTTTTTTGTTGCTTTTACATCTCAATGTGTAGCATATTTGCTAGATACCTTATTAGGTGCCATGGAAAACTTGGTAAATTATAAACTACATACTCTATCTACATAGAACTTGTAGTTCTATTAAAAATAAGAGCAGTATAATATCCCTTGATAAGTGATGTGTCATAAGTCTATAAAAAGGCACGCAGGAGAGATAAATAAGTGGCTGCAGGAACACATTCTTGATTTAGAATAGTAGAAGGGGCTCAGAGAACAATGCATAGGGAATTGCCATTTAAAGAACAACAGGACTTGGCAAACTGTGTGCCTGTGTAGGTAAGAATGTGACAAGACACTATTGAAGACAGGATAAATCAAATGTGAAAAGATCTAAAGTTAAAGAGAAAATTGAGAAATGTAAAGAATGAAGGATGAATGAATAAATGGCTATTTATATTGCCATCATTGAAGAAGAGGAAAAAATCTATTTGAATCTGAGCCCACAGGCATCAAACTCTAGTTCCCAAGTCTGATTCCATAACAGCAAACCAAACAGACGTTTGATGAACAACATCACTCATTATTAAAAGGTATTCCTCCTTAGATTCTATTGGTCTCAGTAACTGGGTGATGATGTGGCTAGTTGCTGGAGTTATGTGAACTCTGGGTACCTAACAAAATGGAGTGTAAGGAGATGAAACACTGAGAATGTCTCCCTGGGTTGCCCCTGCATAGGGTGAGTCTGCACATCCACCATATTGGCGGATACACCTCTCCTCAAAGTGTCTTGCTTCCATCAGTACCACCCAACATTTACCTCCTCCCCAGCCTAGATTTTATTTGTTTATGTTTATTTTGGTTAGTTTACTTATTTATATAATTTCTTTGGTATGGATTTTGGGCTACTCACCCAATGGTGCTCAGGGTTTTCTCCTGGTGCATTTGCTCAGGGGTCGTTCTGGTGATCATCCAGCAATGCTGGAGATGGAACTGAACGAGGATGGATAAACACAGGTCAAGTGCCGTAATCCCTGTACTCTCTCCAACCCTTCAACCTAGAGTTTTAGATTGTTCTCTTCAAATGCCAGGAAATGCATACCCTGAACATATTAAGCAGCCAATACATTGATGAAATCTTAAGCCATCTTTCTTTATCAATCCCTGGGCTCTGTAGAAGTTATAAATTACAGTGCTATGGGAAGAGTGAATTAAATATTACATGGACAGGGCAAATTGCTCAATAATGCATGTTATTATTATTGCTTCTGGCTGAAGGCACAGGGGCATCTGATGCATCATACTTTAAAAATCTTACAGTAGTTGTAATGAAACTTATAGGCTTGTATCTATTGCCCTAGCAGACTATTTTGCCTTTAATATTGAGTAACTTAAGAGTCAATGACCATTGGAACCAGTCCTGCTCAGCCATCATCATGAAGACATATGTTTTATTCTTAATTGGGTGATATAGATTATTTTTTTTCTTTTGGGTGTTACTGGAAAGGGGTACAAGAAAATTTTCCAGAATGGTGCAATAAAACTAAAAGTTGATTGATTAATTCAATATCTACTGCTAGGAAGCATCTTGTGCATCAGTGGGGAGGAAATGGATAGTGCCCGACAGATAGAGGCTGTATAATTCACATTTGTTAGATTCTTGAGCTAGACCCTGGCTTCTTAGAGAATAGCTCATTCTTGAAAGGTCAAGTTGAGTGGCTTATTTTCCTCATTATTTCAACTAGCAAGTTTTAATTTTAGACTATAAGACTGTTAAACATATTTTTAAAGGAATTTATCAGCTACCCTTGACTTTTCGCCCATGATTCTATTGGTAGGCACACTTAACACTTGCCACTTGGGTATAATTCAGGGTAATCTTGACCCCTGCAAGAGGTCTGCTGAAAGGGCCACTGGCTCACTCTACACCGTCAGAAATTTCAATTAGGCATCACAGAACTCATGGCCTGGAAGCAAATTTTCATGCACGGTATTTCTGTGTGTGAAAGAGGTGATGCTAATTACTCTGAGATGCCCATAAAAAGTTAAGGACCACTCATAGGCTAGCATCTAAAACTGACTGGATTTACAGAGGGTAGAAAAGTTTCATTTAAAGGGACAGGCAGGGTCTAGGATTGGTTTCAAAGAGGCGTGATGCTCGTTGTTAAAGGAGACGTGCATGAGGTCCCCAGTTAATGTCCCAGCTTCTCTATCACCCAAACTCCCAGGATAACCTATATTTCAATACCAGGTCAATACCTGGAGTGGTATTGACCCCAGAACTATGAGGACTTCTGGGAGCTCACCCCATCTCCCCTCCAATACAAAGAGGTCTGCACAAATAAATCAGTGGATGTATAGATTCCTATTTAGCTAGAGCGTTCATTTAAAATGTAATTTCTTCCGATGCAAATTCACTAAACACTTTGCACACATGATATATGCAAGTGTTTCTTTTAAATCTGTTTCTGATTAGTATTGGGACTCCTGGGGAGTGGGAATTAAAGATGCTAAAGTGTCCTTATTCCCCCAATGTTCTGCTTTGGGCCCACAGGGTCAAGTAGATTCCCTAAATGCCTATGGATTAAATAAGCAGGAAGGGTTCCCTTTGTCAGACACTGCCTCAGCAGGAATTCCAGCAGCCTTGTGTTTACCCTGCAGCTGTACATCGTGATTGACAGCTATCCTGCTAGCTTAAGTACAATTAGGAGTTTTACTAGTTGTGAATGATAAGGAAGGAATGGACTCACTTGGGGACCAGTTGGATTTAGGGCCTACGTAGCATCAAGACCTCATCATCCTATGCATCTCTTTCCAGATTGACTCAATGCGATCAACTGCAGAGATTTTACCTCTGTTCTGTTTCACACTTATCACCCATCTCCAAAAGGGCAGTAACGTTTTTTCAGATAAGCTGACTAAAGCTGTTTTCTTTTCAAATCTTACAAATGAGGAAACAAAATCAGAGGGGGTCAACTTGTTTGAATCACATCATACCGCTAGAGAACAATAGTTCTGCTCACAAGTTAGTAGTTTTCTCTGTTTAAATATTTATACACAGAAATTCATATGTTATGTATTACATAATGTACTGAAACATATTAGTAATATATGTATAAGCATCACTTTATTATATATAGTGTATATAAAGTGAACTGATGTATTTGGAAATTTCTGGTGCAAGTATATAGTCAACTAATATCGACAATGTCAAGTATACAACCCATCTAGTAGGTATAAAAGATGTTTATGAAATAAATTTCATGAAAAACCCTATTCACTGTTTAAGATTTATATAACAAAATTTATTTTTTTGCTGAAAATTGAATCTACTTATAAACATTGTACTGGGTGGAGTATTTGACTTGCTATCCCGCATGCAAAGACAAAGTCTTAGACACATCCCTCTGCTCTCCCATTGCTCCCAAATTGCTCCCCAAATACCTATAATATAGTAGATGCCAAAAACAGATAATATGTAAGCTAGACCAAATACTGGCCTTGTGGAATTCACACTCTATAAGAGAAGCAGTGAAAACTAGAAATAAATAAATGCATTATCTAAGTCTGGGAATGTGATTCAAGTGGTCGAGCACATGCTGACAGGATTTGATAGGATTTGATGATGGAGAGGGGCAGGATTAAAAGACTGTTAACATTTACGAGGAATAAAAAGAGACTTTAAAGTCCATTTCTAATAATAGTCCCCACTGACTGATACA
This sequence comes from Cryptotis parvus, assembly GCA_021461705.1. NCBI lineage: Eukaryota > Metazoa > Chordata > Mammalia > Eulipotyphla > Soricidae > Cryptotis > Cryptotis parvus. The sequence goes on from JAJIBD010021464.1 coordinate 168,708, forward strand.
TTTTCTGATGTCTTTCCTTTTGCTATGTGCTTAAAACTCAGACTATTTAAAATCTGCCATGGTATGCTGGATGCTGGTGTTTTATTTGCATGTTTTTAACTCTAACCTTCCGTTTTTATGAATATTTAGCTTGGAATAATACTCCAACTCCTGCTCTGGGCTCAACTCTTAAAAGAAACGGCAGGCCCAATTTCAGTTTCCCAGAATTCCCAGAAGAGGACATCCTGATACCTGTCATTTCCATATGGACTGCTGTTTCATTTTCATATTTATTCAAAGGTAACTGCTATTTCCTCCCAAGATTTGTTCTTTCTTTTATTGTTTTGTTTTGTTTTACTTTATTTTATGACCATACCTTGTGATTCTCAGGGCTTATTCCTGTTTCTGCTCTCAAGAATCACTTCGTGGTGCGCAGGGTCCATATGGGATGCCAGAGTTTAAACTCAGGTCAGTCGCATGCAAGTACTTAAGTGCTCTTGTATCTCTCAGGCCCCAAGATTTGTTCTTCCTGATCATGCTGGTTCATGTCTCTGGGAAAAATCACAGTATTTCTATTCCCTAACACTCTCCTTCTCAACATCATGAATTTAAATTTCTAAGTATATTATATATGTTCAATAAAGAACAGGTATTGTATTTCTTTTTCTTTCTTTTTGTCTCTCTCTTTTTTTTTGCATTTTGGATCACACCTGCAAATGCTCAGGGATTACTGGGTTACTTCTGCTTTGCATTCTGGAATTATGTAGGTGTCAGGGGACCATGTGAGATGCCAAGAACAGAACTTAGTTAGGCCAGGTGCAAGGCAAATGCCCTACCCACTATACTATTGCTCCAGCCCCAGGCACTGTGTTTTAGAAAGGAATTCTGCGCAGAAATTTATTTTTTTTTAATTTTTTATTATACCACAGTGAAACATACAATTACAAAGGTGATCATAATTGGTTCTTGGTAATACAGTATACCAGCACCCATCCCTCCACCAGTGCCCCATTTCCACCACCAATGTACCCCACCCCTCCTGCCCACCCCCATGCTGCCTTAATAGCAGGTACCCCAGTTTCCTCTCTTCTCTCTCTCTCTCTCTCTCTGTCTCTGAATCTCTCTGCCTTTTTATTTTACACATTGTGGCTAGCCCTGCAGGTATTTAGAGTTTATCACTTAAGTCTCTTTGTGTATATTCAATGGTGAGTCTTAATCTGCCATTACCATTTCCCACATTTAGTAAAACACTGGTATCTATTTATGTCGTATTAATGAATGCAGTCATTCTATATCTGTCCTTTTCCTTCTGACTAATTTCACTCAGCATGATAGTCTCCATGTCCCTCCATTTGCAGGTAAATTTCATAATGTCATCTTTTCTGACAGCCGCATAGTATTCCATAGTGTAGATGAACCACAGTTTCTTTAGCCAGTCCTCTGTTCTCGGGCATTTAGGTTGTTTCCAGATTCTAGCTATAGTGAATAGCGCAGAGATGAATAAAGAAGTACAGATAGTGTTTCTGCTATGTGTTTTTCGGTCTCTCGGGTATATTCCCAGGAGTGCTATTGCTGGATCAAATGGGAGCTCAATATCGGAGTTTTTCGGAGGAATGCCCATATTGTTTTCCAAAAGGGCTGGACCAGTCGGCACTCCCACCAACAGTGGATCAGAGTCCCTTTTTCCCCACATCCACGCCAGCACTGGTTGTTCTTGCTATTTTGGATGTGTGCCAGTCTCTGTGGTGTGAGATGGTACCTCATTGTTGTTTTGATTTGCATCTCCCTGATGATTAAAGATGAAGAACACTTTTTCATATGCCTTTTGGCCATTCGAATTTCTTCTTTTTGGAAGCTTCTGTTCATTTCTTCTCCCCATTTTTTTGATGGGGTTGGCTGTTTTTTTCTTGTGGAGTGCTACCAGTGCCTGATATATCCTGGATATTAACCCCTTGTCAGATGGGTATTGGGTGAATATCCTTTCCCACTCTGTGGATTGTCTTTGTATCTTGGTCACCGTTTCTTTTGACGGTGCAGAAGCTTTTTTAGTTTTATATAATCCCATTTGTTTATCTTTGCTTCCATTTGCTTGGTCAGTGGTGTGTCATCTTTAAAGATACTTTTCGTTTCGATGTCATAGAGCGTTTCTCCTATGTTTTCTTCGATGTACCTTATAGATTCATGTCTGATGTTGAGATCTAGAATCCATTTTGATCTGACTTTTTGTGCATGGCACAAAAATTTATTTGTGCATGGCAGAAATTTATTTTTAATTCTAATAATTTTAACTCAAGCAGATGCTATTAAAATTATAGAATTTGCATTAAGTCTGGTTCTCGGAAATTAGATTAATTAACTAAATGTTATTTTAATCTGAACTCTCTTATGGTAGCATTTCATCTTTGTCATGATTATTTATAGGAGCATATGAATGTCTAATTGCATTTGCTTTGACTGTGACATAACTTAATTCTCTCTAAGATATGACAGATACTGATCAACTAGGTTAAAAAGCCATTGAAATGACACTGTGGTCCTGAGAGATAGTACATACATAGAGCACTTGTCTTATACATGGCTGAACTTATTTTCATTTCTGGCACCACAAATGTTACTCACAGCCCTGTCAGAGTGATTACTAAATCCAGAATCTGGATTATGTGCTGAACACAGCTAAATGTAATCCCAAACTTTCCTGCACAAGAGAAAATCCATGACATTCAGTACTACCTAGGTGTAACACACTTTTCATCCCCTCAAGTCAAAGTTTATTTGATGTTTGGCAACTTCATATGAATGATAAACCGTTGAACAAATATCACTCTCAGTTGGATTTTGAGCAGGGTCTCTTAATTTACTTATATTAAAAAATCTAAGGAAAAGGAACACTTAAGAAACCCCACAGTACTTAGGACTACCCCTGTCTTTCCTTCTGTAACTTGAGTGCAAAGAACTTCATTGATCTACTGACATGTCCCTGTCACCTGAAATGGGAAGGCTGCTGGTCAGATCCTTAGTTATGTGAACACCGGGATGCTTGTGTGTATCATTCCACATGTTGGAGAAAGACAATTCTCCGAGCCAGGACTGGGATTCTGAAGCAAGCAAACAGTGGTCTCTGATTCACTCTGCTCTACTTTAATATGCATTTTATCAGCTAGACTGAGTTTTTTTTTCCAGACACTATAGCTAGTAGTAACAACTTCACCAGATAAAACCTCAGGTTTTCCATTTCTAAAATTAATAAATAAATAAGACATGAAGTTCTTAGCAGCTCTCTTAGGTAGTGATTTTTCTGCAATATTGGCTGTTCTTAAAAACATAACTTCAAAGATCGCACACTGAAAGATAAATCAATAAATGATGGACCTGAATCTCTCTCATAATAAATCCCTAAGTTTAAACAATTTAGAATGCAAGTAAAAGCCTTTATAAATTCTTAAATCCAAAGACATATACATTCACAGCAGGGTGCATAAGATGCAAACATACCTTGTCCTTTAATATCGCGTCCTTATCTAATATAAGACGATTTAGATTGAAAACTTCAGGGAAATTTGAAATTTAAAACAGACTAACAACTGATGAAGCATCAGATAGTGCTTTGAAAATTCCCAAGGGCCGGAGTGATAATCCAGCGGGTAGGGTGTTTGCCTTGCTTGTGGCTGGACCCAGGTTCTATCCCTAGCATCCCATATGGTCCCCTGAGCACCGCCAGGAGTAATTCCTGAGTGCAGAGCCAGGAGTAACCCCTGAGCATTGCCGGGTGTGACCCAAAAAGAAAAAAAAATGCCCCAAACCAGATATTTTAGAGGAGTTTCCCTTGAATTTCAGGCACCTAATATGGTTTCCTGAAAACTGCTAGGACTGATACCTAGCACAAAGCCAGGACTAAGTTCTAGGACCTGTCAGGGGAGGCCCTGAACAGAAATAAACAGAATGTAATTTTAGAATTAAAAAAAAACTTTTATTTGCCAAAATATCTCAGGATATTCTCATTATATCCTCAGAAATTTAGCACTGTGCAAATTCAAATACTTAATAAACACTTGAATACACTCAGCATAATATATTCTGAACAGTCATCCAGTCTTCATTCTACAAAGGAAGATTAGATTTTGATCCCCAAAGGTGACAAATATTGTGCAGCAAAAGGAAAAAAAAAAAACAATCCATGCTATCAATATATATATTAAAAATCCTAAATTAACTATGTCAAAATAGAGTTTAACAAGCTAACATTCCAGATTTAATTAACCCCGATATACTCAGCATCCATATAAGATAATTGAATAAAGTAGCAATAGGCTAACAATGAAAAGTAAAAATAAATTATTATTTCAACAGCCCCTAAATAAAATGTTTGTTGAAATTTAATAATTTTTTTCATTTTCAAGTTGGAATAATATAATTTCCCTAAAAATCATGACATTAATAAGCAAATCAGGTAATGTTCCTCTTTTCTTTGTGTGTGTTTTGGGGTGGGGTTAGGGTCACACACCAGTGATACTTGCTTCTGGCTCTGTGCTTAAGAATCACCCCTGGCTGGACTATAGGGACAAGATGCTGTACTGAAGATCAAAACTCCTATATTTCACCAAAGCCAGCATGCTAACTCCTATCTTTCCAGTTCAATATTCCAGTTTTAAACCCGGAACTCAATAACTTTCTATGAAGGAGACCTTTCTATGAAGGTCTCCAAATTATGAATAACATTTTTGACTCTTTGTTTGCTATCATTTAGCAATATTTAAATAGGTGTTGGTAATTTGCCTACAGGAACCCAATGGAGAAAGTAAAATAATTTATTTAAATGTATCACAGAACATAAATATTATTTATAATTTTGAATTCCAAATTATTCTTAAATGTGAATATTTTCCATAATTCATTTGATGCAAACCTGATTTGAAGTGCTATCTGACCACATAATGAGAAGTTTCTATTGGTATGCTTATGGACCTCTTCCTTAGATGCTAGTGGGGTATTATATAACATAAGTAAAATATATATTACTAATATATATTATATAATACACTATCACTTAAAATTCAGAATCAGAGGACACAGATAGCCTAGCCAAAGTATTTTTTTTTGCTTGTACAAATCAATTTTTATTTTTTTTTTTTTTAAGTATTTTATTATACCACCGTGAGATATACAAATAAAAAGATATACAATTAAAAAGTTCATGTTTGGGTTTTGGTATTTTAAATGTTATAAACCTCTATCTCTGCAGGGGTCATGATAACATACCAAACATGTTTTATTTATCAGATGATATTTGTTAGAATTAATAAAAAATATTTACAGTGTCTGTAGTCAAGAAACCTAATGCAAAAAATTCTTTATGAGTTGGGGAGAGAGTTAGGGGCTAGGGGCCTGACTGGCTGGTCTTGACCTTACAAGGGGGTCAAGTCCTTACATCAACTTGATCCCCAAGGATATCTGGTTACATCCTATGGTCCCAGAACCACCAGTGTGGCCCAGATGGAAGGAACTGTAACACTTAGCAGCAGCATTGCAGCTCTGAACTGGTCACTTGGTTGGCTGAGAATCACCGGTGGTTCTTAAGACCTTGACCTCTTAAGCACGCACCACTTGGATGATTCCCTTCACCCCACAGAAAATTATTCACTCTTCTGCCTACCCTCTACACTGGCAGTTGAGAAAATGGGGCATCTCCTTATTCACTCACTAACACATGCATCACATGTATTTTTTTCCTACAGAAAAAGCAAACTGAAAGTTACTTTCAATAAGACATATGTAGAAAGAAGAAAATTGTCATTAGGAAGTTTTGCATTTTGCATTTTTATTGGAATGCTTAGGTTTGGACAATTCTAATCAATTTTCAACAGAAAGGTCAATTCTGCTTTCTTTGCAAAACTCACATGGTTGACCACAAATCAATTGAGGAAAGCAATACAGAGAAAAGAAGGAACATACTAAGGATCTGAGAAACAGCACAGAGGAGAGGACCATTGCTTTGCATGTGGCTGAGCTCAAGTTTAATCCTGGCACTCATATAGTCTTACCAGAATACTTTCTGAGCATAGATCCATGAGTAATCCCTGATCACTATCAAGTCTGGCTCAAAAAAATAAAAAAAAAAAAGATAAAAAGAAAAACATTTTTAAAAGGAAAGAAACTAAAAGTAAAATCAGGTTCTTGTTGGTTTATTATTCTTGAGTGATTTCATTAATAGTATTTGCCATTGTTAATTCCTCTTGTCCTCAGGTGCAAATATTACAATAATATTGCAACAATAACTATTATTACAACAATAACAAGCCTAGTGAGAATGGAAGTCTTTTGTTATGCATTTTGTCCACAGTTTTCACCCTTAAATTAGTTATAAAATAGCCACATGGTCATTTTCTCCATTGATTTTTTGATTTCCTTTTGGTAAACTGATTTGTTTAAAGTAAATGCCAACTATTCTAGACTATGTGTGTTGTTAGTCTTTCTGCTCTTTATTGATTTTAGTATTTTTTAGAGTGGCCTCAATGATATTTCCAACTTTTATTCCCTAATATTAAAACATTTTTATAATATAATGTTATATTTACTATGTGGTTTAGTTAGCCAGAATAAATCTCAGTGAGAAACTAGAGATGAAATAACTATCTAATAATGTTTAAGATCATATGTGGTGTGAGGGAGGCTCCAAGAGGGATGGAATAAATTAAATATATATATATATATATATATATCTTGTTTTTATAGCTTTTCTATTTATATTTCATATATAAGGACTATATGGTACAGAAAACCAAAATACCCAAAATTTCATGGCTTCTACATGATTAGGACCAGATTCTCGCTTAGAATCAATATTTTCATTGACTGGCATAGACGTATTTGCCATCAATGCTTAATACAAATTGTTAAAGATGAAATGATACTGCTCTCACACACACACACAATGAGAAAAAGCTGTTGATACTTTTTCTAAAAGATTGGTTTGTATATTGAGAAATCCAGTGACCCCAAAGTCACTGACAGAGATGGTGAGTTTAGCTTCGGAGAGTCTAGAGTTCATGTTGGAGACATGGCTTCATCTCCTCTTTTACTTAACTGAACTTCTCCATAAGAGTTGCATAGAAATCAAGTTCACTTCTTCCTGACCTGTTGGGTGACACGCCTTACTTTAAGTTCCAGCTACACTTAGTTTGCAGCCCCTCCCAGCTCTGCTAGGGAGGCTTTGAATCAGCTCTGGTGCTTATAAATGCCAGAAGGTCACCTGAAGTGCTGCATTTCGATAGAGTTGTTTACCTGTATTCATATCTAGGTATCCCAGCCAGCAATGGGCTGGGCTGGGAAGTTTTGGCAGATTTCTATCTATAAAATAAACTGGGAGAAGAGAGAAGGGCCCTTTTGCCATTTTGATTTCCCTTGGCATTTTCCCTCTCTTCATCCTCTCCGTTTTCTGTTGGGCTTCAACACGTGGTGGCAGCCATCTTAGACTACACCTGCTGGGGCCTAGTTGGGAAGCCAGAGTCCAGAGTTATCCCTGCTCTTAGACTGTATATCAGAACCTGTGATAGTAAAGCCTTTTAAAACTGTGTAGGATTCCTGAGTTTTCACCCATTCCCGCTGGCTTTGGAGGTAGAAGGGAACTTGCTTCCTGGTATTGTTGGGGACCCCAGTGGCTACCCAACACTGCCCCACGTGAAGAAAGATTTCAGGAACTTAACATTGGCTTTACCTACTTAAAAGCAGTTTCCTATATGGGGATGGGTGTGGGCAGAAAAAATCAGCTATTATTTCTACATATAATATCACTTGTATCACTTGCCTTCCAGTTGTTGTTCATGGATTTGCTCGAGTGGGCACCAGTAATATCTTCATTTGTTGGGAATGAGATCCATTATTGTCACTGTTTTGGCATATTGAATACATCACTGTAGCTTGCCAGGCTCTGCCGTGGCTCTGGGTTTATCCCAGGGGGCCCAGTCTTCTTCTATGTCAGACTATCAACCATCCTGGGCCCCTGGGGCAGAGCCCTTGGTGTGACAAGCCTGTCTCCTGTCTGCCACCTGCTGGTGAAGATTAACTATTGCAACCCTTAGAAAAAATCAGATCACCACTCTCCTCTCTGGCCAGGATAGCCCAGTCCACCAGTCTCCACTTCCTCCTAAAGAAAGAGCACACGTGCACACACACACACACACACACACACACACACACACACACATACATACACAAATACACTCCCTTCTGCAGTCTGCATGCAAATTTCCTGTGCTGAGAACAAATTCCTTCCTCTGAGATGAAGGTCCTTCACTTTTTCCCCTCAAGGGTAGTTGGTTGCAGCTCCTTATGCTCTTAGGCCCTTTGTCAGAGCATCTTCAATTGTCCCCATCCTGACCACCTCCACCTATCCTTCAGTTCCATTTCTGTAGAAATTGACTGGGTGACTGCCATGTCTCAGCTCAGAACCAGACTATAGGAAGGCCAATGCCAAAATATGAAGCGTCCACTTTCATGGGCCCTCAGATTACAGAAAGATAAGCTGGATCCAGTCATCTGTCTTGGGCATTTGGGTAGCTTCCATTTGTGGCTACGTGCAGCAGTGATCTCTCTTATACGTGGAACTTAAAGACATATAGTGACTTTGCAATAACGAGCTGAAGGCAACAGAAAGAGGAAACTGATATGGACAATTGAGTTGGGAGATGGGTTAAGGGAAGGGTTCGCAAGCATGGGTGAGAAAGACGGCGTGGTGGAATTATGTTCATGAGAATCTATTATTAATAGTTTTGTAAGCCAAAAACTGAAAAATAAAGTACAAATAAAGAAAAAATAAAAAATCAATAAAATATTAAAAAGGAAATATTTACATGAGAAATTAGTCATTTTAATAACCTGAAAAATGGCCAATGATGTACACATACATAGCTATGAGTATTTTAATTTTTTTAATAGTGGAAGAGCTTTAAAGAAGAAATTTGAAAGATAAATAGCCATTAATCAGAAAGGCAAAGCTGGAGAGAGCAAAGAACACCCCAGCAGATTAGAATGAATGAAGACAAGCCATGTAGAGGAAAGAGAATGAAATACCGCGAGCCCACCACCTCAAGCTTGGACAGGTGACCTTAAGCTCCGACAGTTCATGTTATTTATCTGTCTGCTGTTGGTCTCATTCTCTACTATCTTCCTCACTGATCGAGGCTACAGAGACTGTTTGACAAAATTTACAACAGGACACCACAGTGCTCCATAACAATGCCTGCTCTCTCTCTCTCTCTTTCTCTCTCTTTTCTCTCTTCTCTCTCTTTCTCTCTCTCCTCTCTTCTCTCTCTCCACCATTTCTATGAGAAGGACAGAAATGTGGGAGAGAAACAAATGTTCTTTGAGGGTCAGATTCTGGTTAACACATGCTGAGGTAAGGCAAGAAACATCTCATGTATTTCATCTTATAGCTGTCTTGCAAAATGAGCAACTTCTTTGTCCCAAATAAACCAAGTTAAGTATCAAGAGGACAGCCCTGCACCCAGCACTAGCCTATAACAGATACCTTCTTTCCTAGACCTGTCCATGAACTCCAAGAAAAATGAGTCAGACATCTCTAGCAAACCAAACCCAAGCCCCCACCCCCAAAAAGAGAGTTGACTGGTTTTTCCTGCTTGCCTCTTGTGCTGCCTCTTTTATTCTTCTGCTAATTGAATCACTATGAGATACATAGCTACAAATCTGCTCATGGTCAGGTTTCAGTCATACATGTTCCATCACCCATCCTGCCACCAAGGTACATTTTCCAACACCAATGTCCTGGTTTCCCTCCTGTCACCCTGGATACTCCCCCCACACCATCTATCTCTATGACAGATTCTTTCCTTCTCTCTCTCTCTCTCTCTCTCTCTCTCTCTCTCTCTCTCTCTCTCTCTGATTGGGCATTATGGTTTGCAGTACAGATACAGAAGGTTATCACATTTGTTCCTTTACTTATTTTCACATGCAGTTCCAGTTGATCATTCAGAATTTAGAACTATCTTTGTGACTGTGCCTATCTCAGTCACTGGTTCCTGCAATTGCACATGCCACATCAGGGCATTGGAACTCTCCCAGCACTTCCTTCAACCTCCCTGATTCTTGTTTCCTCCTCCATAGTCTTCAAGCAAATTGAACATTCTTGTCTCACTTTGGGCTTTGGAATGCTTAGCAGTCTAATCAGAGAAAGCGAAGGCATTGAAAGAAAGCTTTCTTTGGAGAGATGCAGAAAACCCAGCGGTCCAAGGTAACTGCCTAACAAAGTGTATTTATGAACATCATTGGAACAAACAGCCCCTTATTGCAGCTGTCACCTCCGTGTGTCACTTCACAGGGACACTGGAAAACTAATAGTGTCATAATGTGATTCCTGTCAGCCGGTCATGGCGTCACCAGCTCCAGCTGCCCAGAGACGTAACAGATGATGATTCACAGACTCCTTTAGAAATTTTAAAGCTTTGGAAAAGCAAAGGTATTTATATGTGTGTAAAGTACAGTTTTTTCTTTTGTATATATATATATATAGTATATATCTATACATAGATATATCTATATATAGTATATATCTATACATATATATTTCTACATATATATCCATTTAAATAGGCATAAATGGATATTTATAAAAAAACCTTTATATTTATATAAAAATCATTAATACTTATATTTATAAATATATGTATATATCAATTTATATATGTATGTATCAATATATACATTTGCATATATATTTGCATATAGATAATTATATATTTTGCATATATGTATATCCTTTTCTTTTATATATATGTAAAGTATAGTTTTATTTCTTTTCTTTTCTTTTGATCCTCCAAAGCTTTAAAATATATATAAGTATACTTTATAAACATATATAAAGATACATTATATATATATACATACACACATATATATATATTTTTTTAAGAAATATCCAGCTAGAAACTTGATTCTCTTTATTTTTGATTTGGAGACACTGTCAGTATTATTGGTCACTACTCCCACTTCTGTGCTCGGGTGTGTTGGTGGAGTGTTCTGGAGTCATCTGGTGTCTGTTCAGGGCACTGTGCAGCTCTGGAAACGGAAACTAATTTTCCTGCATGCAGAGACTGGGCTCAGCCCATTTCCAGGTCCCAAACCTGCTTCTTACTGTGTCCAGTAGTGGATGAACTCAGATGCCGTACCATCAGATTCATTAGGGGCTGACTCAGACTGCCTGGAACTGGGTCTGGTACAGGGGAGATGGCAAATGCTTTGTTTTGTTAAGTTCAAAACTATCCTTTTTCAAGACTGTTGGTTTTGAGAGTTTCTGGGCTCTCTCCTGGCTACATTCCCTGCACTCTTAGCTGGTTCCTCCCCATTTTTCTCCATTTCTGTCACTGCTACCCTTGTCCAGCCCCCTGGTCCCTTGCCTAATTTGGAGTGCAGTCCAGGTGCTCTGTTATTCTCATTAACCTTCTGCTCTTTTAGCTCCCACCTGCCTTTTGTTCTGAGTTTCTGTGTTTACATCATAGCACATTTGCTTTTTCACTTAACCTATGAATCCCTTAGTGTTAGGGACAAGCCTCATATTTTTTTCTTTTTATTTTTCTCCGCACAAGCCTAGCAAAGCACAATGCTATGGACTAGAAATAAACCTGGTTTTCAAAGGATAAAAGGCCATGCTAAAATGTCTGTGCAGGGACTGGAGTAGTATTTTAGTGGACCTTGTATATGGATACACACAGTTTTCCTACTGAATGAAAATATCCTATAGAAAAATATAAAACTGGAGGCCAACAAAAGAGCATGTGGGTAAAGCACCTGCCTTGCATGTGGCAGAGCTGTGTTGGACCCCTTGCATACATGGCCCACCGGGACCCATCGGAAGTGATCCCTAAACAAAGCCAGAGTTAGCACTGAGCACAACTGGATAGACTCCCCAAGCGAAAATCACTTACTCAAATAAATAAAATACCTGTGCTCTAAATACTAAGGGAGCATCCTGAGAAACTTCGTATTCTTCCAGTCCCTCCTGTGAGTGAAGATAAAGCTATTCTCCCCTGTGTTCCATTTGCCCCTTCTCTGAAATCCACGCTTTCTTGGGAGATACACAGGCAGGAACTCACACAGTTCTTTGCAGGTGAAATTTTATTAACTGGACATCAAACTTTAAGTGCATAACAAGGTGCCACCCACGCTCTGGCAGTTGGGGTGGAGGGTGTCACTGAGTGGTACCATGTTGTCAGTCTGGTAAAGCAATGAAACCTATGGACTGATCGCATGAATTCGATTCAGTTCTGCACCATGAACTGCAGACATATTTCTCAGAGGCAGTAAACATCACGGATTCTAATATTTCAAAACTGCAGGAAGGTCTTCCCAACTAAGAGTTTTATTACACTTTGGATTTTATGTTAGTTTCTTTCCTTCTTTCCTGGGCACCTCAAGAATTTGTGTGTTTACCTCAATGATACATCCTTCTGGTAACGACTCATCTTCAGAACATGTGAAAGCCCCAGAAGCTGTGTTCGTGTGTTCTGTGAGCTGCATGTCTGCTTTGCTCCAAATCACATGTTGAAATCCTAGTCTCAAAGTGACTTTGGGGAGGAACTTAAGTCTGAACCCTCAAGAAAGGAATTAGCATATTAAATGAGCAATTTAAAAGAAGGCCCAGAAATCCTGCCCTTCTCCTCACCTCTAACACATTAGGGCACAGTGAAAAAGCTTTGACCCTGCAACAGATCAGATTGGAACTCTTGATTTTCGGCTTTCCTAGGCTTCAAAACAGCAAGAATTAAACTTTAGTCATTTATTGGTTAGTCATACTTTGTAATAATAACTTAAAAAGCAAAGAGTGCAGGATCGGACTGATAACAAGGCACGTAGGGTGTTTGGCTTCACGTGGTCAAGCCAGGTTTGATTCCCCAGTATCCCGTATTGCCCCCTGAATACCGCCAGGAGTAAATCCTGAGTGCAGAGCCAGGAGTAACCCCTGAGCATTGTCATGTGTGACCCGAGAAAAGAAAAAAAAAAGCAGATAGTGCATTTCTTCATTTAAATCCACAAAGATTTGAATATAGAATAAAGCCTAATAACAAATTACTACATGATATAAATTTTCTCCCCTATATAACTCTTATTTTCAGGTAGCCATGGAGGTTTCCTCAGTTATTTTCTGTAGTAAGAGGTAAGTTTGGTAAGTGCTAACCTTTTCTGGGAATCAGGGGAGCTGAATCCCCAATACTTTCCTGATCCAACAAGCTGCGACAAGATGGCCAAGGCTGATTTAGAAAGTGTTGCTTACATTCAAAACAGTATTAAAAGTACCTGCCATAGCAATGAGGGAAGAAAAAAGACATTAAGGGCATCCAGATAGGAAAGGGAAGAAGCCAAGCTGTAACTATTTGCAGATGACATGATATTATACCTGGAAAACCATAAACTCTCAACCAAGAATCTCCTAGAAGTAATAGATTCCTATAGTAGAGTGGCAGAGTATTAAATCAATACCCAAAAGTCAATGACTTTCATATATGCAAATAGAGAAAGAGAAGAAAGGGATATTAAAGAAACAATCCCATTCACAGTTGTGCCACAGAAAATCAATTACCTAGGAATCAGTTTGAAAAAGAATGTAAAGGATCTCTACAAAGAAAACTGAAAAACCTTACTTCAAGAAATAAAAGAGGACCTGAAGAAATGCAGATACATTCCCTGCTCATGAATTGGGGACATTAACACTAACAAAATGGTAATACTCCCTAGAGCCTTATGCAGATTCAATGAAGTCCCTATAAAGATACCCATGATGTTCTTCAATGAAACTGACCAAACAGTCCTGAAATTTGTATGGAATAATAAAACTCCACAAGTAGCTAAAGCAATCCTTGGGAAAAATATGGGAGGCATTGACTTTCTCAAGTCTCAAGCTCTACTACAAAGAAGTTGCAATTAAAATGGCATGGTATTGGTATAGAGACAGACCTGTAGACTTCTGGAATAGAGCTGAATATCCTGAAATACACTCTCAGATAAACAATCACTTAATCTCCGACAAGGAGCAAAAAATATTAAGTGAAGCAAAGAAAGCCTCTTCAACAAATGGTGATGGGAAAACTGGGAAGCAGCATGTAAAAAGAAATGAACGTAGACCTCCTTCTAACGCCATGCACAAAAGTCATATCAAAATGGATTAAAGATCACAACGTCCGACAAGAATCTATAGGGTACATCAAAGAAAACATAGGGAAAATGCTCTAAGACATCTAAACTAAAGGCATCTTCAAAGACGAAACACCACTGGCCAAGCAAATGGAAGCAACGATAAACAAATAGGATTATACAAAACTGAAAAGCTTGTGCGCCTCAAAAGAAATGGTGGTGAAGTTACAAAAACAATTCAGAGTGGAAAAGAATATTCACCCAATACCCATCTGATAAGGGCTTAATATCCAGGATATATCAGGCACTGGTATCACTTTTCAAGAAGAAAACAGCCAACTCATCAAAATATGGGGGAGAAGAAATTAATAGAAGCTTCCAAAAAGAAGAAATTTGAATGACCAAAAGGCGTATGAAAAAGTGCTCTTCGTCATTGATCATAAAGGAGATGTAAATCAAAACAACAATGAGGTATCATCTTATACCACAGAGACTGGCACACATCCAAAACAGCAAGAAGAGCTGGTGCTGGTGTGGATGAGGGGAGAAAGGGACTCTCATCCATTGTTGGTGGGAGTGCCGATTGGTCCAGCCCTTTTGAAAAACAATACGGACATCCTCTGAAAACCAGATATTGAGCTCCCATTTGACCTAGCAATACCACTCCTGGGAATATACACTTGAAACCCAAAACCACATAGCAGAAACACTATCTGTACTTCTTTATTCATTGCAGCTCTATTCACCATAGCCAGAATCTGGAAACAACCTAAGTGCCTGAGAACAGAAGACTGGCTAAAGAAACAGTAATACATCAACACAATGGAATAATATGCAGCTGTCAGAAAAGACAAAATCATGAAATTTACCTGCAAATGGATGGATACAGAGACTATCATGCTGAGTGAAATTAGTCAGAAGGAAAAGGACAGATATAGAATGACTGCATTCATTAATGGGGTATAAATATCTACTAGTGTTCTACCAAGTATGGGAAATGGTAATACCAAACTAGAACTCACCATTGAATATACACAAAGAGACTTACATGATAAATCCTAAACATCTTAGGGCAGGTCATTTGTATCACTTGTATCACTTGTCTTTCTGTTGATCATCGATTTGCTTGAGCGGGTGCCAATAATGTCTTCATTTGTTGGGAAATGTCACATTGGGAAATGTAGGGAGGTCACAATGTGTCAAAGAAAAGAGAGAGATACAGAGACAGAGACAAATACATAGAGAGGGAGAAATAGAGAGAAAATAAAAGGTGCCTGCTATAGAGGCAGGCTGGGGGTGGAGGGAGGGAATGTGGGGACATTGGTGGTGGGAATGGGGCACTAGTGGAGGAATGGGTGCTGGAACAGGTATGACTCAGAATTAATTATGAACATTTTTGTAATTGTATATCTCATGGTGGTATAATAAAAAATAAAAATAAAAGAAAAGAAGGAAAAATATGTTGATGAAAAGCTGGGAGAGATAGTACTGTTGCTAAAGCAATTGCCTGCAAGTGACTGGCTGGGAGTCCGTCCCTGGAACCCATATAGTCTCCTGAACACACTCTCCTCCCCTACCCAGTCGCACAAAGAAGTGATGTCTGAGTGCAGAACCAGCAGTTAGCCCTGAACACTGTCCAAAAATCAAAAGACAGAAAATGCTGACGAACTACAGAAAGTCAAAGGCCCTCATTAATTATTAAGCTACCGCATAATACTAACACCAGAGGGCGCCAAATCAGTCAGCAGTTCAATGAATTTGTAAACTAACTAACAGGGATTTTTGTAAATTCTGGTAAAACCCCAGTTTTTTTTATGGTTGTAATCCTGTCTTTTATGGGATTGAATTGTCATGTACCGCTTATTTTATAACAGGATCTGCTGTAACACACCTCCGAGCCCTCAGATAAGGGGAAGCCATACACAGAGAAATAAGTTTGCCCTAAATTTTAAGGACAGTAGGTGAAATACTTAGCAACTGAACTCCCCTTCCAAAGTCCACGTCATTGTCATTGACTCCTAGTAGTGAATAGATATGACAAACCCTGGGTGGTTAAAAATGAGGTAAGCACCTTGTCACCATTGGACTACACAGTCCTTACACCCACCAATGAAACTAAAGGAGTCTTTCCTCATAGCACAAACATGACAGTGAAGTTCTTTGGGGCCGGTGAGATAGTATAGCGGGCAGGACATTTGCCGTTAGATGAGGGATCAATCCCGGCCCATATGGCCCCCTGCGTGCCCTTAGTGCAGAGAGAGAGAAATAACCTCCGAGCATCGCGGGTGTGACCCAAAATAGCCAAAATGAAATAAAAATAAATAAACAATAAAGTAAAAATAAATAAATAATAATATATATAATAAAATAATAAAATATTTTGGCCCATATGGCCCCCTGCATGCCCCTAGTGCAAAAGAGAGAAAGGTGTGACCCCAAATAGCCAAAATAAAATAAAAATAAAAAATAATAAAACAATAAATAAATAATAAAATAAATAATAAAGTAAATAATAAAATATTTTTGTGGTTTTAAGTAACTTGGGCACAAATTCAAAATTGGTAAACAGTGGAAAAGGGGGCTTTATGTTAGATCTCTGGCATTCAGGAGTTGTAAGGAAACAGGCTAGATCGAAGGGTAAAAGACTTGATTTGGGGACAGAATCAGAATTGTGAGTTTTTCACATGAGTGTTGAAGAGAAAACTCACAGAACGTAAACTCCCCCCTTTATTTTCCTCTTATTTGGAAGTAACAGGAAGGGGGCGACTCAGTGCATAGAAACTACCAGCATCTTGGGCACTTAGAGGAGACCCATAGACTATTGCATCAACGTAGGTTCATAAAATCACAAAGACCAGATAATCTAGTCAGGAGTGAGTAATGCATGGTCTTTAAAATCACTTGTTCTATTACAAGACTGGACAGATACAAACTCTTTCATTGACTCCTTGTGGTGCATTGTTTGACCATGAATAATACTGGATAAAGATAAAAATGGCTCTCAAGGGACTAGGAGTGACAGCACAGCAGGTAGGTTGTTTGCCTTGCACACAGCTGACCCAGGTTCGATCCCGGCATGCCATATGGTCCCCCAAACACCACAGGGAGTAATTTCTGAGTGCAGAGGTCTTAGTACCCCTGAGCATTGATGGGTGGGAACCAAAAACAAAGAAAATATACATTAAAAATAAAATTTTTAAAAATTGCCCTTGACTATATATATATATATATATATATATATATATATCTCTCCCATTTTATATACATATATATATACATATATAGAGAGAAAGAGAGAAAGAGAGAGAGAGTGGAGAACCAGACACAGGTAAACAAAACTGTCCTTAATCTTCCCTGATCTTATATCAGCAAGTCCCTTATGGGGCAGAAATGGTGGATGAAATTGAATTATTCTATTTTCCTCCTTTAATTCAGAAGTGTGCAAAAGTATCCTTGACATTCTGGTTATTGACTGTGCTGTTCTCATTGATTTATTGATTTTATTGACTATGTAAAAGCATTTAAAGTGCTATTTGAGGGCACCAGATCCCTAAATACTATATTTTATTACACTGTCTCAAGATCCTGAGTGTTCTTTAATGCATAAGATGCTGATTAAAGATGTTTCCTGAAATGCAAGTCTGCAGCTAGGGATAGCGAGGCTGCTGCCTTTGCACTTATTTTGACCAAGAGATAAGAAGTACTTTGAGCATTGTGTGGGCCTCCAATGGCTCGTAGGGAGGCAAAGCTAGAAGAGCTTCTCTGTTATGACCTGTCAAGCTGTATTTATCGAATTAGGTTAGAACTTAAGATGTTACATGATGTGACCAATGACATCAAATGCAATAACACAGCTGGTCACCCAGAGCTTTCCTGACAGTTTTTGGGTAAAGATATTACCCACCAACAAAGTGAGGACTGGAGAACTGCCTAGTATGGAGGTCTGAGATGGGAGGGGTGTTTAGTATGGGGTCTGAGGATGGGAGAGCGCCTAGTTTGAGGGTCTAAGGATAGTAGGGTTGCCTAAGACAAGGGACGGAGGATGGGAGGGGTGCCTAGTTTGTGGATTTGGGAGAAATTTGGTTTCTTATTTATAAAATTGATGCTTCTAGAGAGTGACTGGTCAATTGTGGTCTTATTTTCTAGTCTTCTTTGAGAGCATGGCTTTTATGACAGAGGGGAAAGAGATACAAACACTCCCAGGCAGTATTTTAGGAGCTGGATGGTCTCCCTGGAGCAAGGAAAGAGAGGAAGATCTAAGGCAAGTCCTTTTGTTTCACCAAGGTGAAGGAGGCTCACCTCAGTCAACCCTGTCTTCAAAACAAGGCCAAGAAATGCAATTTAAATCTGGGGACACACGGTACAGCCTTGGTGATCATGGAATAGTAGCTTAGTAGCTTAGATGTAGGCATCAGGGCAGCAGGTTTAGGATCAGCTTGATGCAGATGGATAGTAAAAAAGCAAACCAGCTCTGTCCAAATCCTATAGCCAATGCTCTGGCGTGTTTCTGTAAGGACTGACTTAGAGACATTGTCTTCAGAAAAGTCAGCAGCAGAATAGGAAGAAGGACACATACTTTATAGAGACATTCTCACACTGTGAATGATGATGAGTGCCAGAATTGAAACAGGGAACAGCTGGGGAATTCTGGAGAGCTGGATAGTTCTTCTAAAGTTCTCTGCCCATCTTGCTCAACTTGAACCATGTTAGCAGTACATGTGATATTCAAGGAAGAACTAGTGAAACAAAGGGAAGACCTTGACTTGTTTGAGTAAAACACATTGTGTATGTTCCTCGGTTTTTTTTTAACAGGTTCAAATTGGAATCTGTTGGAAATCAATAAATTTATGGCTATCTAGAATCTGGAAACAACCCAAATGCCTGAGAACAGAAGACTGGCTAAAGAAACTTTGGTACATCTACACAACAGAATACTATGCAGTTGTCAGAAAAGATGAAGCCATGAAATTCACCTGCAAATAGATGGGCATGGAAACTATCATGCTGAGTGAAATTAGTCAGAAGGAAAAGGACAGATATAGAATGTTGTATTCATTAATGGGGTATAAAATATCTACCAGTGCTCTACTAATTGTGGGAAATGTTAATGCCAGAACTAGAACTGAATATTGAATGGACACAAAGGAATTTAGATGATAATCCCTAAATGTCTGTATGGCAAGCCACAATGTGTGAGAGAAGAGAAGGGAGAGAGATTGAGGAAGAGAGAGAGAAGGAAAGAGAGAGAGAAAGAGAGAGAGAAGAAAAGGAAAAGTGCCTGTTATAGAGACAGACTGGGAGATGGGGGAGGGAATTTGAGTCATTGGTGGTGGGAATAGGGCACTGGTGGAAGGATGGGTGCTGGAACAATGTATGAACATTTTTGTAATTTTGTATCACAAGGTGGTATAAGAAATTAAAAAATAAATTTATGGCATAGGAATATGGATTCTGGAACAATATTTTCTGAGTTCAAATTTTATCAAGTTTCCTAATTGTCTGATCTGGAGGTGTAACTGAAATGCCCGTGTCTTCATATATACAATAGAGGTACAATCCACATGGAAATTAGGTAATAAGTGTAAAACATTAGAAAATAATTGGTACATATAAGTTCTTAAATTTTATTGCAAACCCTAGGTCTTACCTTCCCTTTCATCTTAATGAAACATAGCCTAGAAACATAATTGGTTTATGTTGATTAGTCCCTCGTCAAATCTCTAGACTTTGACTTGGAGCAGTGTGATATGATTATCCCCCATGGGAACCTTATATGTGGCAATAAGCTCTAGTCAACTGAGTTCATTCCCTGCACTCAGGCATAGATTTCATCATCCAGATCCCTTCCCCTAGTCCATAATTTGGAGGACACTTAAAGATTCACATCGTGATTCATTTCTCACTAAAACTGATAGCTCTGAGTTAAAAAAAAAAACACTAAACTGGAGACTGATCTCTCAAATAAATCTTATTCCCTAACTAACTGGAGTTGACGTGTTTTCTAATCCCTTTGTGTTGTTATTTATTACGACATACCCAGTGGTGCTCACAGTTTATTCCTACTCTGTACTCAAGGATTACTTGCAGCAGTGCTCATAGGATTATATGAGCTACCAGAAATGGAGCCAGGGTTGACTGTAT
Source organism: Cryptotis parvus (assembly GCA_021461705.1). Lineage (NCBI taxonomy): Eukaryota > Metazoa > Chordata > Mammalia > Eulipotyphla > Soricidae > Cryptotis > Cryptotis parvus. The sequence goes on from JAJIBD010021464.1 coordinate 188,964, forward strand.
TATGTAAGACAATTACCGTAATCCCTGTACTGTTCCTAGGGCCCTTTAACCTCACTTGGAAGAAGAGTATCTGCTGTTCATTAGCCTTCTTGAGAATGTTTGCTGAAGTGTTGTGGAGGAGGCTTTAGGAAATATTATCAGCAATAGCAATACTATGTCTACGTGTTGGAGTTATCCCTAAAATCTCTGATTATTAAAGAGATTTTGTTCATCATCCAAGTGGCATGCTACCTGGAAAAAAGGGAACACCATGATTACTGCAAAGTCCCAATACAAAATAATATGGAAAGCACCAGTTCTCTGAAAAAGGATATGATTTTCATGAGCAGAAAATATAACTTTTTTCTGAAATAAAAAATTCTGTATATATTTTTTATATACAGAAAATATAACTGTTTTCGAAAAAAGTAAAGCACATCATGATTTAAGTTCTCTCACTGATTTCTGAAACTTCCATTCACATCATTAATGATATTTTCATTAATGTGGTCATTGGTAGGTACACATGGAAAGCGAGAAATAAGAGTGAGTTGACCAAACAGGGGATACAAAAACTGGAGGAGTCCAATTTAAAATAAGAAAAATAGAATCTTATTCTTATGATTTTTTCTGTGAAAACTGAGTGTGCAGTCACTTGATTTTATACAACTCCGCTTTGAAACATGTGAACAAGAGTCATGTTTACCGTCTGGGATCACCCAAGGTTATCAGAAGATTGCATAATGGGAGCAGACAGAAATTTGAACCTCTTTCCTTCTGGGAACTCATCAAGTCTCTGACTCATTTCTCTCTTTGTGTTTAACTTGCAAATTTCTCCAATCTTTGATCACTCCCTGATCCTTTGGGTCCGATTAAACAAGAATCTTATTGAAGTTACTTTTCATTTTTATCTTCAGACTCCAGACCTCTCCATCTTAGAAAAATATATCATTGTTCTTTTCACATTACTTTGAGGAATCTTACAATATCTTCTGGAAGCTGATTGTACAGAACCCATCTACATATCACTCCCTGGACCCACCTTCTCTCAAGTAACTCCTGTTGGTACATTCACAAGGGTCCTGTCACTCTCCTTAGACTGTCTTTAACTATACATCCTTATAGTATAAAGTCACAACTTGCAGTTTATTCAATATATTCTATGCCAGTGACATAGTGACAAACCAACTCAATCCAATGCTTCACAATGAGAATATGGTGTGTGCTGAATGCTAGCATTACCCAGAAACTGTGAGACACAGAAGAGTGGCACCTTCAGTGCAGAAATGCAGGTAAAGGGCCGCCACTCTCTGAGTTGCAAATATTAAGGGATGCCTACAGTAAGAGGTAGTTTTGTGTAGCATGGCAAGATGAACTCATTAAAACATGCTGAATATTGTTTCTATTATTCACAAGTATCAATATATTGTTGCACATAATTTTGTTTCCTTGCTTCTCTAGTGCTTTAAGAATAATTTCTATAGCAGTTGATATGACTTAACTATTTCTGTCTTTGTAACTAGTGATTGTATCAACAGCACAGCCTTTCCCCAGTTGCCATTGGAATCTTCTCTTAGACATAAGATTTGGTCCAACAATAACTGGAATATAGATGAAACAACAAATAACACAGAATTCCTTGGGGCTGGAGTGATAGCACAGCTGGTAAGGTGTTTGCCTTGCACGGGATCAACCCCGGCTTGATCCTTAGCATCCCATATGGTACCCCTGAGCACAGTGAGGAGTAATTCCTGAGTGCATATCCAGAAGTAACATCCAAGTATCGCCAGATGTGACCCAAATGGGTGCTGGTATAATGTATAACCAAGAACCAATTATGAACACTTTTGTAATAGTATGTTTCACGGTGGTATAATAAAAAATTTAAATAAAAAAAGGAAAAAAAAGTAAACAAAGGGAAAAAAAATAAAACCAAAAATCCCTAATAATTCTTTGGAGTTCTTATTAAGTTAAAATTCTGTAACTTTTATATATGCTTTGTAATACTTGTATCACTTGTCTTTCCATTGTTCATTGATTTGTTTGAGTGGGCACCAGTAATGTCTCCATTTGTTCCTGTTGCTTGCTTCTGTAGCCTAAGAGCATCTGATCACTCCAGGAACATGAAAAGCCTCAAACCATTCATTGAGGTCTATTATTATTACTGTTTTAGGCATACAAATATGACACGGGTAGCTTGCCAGGCTCTGCCGTGCGGGCGGGATACTCTCAGTAGTAGGTAGGTTCTCAGTTCTTACATTTACTGATGTACCATGTGGCCTCTAAATTGGCCACATAAATTGTGTAATGGGGAGAGCCAGTAGCATCTCTGCCCCGTGTATCTGTGTCTCTGGTTCACAGATACAGTCCAGGAGCAGTTTGTGAGTGGTCAACCGGGATGCCCGGACAGGATAGAGGTAGGCAGAAAGGGACCCCAGCTTCATCTCCATGGAAGCCCTGTGACTTTATGCCTTACATATATATATATATCATACAAACAGGTAAAACACTACAACTTACTAGCACAGAAAGAAGACATTACTAGCACAGAAAGAAGACAGGAATATATTATATGCAGACACATTTTGAACCCTCTGATTGCTATAAAATGAAGAACACTTGTGATTCAACAGAAGTGGGATAAGGTCTCAGAATACTCCTGATCTGATAGAGTAGATGATGAAACTGAATAAAATAGAAATTTCTTAAGAACTAGAACTTTCGTGATTTTTTTTTAATTTGGCATAGTTCTGCTTGTAAAAGATATCAGGAGTTCAAATAAAACTAAACTTACAATTAACACCCTCTCCTGGTGAGTTTTGCACCCTAAAAAGGATGAAAAACTCCTTTCATGTATATGCAGAGAAATAATATCACAAAATTCCTTATCTCCAATTTGTTCTATAAATACCATTTGTCTTTCCTAAAGGAAACAAACTGTTCACCCCATAGGAGCATTTTTCCACTTTACTTCCTTTACTCACTAAGTTATGAATAGAAGTTCCCAAATGGAATCACTGCTTTGAACTAGTCCTCTGTAAACACTCCCAGGTGTATATGAATTGCATTGTAAATAAAATTTTCCTACTAATATTTTCCCCATCATCAGTTTTATTCACATATACCAGCTACTAAGTATCAAAGGATGTAGGAAAAGGGATTTCTCCTAAAAGATGTGTGTTTTATATTGAGTTTAGCTAAATATGGTGCTTTACATGTTCAGTAATTAATTTCAGCTGAGTTAAATAGAGTGATCTGATCATTTCTAAGTACCAGACCTTCCTCTTACATTGGAAGTAAAACACAGGCCTCTCCTTTGGAACCCAAATATTACAAAAATGCTTCAAAAGAAAAAAACAATTCACTCAAGCCAAAGGATCTGCACATTTAATGCCAGTCACTTCTACCAACTGTGACAAATCCTGCCAACAGAAGTCTTTTGAGAATGCTGCTTAATAATCCACAGGATTTTGCTCAAGACAAAAGAGAAAGAAAAATAACATTGGTTATTGCTCTTTCCCTCTTTCCCAGACAACTAACACATTTCTGCAAACACATGGGCAGAGAATAAGTATAAGAAAATCTAATCATATATAAAATTAAATTTAACAATACTTTGCTTACCTTAATTAGACATTTCCATCTGTGTGTAAGAAGCACATTTCTTGGGAGCAGCGAAAGTATTTATCCTGGGAATGAGAAAACAGAGAGTCACATAAGCTTAGAAGCTACTAACTTTTAAATTTGATTATTCTTCACTGTCACTGTATCACAGTCTTCCCATTCATCATCGATTTGCTTGAGCGGGCACCAGTAACATCTCCATATGTCCTGTCTCATGCAAGTAGAGCCCAAGTGCACCTGCTTGCTCCAGGAACATAAAGAGCCTCAAACCATTCCATCAGATCATGGGAATGAGGTCTATAATTGTTACTGGTATTTGGCATACAAATACAACACGGATAGCTTGCCAGGCTCTGCCGTGTGGGTAGCATATTCTTGTAGTCATCTCTAAATCCAGCATTTATTGATGAACTGCGTGACCGAAATCGGCCGCTGGGAGGTGGGCTGTGATAGGCTGCTCTGCTGGGTGGAGTTCTGATGACGGGAAGTCCGGATGTGGACAATGGAGCCCTCATGCATTGGGGGGGGTCGTCTGGCTTGTTACGAGGCTCTGATGGGGTGGCGGCCCAGGGCTAGAACATGCCATCCCTTCTGGGTGCTTCGTGAGTGGCTGGACACAGGGAGAGCCAGTAGCAGCTCTGCCCCATGTCTGATTATTCTTAGTTTATATAAGAAAATATATAAATGAACAAGAGTTGAAAATGAACAAGAGTTCTTCAGGGAATTGACAGAAGACGAGTACCAGAGATAGTTTGCCTAATTATGGAGTAATCGGTAATGATGGTTTTGTTAGATTTTCAGGACTATAGGTTGGTTCTTTTGAAAACAGACTAAATGCATTATATCCTAGGGAGGAAGGAGTAAATCCTGGGAGAAGAAAGAAGCTTGGACAAATTATTTAATCTCTTGGAGTTTCATTTTCCTTATCTATAAAATGAAGGCATTAATTCCTCCTCATTGGCTCATGTCAAGATTAAGTAGAGGACATGAAAGCTTTGCCCACAGCATCCACATCCAGTGGGCACTGAGAAGCAATTAGTTTGTTTTCTCCACAAACTCACCCCCCACTGTCATGAACTTCTCTTGTAATTACTTCCAACACCTATCATTGTGTTGGCTGCAAGATTTTTAAAATGGAGAAAAAGAATCAGTGACTTCAAAATACCTGCCACAGAAGTGGTGGTAGGTTGTGTTTATCAACAATGTCATTTTATCAACAATGTCATTTAATCCAAACAGCTATATAAATAGAAGTTTGCTTTGAGGCAGGACACTGATTTCATACCAGTCAGCTCATTAGCTCTTACAATCACCAGAAGGTATTTTAGAAAGTCATAGAGAAAGCCAGGGAAACTCTTCACTAGTCTCCACAGCTCTGAGATAGTAGAGGAGGGAGTTGAGTCCAAGCATCCTCATCCAACAGAGCCTTGCTTCCCTGACTTCCTTAAACTTTTACTCCGGCTCCAATTGGTTTGGGCAATTAAGTTTTCTCTCTACTTTGCCCCCTCCCCAAAATCCATCATGACCTACTTCTGTCTCTATCTTCAATCATTGTTTTATAATTTTAATTTTTTACTATTTTTTCTTTGGTTTAATTTCTACACATGTTGATTTCTACAGGGCTTTCTTAGGTTCAACCTTTTACCAAATCTATCATCTCATATAAGTCACAATTTTTTTGAAATTTGGTTGCGTTTTTCTCAGTATAGTGGATGTATTAGATGGGATGATACCAAAGAGTCTTTCTGGTTTAATGATCCCATATATAAAATGGTTGTTTTCATTTACATACATTCCATAAAGAATCTACTAGTGAGGGCACGAATCTAAGAGGGGGCTAACCTACCCAAGGTCACAAAGAAGTGCCATAAATATTGGAATCTGACTTTGTCTTGAAATTCTTGGTAATGACCAAGACTATAAGAATGTACTATATAGAAAACACAAATCACACATTTGTCTAACAGCTAATGTTTAATTCAAAATTTAATATATCATAATTACAGTTAGTAATTATTAATTACAGATATAATTACTGGTAAGGTAATGCATCAGCTAGTGATGTTAAAACCTTGCATACCTTCTTTGGTAGTTTTCCTATAAACTAAATTCAGGAGTCACAGTCATCACCATTTTTTCTTGTTTTTGAAACATACTCAGTGGAACTAAGGGCTCACTCCTTGCTCTATGCTCAAGGATCATTCTTGGTGACTTGAGGAAATATGTATGGTGCCAGCCATGAACCGGATTGACTACATACAAGGCAAGTGCCCTATCCACTGAATTATCTAGACCCAATCATCACATTTTAATAGATAAGAACAAAAATGTGTGCTTTGCTTGCCTGAGAACAGAACTAACAAGTAGAAGGGTCTAGGAGTTTAATCAAGAACATCATGGGTCACTTTGTAACTTTGCAAGTCATAATACTTCAATAAAAATATCAATAAACAACAGATAATTGACTGAGGTTATGATTTATTCACTAACTAATTCACTCACTAATTGGTGACATCTGTACTGCATTATGAAATGTCAAACTAGTTTTGACTAGTGGGAAAAAAAAGAGGGCGAGGACAAGCACAAAACTTATTGAATAATTGAGACCTAATAAATGAGAAACAAGTTGCTTTTGTGTTTCCTTTTTTTCTTTTCTTTTTTAAATTTTTTGAATTATACGACTGTGCAGTATACAATTAAAAAAGATGTTCATGATTGGGTTTCAGTCATATATTTTTCCAGCACCCGTGGGCCTGCTTCTATAGCAGGCACTTTTCCTTTTCTTCTCCCCCCCCTTCTCGTGCTCTCTCTCATGCTCTCTCTACTCTCTCTCTCTCTCTCTCTCTTTCACATTGGATTTGCCCTACAGACATTTAAGGATTACATGTAAATCCCTTTGTGTACACTCAATGTTCAGTTCTAGTGTCGCATTAACATTTCCTACAATTAATAGTGCACTAGTATATACTTATGCCTTTTTATTTTTTCTTTAAGGAAAGATTTGCCTGGGATTGTTGGGAACCTGCCTCCTGAAATGTCTCCTCATTAAAATCGCCAGCTAGTGTCATCCTATCTGACAACAAGAAGAGAAATAACAAAGTGAATTTTAGGAACAATGTTTGTCAGCAAGGGGTACACCCTTCACCCTCCCTGAACCAGGTCCCTGTGCAGGCTACCCCTGGGAGGAGGGAATCTGAGCTGTAAGGAGAAGGCAGGTAAAGCAAAAGGTGAGGTGAAGGAAAGGAGCCCTTGTTATTTAGCTGGTTCAGATTTCCTGAGGGAAAAATGCCTTCCAGATGCTTTCCAAACAAGGCGACATGATTAGACTGGAAAAGGCAGTCAAGTCTATTTGGCTTCTGCAGGGGATTTGTTTGTATATTCTAATTGCATCATCGTTTAGCTTTATTTCATCTGGAACCTGGCTGCCAAATGAGCGTATTGATTACCTGTCACGGATGCATATTTCTCAATTAAAAGCCATCAAGGCTTGTAAAATCACAGGCAAGTCAAGGCTCAGAAATGGATATTGGTACAACTCTTAGTGCTCACATAAACCTCCCCGTTCTGAACCTCAGCCACACACGTCAATGACATATGCTGGCTAATTTAAATGTCGAGACCCCTTTATAAAAGAGATCATCCTTGACTTTCTTTTAAATGAGGAAAATCAGACTGGGCTCAGGAAGATTAGGTAGCTTCCCCAGGCAAGGCAATTAGTAAATGGTGGAGCAGAGATTTGAACTCACAAATGGAGCATTCAAATTCCACAGAGTTGCATGCTACCCACTGGCAGTAGAGTTTCCTCATTCACAGACAGAATTTAAGTCCCAGCTCTGTCACTTCCTAGCTTGGAGATCTTTAAGAGGTTTCTGAACATCTCTGTTTCTGTTTCCTCATCTGTAGAATTTATGAAATAATGGGTTGTTTGAATTCAATGAGTATTTAATCTAGGTCCCAAGGGGAAAAATAACCATGACTTTACATTTGGAAGATGTTACAAAAGAAACCTTTGGCATTTACAAACTTACTGTAGGCATATCATCCTTCCGAAGGCTGCACAATTCAAATTTACTCACAGCAGCCTAACAATCAAGTGCCAACACTGTCCCCAACACTCACATAGAGATACAAGACCCCAGAGTGCAGGACTGCTTTCAATACACACAATTCATGATCTTCCTCATCATATCTGAAGACACACATAACACTGTTATCTATGTTTATTTATCTACTCACATGCTTTTTATGTCTCAATTCTTCTCTCCCCAAGCCCTCACAATGTGTGATATTATCCCCATTTTAGATGAAGATGAAGGCCAACATACACAACAAAATTAAAAGAATTTGTTCAAGTACAATTAGCAGGTATATAGTAATCTGGAATTTGAGCCTCTGTCCAAATGTCTCTCAAATTTGTGTGGCTGCTCTGTAATTATAATGCTTAACAACTAATCATTTTTCTCCTTGTCCCTGAAAAACAGGCCAATAGGGAGGCACAGTGACTAAAGGAAGTCATATAAGTGGATATGAAGGATGAGAAAGAGACAGTCGATGAAGAATGACAAAGATTTTGAGTAGGAGGATAATAAGGGAACAATTGCTGAGACCAAAACACAGGAACCAGAAGACAAATTGAGTATTGAGGGAAAATGAGGAAGAATATAAGAGGAAATGGTATAGGTGGGAAAGTCTTCTCAATGAACGGGTGGGGAGCCAGTGAGTCACCATGAGGAGTACTAGGATTTGATATCCACAGCCGGTGTAACCCTTGTGACATCACATGATGTGGTAGATGGTCGTTTTACATCACACTGTCTTATGCTTTTTGTTGACCTCCCAAACTAGTGATGATTAGAATCTAAGACTGGACAATGTAGATCCTTAGAACTGAATATATAGAGGCATCATAGTTGTCAAATAGTGCAGTTCCATACTGAAAGGTAGACTTGATGAGTCTGAAGCGAAGAAACAAATATATTTGTTTCCTGCTAAGAACAAAATAGACTGAATGTATTTATATTTGTGCAAAAAAACCCATTATTGTATATTAGCAATCCACTAGCAGTTTGTCACTGGATTTAGAACTTCTCCTAAAGTTAATTAATTTTCCTACTAACCAAGATGAAATAGTGTTAATCACCATTACAGAGAAATACTACAATGATAATAGCAGCAAGAGTAGGGCTTAGTTAAAAAAATAAGCCGAGGTGAAAAGATAATACTTGATATTCTGGAAAGTGAAATTACGTATTTTAATCAAAGTCTATATTTAAAAACTTGATGATATGTGTCTTGTAATAGCTATCTTCAGAATGCATTTTAAGGGAGAGGGTGTCACCCAAGCAGTGCTCAGTAAAACACCAGGTCCCTCTTAGCAATTCTCAGACAACTGGCCTTGCTTCAATGCAAGGACCTAAGGATTCAATGCTGCTCAGGCCTTCAGTGCTCCTTGGTAATTACCTGGACCTCCTAAATGGTACTTGGTGGTCCATTTAATATTTTAATTTGTAATTACTTAACTATTGGTGCTTTCAGGACCAAATGATACCGAACCATTTGGTTCCCAGGAATCAAATCCAGAATGATATCATGCAAGTCTTGCGGATTAATCCCAGGTCCAATAATTTCTTTTAATTAAAAAACTTAAATACTTATACCTAAAAAGGAATGGCCACTGAAAGGAAATAATGACAGAAAACATCAAAAATAGAAGCTAAAACTACAGTTTTAGCACTAACGAATGTTGATAAAAGGATAAAACTATAGACTATTACTGATAATGCTTTTTAAACAGAAAAAGATTTCAATGCATTTGATTGGTGTTTTATAGGTATACTAGTCATTTTTTACTTTACTATGTTGCTCGCAGATTATGTAAAAAGCTATCCAGAAAGGGAAATAAGGAGAAGTAGAATTTTTAGTACTGGTAGTAAACTGGGAACATGAGGCAGTGTCCGTATTTTTCACAATTTCCTTACTACACTCAGCTGACTATGTAAAGATCTCTCTTTCCCCTAATGTCTAAAAATGCTTGATAATCTCCTAAACACTTAAACCAAAATTTGTCTCAGTGTGGGAAACCCCTACTGGCCTCCATCAATTTATAAACTATTACAACATATATCCTTTTTCAATTGTTCCAGTGAAAACCTAATTCCTTCAGGTAGTAGGCAGTTTAGTTTATAGGTCGTTGCTGAGTAAATTAATAGATTAATCACTTTGCTCCAATATTTGTGTTTAAGTGCAAATTTTGCTAGCCAGGCATCAAGGAGAACTAGAGAGTGTATAAATTGGATGTGACAAGGACTGATCTGGACATATTGAATAAGAATATTAAATACTCATATTATATTGAATTATGAATATATTATTAAATTAATGTATGCATGAAGCACTTACACATGAGATTATTTGTAAAAATGGAGAAATAGATTAAAGTCACACCCTTCATATCGGTAAGAATTAATTTTTATATTCTCAATTGAGTCCAGACATGAAAAACATAGACTATGAGATTTAGAAAGAATTTTTTTAAAAAAAATCAAAGCAACAAATCATCATTTGAATGACAAACTAAGATGCGAACTCTGTGTCTAGCTCCTGGGCTGTTAGGAGCAATTCAGCAGAGCAAGAGCACTTGGCTGCTAGAGCTGTCTACCTGCTTTTGAATCCCAGCTCTTGACCTACTCATGTAGCTTCACAGATGGACCCTTGACTTTGGGAAAACTGTAAGCCTTATGAGATTCAGTTTACACAGCGATAATAATCTTAGCATGGAGCCTCTGAGGGTTCCATGAAGATGAAGTGATATGACGTCTGTCCAGATTTTACACTATTTGTCATTTAGTATGAATTCTTATTACCCATGGTTTCACCAGTGGCAAAGCAAAAGAAAAGTTCCACATTAAGTAATATGTGTATCTTTGTGGGTCACAAGCAAATCAGGACCTGATCCAAGGAGTTGGTATTAAAAAGAAGGAAATTTGCCATGAATTGAAGAGGCCCTACCATGGAAAATAGAATACTCAGTGCTACATGACGACTAGTAATTAGGCAACCCTTACTCTCCTCTGGGCATGTGCTGAGTTCCTATCAACTGCTCTTCATTACATCTCCCAGTGACACTAGGATGTGGAGTCCTTTAAACACTCTTAATGGGTACTGTTTATTTTAAACTGAAGTTTGTAAAGGTCCTGGGACATGCTAGGAAAGTAAGAGGTGAAGCGCAAACCCAGATTTATCTTATGTCAAAACCCACATCCATAAGCCACTCTTTGCTACCTCAAGGTTCTCTTCTGTTTCTCACGAGTTGGTGAGTCGCTACATTATCCGCACCAAGAATCAAGTCCTCTACCAACCCCAGGCAGGGGAAGAGGGAATTAATTCACTGCATCATTCTAGAGGGAAAATAAACAAGATATGCACAAAAGGAACTTTGTTTCTTCACAATCACTGAAATTATGAATTAGAGAGGCATTGCTTTTGCATGGGGTTCCCTACCAGTTAAGGGCAATACATGAACCAACATCCTTTAATCTTCAAATTTCTCTTTTTTAAAGATAATCTAAGAATTCATAATTCACTGGATTTGGAGAATAAGAGAAGATTGTGTATGCAAATGGCTGATCGTCAACATGTGTTTGCTCCTTTTGTTTATTCTATTTTTAAAGCAATTAGAGCTGTTCAATAATGCATTAGGAAATATTGACTCCGTCCTTATTCTCTCATCACCAGAAGTACACAAGCAAGGGAAGGAGAGCTACATGATAGAGCCCTGCCTTGCCAGATCAAACCCCAACAGGCAGAGGAACTTTAAGCATTTTCCAATTCTACAACAATTATATGAAATTAAGAAGAGTGAATATGTGGTTTGTCATAAAGCTAGAACCCAAGATAATCTCTGTGCTTTGTTCAGGGTGTTACTATTAAGATAACTAAAACAATAATGAATACAAAACAGGGATCTTTCCTATAAATTAGAAATAACAGCAAAAATATCACCACAGGTTGCTTGGGAAAATGGCAGAAATAATGTTTCAATAATGGTGCAAGTGCCACTGTACTGGGTTTTAGATATCAGCTAAGTGGATGCTTGGGTTCTAAAATAAACAGTAAAAATAACCTTGATTTGTTTAGGATGCACCACACTTTCAGAGAATCAGGAAACCATACACAACTCACTCGGGAGAAAGTTTCTGCTACTGCTAACATTTAGGTGAAAATGTCCATACAGCCAACTCCACTTCAAAAAACTTCATATTTACATGTAAGGTACAGATAACACAGTTTAGGATATATTCATATGCATATAATTACATGTATCTCTATGTATAGTTGGATATATGTATATGAACATACACATACTATAATATATCCTGTTTGAAGACTGGAACAATAATACAGCAGGTAGGGTACTTGCCTTGCAAAGGGACATCACAGGTTCTATCTTGGCACTCCATGTGGTTTTATCTAATTAGATATAGATATAGGTATCTATATAGATAAAGATTTAGGTACACACATATACACACACACATACATATATCTCTTGTTTGGTAGCTTTTATGTACAATAGCACTCAAGCACTCCAAAGCTGAATTGTATCCAAATAGAAGAACATTTTTCTTTAGCAAATGCATGAAAAATAAGAAAATGTTTCAAATGACTTCAAGGTTTACTTACATTTTTTGAATCATGAAGCCTTTATAATTTAAACAGATTATGCACATTAAATGAGATTATAAACCTATCCTGTTTTTAGCGGAAAGGTAAAATTTAACAAATCCCAGAATGGTGATGAGAATTGTTTCAAATTATAGATGTTGGCATAAAGCAGGATTCAGTCAACTATGGGCTGTGGCCAACTATTGCCTCCAGCTTGCTTTTGCACACTTCCAAGTGAAGAATGATTTTTCTATTATCAAAAGACTCAAGAAGAGACAAAAAAGGAGAAAAAGAAGAATGTGCATCAGAAAACACTTGTGGAGTGCAAAGTATTAAATAATGTATCTCCAGCTCTGTACAGAAAACAATGAGAACACACAGGAGGGTGGTGTCTGTCTACTCTGCACTGTCCACATTCCTTAATATGCCTCACCATTATTATCCCTACTGCCGTCTTCTCCAGCACTTTTATTTTTCTTTTTGGGTCACACCTGGCTAGGGTCAGGGGTTACTCCTGCTCTTCGCTCAGGAATTATCTCTGGTGGTGCTCAAGGGACCACATAGGATGCTGAGGATCAAACCCGGGGTCAGCTGTGTGCGAGGCAAATGCCCTACCTACTGTGCTATTGCTCTGGCCCCACTCCAGCACTTTCTGTGACATCCTTTGCTCCCAAATATAAATGGTTCACAGTTTCTTTCCAGTAAGAGGTCTAACAAGTGGATAGACGGTCTCAAAGTGGAAAAGACACTAGAAATAAAAATTGGCATCGGGATACATATTCAGCTGGTCTTTTATGGTGAGTGGAAAATCATTATAAAAATGCCAATTTTAATATAAAATCAGATTTCTTTTTTTAACAGGGGCACATCTGCAAATGAAAGGTTTACTCCTGGATCTGCACTTAGGGAATCAATCCTGGCTATGCTCCAGGTACCATAAGGGATGCTGGGAATCAAATACAGGTTGACAAGACAAGTGTCCTACCCACTGTACTATCACTATGTCCCAGAAAGCAATTCTTTAATATGCTATTTAAGAGTTTTGCAATGTTTTACCTGACTGATTATGCATTTCACTCCTAGGATCTTTGTGTGTGCTGTTCCACAGCAAAACTCAACAGCTTCTAACAAGTTAGATTCCCCAAAATGCTTTCTCTTGCTTTCAGTGCTAAAGACAAATTGGGCTTCTTTCTAACAATTGACATGATCTAATTGAACGCATCTCTTTCTGCATGGTATCTAGAGTCTAAGTGATAAGCTCATTGAAAATAGAGGCAAAATTATTCATCTACCTGCTCAATAATTCACATTGTGCCTATTGTCGCTCCCATTGAACATGCTCTAAGTAAGTGAGTAGCTGTGTTGAATACCAACAGAACCATGCTGCACAAGGCTAATTCAGGAAAACTTCCAAAAAACAAGTGTGGAAAGAACAGAGAAACGATCTCTAGGAAGTAAGTTATTTTGTCAAAATTCTCACAGGGCTCAGGAATGAAGAGCAAGCAGATTTTATCACCAAGAACTGATTCTGAAACTGGACGTAGTTTGACTTAAATATAAAACTTAAAAAAGGATATTCTCTTTTTCTGCAGACTGCTAACCTGGGAAATTTACAAATTTGGGACCACATATATTTAAAACATTGGCACAAAATTTGGTTTAGCTTATTTTCCTCTTTCAAAGACTCTTAGCCATAAGATTCCTTCTTCCCCATAGTCACCTCTCTCCTCATTGCACCTGCAAAATAAACAAGTGAATTTCTACCAAACTGCTCCTACATTTCATCAAAGTTTCCCTTGACTTCATATTCCACCCCTAGAAGATAACCGCTGGAGCTCTGTCAACAAAGGGAGACTATGCATCCAGAGAAGACAGTTCATAGTTATTTTGTCAGCAAAATTGTAACAATAAAGGCCCAAACAACACTTCATCTCCCTGTCAGTTGTCTTGAAAGGGCAGATTACTTTTCCTCAATCTTGGCACATCCAATTAAGGTAGACTTACAAGCCAGGCAGGTGTAAAGTGCAAGCCAGCACTTGTTCGCATTAGCAATTATCAATGGAAAACTAGGCAAATGCAAAGGCTGGGCACCGCTGTTGCCCTGGCAACCATCAACCTGCAGAGACACTGTGGACACGGACAGGGAAGCTTGACATCTTGGCCCTGAGAGAGCTGCTTCTTTTTCTCCATTTTCTGCTGTAGTTTTTTTTTTTTTTAATTTGTTTGTCAGTGCAAATCCTTAAAGAAAAAACTCCTTAACATAGACTTAGCGTTTGGGGATATTGCTAAGGCTTACACTGGGAGTAGTCTGTATTTGATGAACATATATCAAGCACCCCATTATGTGCTCAGTACCATGAAAAGCAGGCTATTTTTTGTTGGTGGTGGTTGTGGTGGGCAGGGGTCACACAGAATTGTGAAGATAAGCTTCTTTCAAGCTAGAAATATCAATCAATCCTTCCTTCATTCCTTCTTCTTGTCCTTCCTTCCTGTCAAACTAAGTTGACAGACATTATTTAGAGAACTATACAAGTGTTTTGCTTAAGAGCTGATGCAGAGGTGCATAAAAGCTAGTTCTTGCTCTCGAAAGTCATGGGAATATAAAAGCCATGGACAAAGCAAACGTGTGCATAAAACAATTAAAATAATATTTTATATCAATATTATGAAACCAAAAAAGGAAAAATATCAATGATTTCAGAAGTTGGTGATCTAATGACAATAGAAAACTTCAAGATGTTAATTATATAATTTACATTTGTGTTCTCATAGATTCATACACATCCTTTTGGATGTTGTAGGTTCAAAGAAGCTCGGTAAAGAATAGAAAGTTTTGAGAAAAGAAAGCAGAAAGGAAACTGGAAGTGAACATATTTTGGTCATATTAGGGAGGAATCACCATTTACAAATATCTACCTGCAAACTAAAAACAACATCCTATCAAATCTGACATTCAGAATAATGAATTAAAATCATTTTCCTTCTTTTTCTTCTCCATCTCCTCCATTTTCCCTTCCCCTTCTCTTCATCATATCCGCAACAGCAGCGACAGCGTTTTCAATTCATAGATGAGCAGAAAAGATTTTTGCATCAAAGAGGTTAATTTACTTGAAATCTACACTACCTATATTCAACCAAATATCTGACTTCAAAGTCTTTCATCTAGTTACTAAGTAATAAAGAATGAAGAATATGCAAACCTATAACATGTCGACTGCAAGAAATTCATAATCATAGGTCTGGAAAGAGAGATAGTTCCGACTGGATACATTCAGGGGTGTCTAATTTATTTACAAGTGTTTAATTTCATTGAGGCTTTGAAATCCAAAAACATCAATTTCCTCTTGACATTGCTTTTAGTTTCTTAGCAATTTTCATGGAAAGGTTTCTCAAAGAGACTTTACCATAAGAAGGGAGGTGAAAATCAGTGAAATGAAAATAATTATTTTAAAATGAGGACTTCTTGGCACAGTAGGAACACAATAGGCTGAAGTTCCTGAAAGAAACAAATAAGGAGAACAAAGGCAGGAATTGGTTTGGAACTTGTTTTGTGGATGAACAAACTAGAATTCATAAGGTTATACAATGTATCTATGTCCACACTAGCATTCTTAACTAAAATCCACCTAGTCAATTCTCTGACTAACAGGCACTACTCTTCTCATGTGTATTAGCAGTGAGGAATTGAAATCTTATTTATATTTAATAAAATGTAACTGTGATTGGAAATTAGAAGTTTATCTCTGTCTGTAAGAGATGTAGAAAATCCTCAAGATTACACTAAAAATTCTTGAAAAATAAACCAATGCAGCAAAATCTACACACAAAATATATTTTGCATTTCTCAATGTAAATAATGAATGACAAGATATCACTTATATCACTTGTCTTCCAGTTGTTCATGGATTTGCTCGAGCGGGGACCAGTAACGTCTCTATATGCCAAAGTGGGCACCAGTAACATCTCCATCTGTCCTGTCATATTCTAGTGTAGCCCAAGGGTACCTGCTTGCTCCAGGATCATAAAGAGCCTCAAGCCATTCCATCAGGTCATGGGAATGAGATCTATAATTGTTACTGGTATTTGGCATATCAAATACAACACAGTAGCTTGACAGGGTCTGTCGTGTGGGTGGGATTCTCTTTTAGTCACCTCTCATCTCTTGCATTTTTTGATGAACCAAATATAGCAAAAAGTTCGAAAACAAATATTTTAAAAATAAATGGTGCTTGTACATTAATGACCTGCATAAATCAGTTCTAAGAATTCATGTTCTAGAAATTTGCTACCAAAATGTGGTCTTTATATTAGTAGTGCTGACATTATCTTCATGTTTGTTAGAAATGTTGAGACAAGAATATTCATATTAACAAGATTTTGAGGTAACTTCTAAATAGTTTAATTTTGAGAAGGCCTAAGTTAAACTGACTCATGTTATAAAAAGAAGATAAGCTTGGAGTAAAATTCTTTGGGTTTAATATTTTTGCATTTTTCTGAGGCATGAGTGGGACTTGGATGGTTAAGAAAGGAAAGTAAAGCACTGAGGGAAAAACAGAAACTTGGGCTTCAGTGCAAAGGTGTGATGGAATGTGGCACATTCCAGGCCTGAAGTGTGAAGTAACATTCTTCCAAACGTGTAAAGAGAAACTAGAAATAAAATTGAGGTGCCAGGATGAATATCCAACTGATCTCCAATGAGTGGGAAAATATTAATGGCTAATACTAAGACACACTATTCTTTTTATATCTTATTTTAGAGTTTAAATCTCCTGCATACATAGGTACTCCATAAATACATTCTGACTGAATCAACAAAATTCTTCAGACACATTTTATAAGTATTTGCAAATAACTTAAAAAGAATAGTGATTGCATTTTACTGTTATTGTTATCTCCTCCCCTCACCCACTCCATTCTGCATAAAGACAATCTAGGTTGGGCAATGATAACTGAAATGACCTATCTACCAGTCTAGATTGGGTGGTGATATATCTGAAATGATGATACTCTTAGAAAAACTCATTTTAACCAACAATGCTTCATTTCTTTGGTTTAAACTTTTGCCATTTATTGATAAGGTCTTATCATGAAACCTGTCTACATATACAAAAACCAGAAATCAAAAGCTACTCCACATTTCATAAGAACCTATCATTTTCTAAGCAGAAGTCAAAGATGTAGCTTCATGCACCACCAATTCTGGTATTCCCCAAAAGCAATAACGGCTCTGTCCATTGTAGGAAACAATCTGTCGTAGACATTTTGTCTTATAAGAGGGAATTGTTCCTCCAGATAATCCAAAAGTCAGTCTCCTTTTCAAGTTCTAATTGATATGTATTGTTTGTTTTTTTTCTACTCCAACAGAGTGACAGAGTTTACAGGCATGGGACTTAAAACAATTCAAGCCGGGGTAGGGCGATAGCCCAGCGGGTAGGGCGTTTGCCTTGCACGCAGCCGGCCTGTGCTGGCCGGGTTCGATCCCTGGCATCCCATATGGTCCCCAGAGCACTGCCAGGAGTAATTCCTGAGTGCAGAGCCAGGAGGAACCCCTGAGCATCGCGGGTGTGACCCAAAAAGAAAAACAAAACAAAACAAAAAATTAATTCAAGCCCAGGAAAGGGAAACCAGGATAGAAAATAATAAAAATAGGGGCCGGAGCGATAGTCCAGTGAGTAGGGCGTTTGCCTTGCACGCCGCTGGCCTGTGCTGGCCTGTGCTGGCATCCCATATGGGATGGCCTGTGCTGGCCTGTGCTGGCCTGTGCTGGCATCCCATATGGTCCTCTGAGCACCGCCAGGAGTAATTCCTGAGTGAAGAGCCAGGAGTAACCCCTGAGCATTGCCAGGTGTGACCCAAAAAAAAAATAATGCCAACAACACAGAGCCCATGGATTAAATGAGACCACATGTCACATTTCATATGACCACATGTCATATTTCTCAGGTTACCAATGGAGTAACTTATGGAGTACCAATGGAGCTTCCTTATGTCAAGTTATAACTAATATATAAAAAGAAAGTATTTATAGGATGAGAAATGGTTGTTCTTGAAGGTGGTGTGGTATGAGATGATAAGGGAAGTCGAATGGATACATTACTGAGTCTTGATATTAATACCAAACCTCACTCCCACTGTCTAATTGATATTTACCAACATATACACTATTCCAGGAAGTGTTAAGTGCTTCTTTTAACTGACCCTCACAATCACTCTGTTTGATGTCCTACTTTGTGGTGGGAGATATAAGAAGTTCAGGGTTTCCAGGTAGCCATGCGGCAGTGTATATTTCCAATTCAGTCTGGTCATTAAGAGCAGACCTATTTGAGCACTATATTAAATGCCATCTCCATGACACTGGTGACTTGGAGGTAGTCATTTGAATGGAAATGGCTTTATTGCACAAGAATTATAAATTGGAAAGTTAATAAAATAGAATTCAAGAGGAAAAAGTGGTTCAATGCTTACAAAAATTAAATCTAGAAGAAATTAAACAGGGATTTGTCTTCTGTCTTTAAAAGGAATGGAACAGTGATGAAAAACTTTGGGATCAGTTCTCTATAGTAGAAGGAGAAGCTGCTATGAAGCAAAAAAGAAAGAGGGAATACATTTGGAAGATTGTACCTTAAGAGAACTGAATAAGAAATATTTTCATGATCTGTAAGGAAAAATAGCTTTTATCGGGCAATTAGCATTTAATTGTTTCCCAGAGTGGTATTTCAGAACTTTGTGACTTCTTAACCATCCTCAAGTTTATTTCACTTATTAAATTGAGGTAATTTAATATTACAGGTATTGTGTAATTTGATCACTTAAGTAGTATCTGTTATGATTTTTTTCAAGTATCTTTTAATTGTGCCATTGTAGAATGCTCCTAAAACATTGCTTAGCTTCCTATCAGCATTAATCTATGATATGTGAAGAAACAAAGGCTTGGAAATATAGTCAAGTAACATGCCGTGCCCCACAATGAGCAGATGGCAGAGATGCAATGGACAGCTAGACTGATCCTAAACCATGTGTTCTTTTCACTATGTGACACTTGGCCCTCAGAGAATTGCACAGGATAATGAACATGAAGGCAAGTGACATTGTGTCTAGCACATCACTGGAACTCAATAAATGTTTATTGAATCTGAGGCCAAGATGATAAAGATCCAACCATCTTGTATTATATAGTACACTTAATTAACTTCAAAGCTGCATTCTAAAAAAACTGCATTTTTTAACTGTATATAGAATGTTTGCAAACATACTACATATAGTTGACAGGATAGTAGTCACCAAGAGCAGTGAGAGGTGGGTGTTTTTCCTAAAGAACCAGCCCTTGCCTCAGCATTCCTAAACTCTTTCTGCTGGATCATCACTGGAGCTTGGAATACAGTATGATTTTTTATTTATATTGTCCAACAACTTAAATTTTTGGCATGAAACTTGCAACTCTGAAGTGGCCATCTTTTCCAATAAAGGGACCAACTTAGGATGCATGAGGAAAGAAAAGAAGTTGTCAGTGAGGCAGTCCCAAATCTACAATGGCCATGAACAGTGCCATAGTCACAGAATCATTGTTTTTATTTCTTTCAGTCTTTAAACTCATCAAGCTTTCACTTTAAACAGACCATGGTCCTTTGAACAGCAAAAATTCAAGCTTATAGAGCTTGTATATTTAAAAAATTTGGAGATACCTTTGCATCTTTACCTGAATTGTGAATCTTTTATTTTCTTCTGAGTTCATTACTGTCAAAGCTATATGATTGCTAAATAAAATGATATATACATGGCCACCTTACAAAGTGACGATACAGTAGGGATTCAGAGACTGTGTCCTGATTTTTTTTCCTTTGGTTATTGCTTGTAAAAATGATGGCTCTAAGGTTCTGACAGATGTAATGACCTTTCTTCCACTCTGCTTCATTTCATGATATGATTCCTCATCACTTTAAAACATAATTTAATTTTAAAAGTCAGATATTGTAAGCACTTGAGACTGAGTTAAAGTCATTCAATCAGAAAAAGGTCATGTTAACATATAAATATTGAAAATGATAATTAGGCAGGGAAAACAGCAAAACATATTTAAAAAGCTTGGAACAATTTTTAAATGTTACCATCCCAATTTAGTAATATTTATACTACATTTAATAGTTTTATTTCAAGGAAGATTTCTTAGTGTTAAAAATAAGTAATTCACTTAGAATCCATTTCAGAAACACACACATACATACATGCACACAAATTAGTTATTCTGTTATTTGGGAATCAGCTATTATTAATGACATTCCCACTTCTCAGAACCAATTATACAGAAAATTCTAACAACTATATAAAAACATGTTAACTAGGAAAGAAAAAGGATTCCATATTAGGGTGTATTTCACTTGGCAGTTGGCAAACCTTAGAAGTTTAGCAATCTGGCCTAGACGTTTATACAAAGCCGTTCAACCTGAGAATACAATCTTTGGGCAAAAAGTCTAAAGCACTGACTTTACAATTCACAGAACAAGCTTTGATTCTATTGGTTATTGTCTGTTTAAGTGATTTAAGCTTCTGGTCTTCAGACTTTTTTCATTTTAAACAGGAATTAAATTAATGTTTATTAAGGATCTATTCAAGTAAATAAAGCTAAAAGGATAGCACACAGCAATCAACTGTAAATCTGATTTCTTAAGTCCTATCTTTTTCCTGAGGTATCAAAAAATATCATATTTCAACTGAAATTTCTTAAATCTTTTTACATATGTGCACAGTCATCAGTATATTTAATATTACATCTTTTTTTTTTTTTGCTTTTTTGAGCCACACCCAGCAATGCTCAGGGGTTACTCCTGTCTCTGCACTCAGGAGTTACTCCTGGCAGTGCTCGGGGACCATATGGGATGCTGGGGATCGAACCCGGGCGGGCATGGGCCAGCTGCGTGCAAGGCAAACGCCCTACCCGCTGGGGTATCGCTCCGGCCCTTACATCATTTTTATATGGCATAGTTTTAAGAATGCAGAGCATTCCTATGACCATTATTTTAAATGTCATGTTTCAAGACCATATGAATCAAGTAAATGAAGTAGCCAATACCTATTTGGCAAATAAACCAAGGCAAGGGATACATATGGTGCAGATCCATACTAAATCTTAACTCTCCAATTTTTTAGAGTCATAGTAGTGATTGTGTTTTTAGCTATAAACAAGCTAACTACCGTGAAAACGTTCCTTTCTTTAAAGACAAAATAAGATTGAACAATATATAGGATGCATTTTAGACATTAGACAATGAAAACCGTGCTCTGTCCCTTGAGATACTTGGTAGACAAGATATTTGCTTTAATATTTGCTCAGACATCCTGTTTGCATGTGTTCTTCTGGATATCAGCATGGCAAAGTCCATCTAACTAGATTTGAAACTGTTTGGCAACATGGTTAAAGGGAGATGGAAGGTAGAAAGGGGTCAGTTTTGGGAATGAAGATGAAGTTCCTCAGATGACTGTTACCAAGTGTGACCTGCGCCTGATCAGAGGGAAGATATAACAAGGCAAGATGCTGCAGAGAGAGGGTCCTAGAATAGCACTAACACAAGACAGGTGATGCTTCAACTCGCTCCAATTCAGACATGGTTGAGCACCTCAGACATCCAGCTGAGACACAAAACATGTAGAATCATGAAAAATACAGAACATAAACACAATGAAATAGAACCATAATGAGGAAATTGGGTCAAAATTTAGTTCTGGGCAATCATTGACAGAATTGATAAACTGCTAGCAACTTTTGCATCTGAAGAAAAAAAATGCTTGTAAATGAAGCCAATAAGTCAATGTTATTGTCCCTGCTCTTTCTCTATTCTCCTCTTTTGAATCAGCCACACACACAGCAGTCTGGAAGGAGCAATGACCTCAACAGTTCTGACAGCCCAAACATTTCCTTGCAGATTGAAAGAGCCTAAATTCAAAAGACACACTAGCAAGACCCTGTACCTCTATGTCCCAGTTTGTCCTGAAACACATTTTCTACACTTTCCCTTTTGGACCTTACAAGCCTCCATTGGAGGTTTAGGAATGTCCAATTGTCATGTTCAACCATGGAGAAACTGTGGAGAAAGAATTAGTCTTTTTATAACTCTGATTTTTTTTTAAATCCTGAAAATTGATATTCAGAAAGGTTATTATTGAGGACATTTTTTGATCTATCAATGATCAGATTTGACTATGGCTGATTCTGCTTCTATGATGAAATTTTGCTTATTAAGAAAGGGAAATTTTCCATTATTTAACAGTCAACACATACCAACAATCAGGAGTCTACATTCATCAAATTACAAATTCTTTTTCTTTCTTTACCTCTTTACTTTCAAATTCAGTAAAAAATAGAAGTAAAGCTTTCAGGGTTGCTAAATTATCTAAAAACATAAACATACATGAAATCCTAAAGAAAATTAAAATTCACTCTAAATGGCTCTCTTTATTTCGGTGGGCTCGTTAGTCAACAAAAATGAATGAACTGTAACAAGGTAACATGAGTCACTAAGAAAATAACATATCAATCATTTTTAATTAGCATACTTTTTGTAATCTAAAATTGGTTCCTTTTCATTTGAAAGGAGTTCTTTCATCTGCTTTTTAATTTTTGTTTCAAATTCAAGTGATAAGGATCATAATTACAGTTTGTTTTTAGCCCCCTTTCCCTGGTTTTAAGAATTGGGAAAAAGAAAAGAAACACTTTAATTCCTACCCAACTAAAGCCTAAGTAGAAAGGAAGTTAGAATTTGACTTCAGTTCAGATGTTACCATTCTTAGAGAACTGGTATATCTAAAGGATATTACTATAGATCTAATTCCAAACACATTTTTTGTTATACTACTCAGGTTAAATCTTCCACACTGTGTGATTATGGACAAATGAATTAATGTATGTGGTCTTGAAGCTCCCTACTGTGTGTGTGTGTTTGTGTGTGTGTGTGTGTATGTCTGTCTGTCTGTCTATCTGTCTGTGTCTGTGAGATACATGGGGTTACTTAGGAGTCACTCCTAGATTTGCACTCTGGAATTAAAATTAACTCCTGACAGTATTTGGGGACCATATGTATGTCGCAGGCAGGAGGGAAACTGGGGACATTGGTGGTGGGAAGTGTACATTGCTGAAGGGACCAGTGTTTGTGGTGAGGTGTACATTGGTGAAGGGACCAGTGTTGGAACATTGTATGTCTGAAATTCAAGGAACATTGTATGTCCGCGGCTGTATGACAGTCTCCGATAATACTAGATTTTAGGATCAGGTCCTTCCCAGGATCTTTCACATTAATGCACTGTATACAGTTTTAGGCAGGTTCTAGCTGATACCTGTCATCCCAGTAAGCCTAGCAAGAAGCAAGAGCATCCCACACATCATGAGGTCAGTCATTCTCAACATACAGACTCCACAGGTCCTCAGAGCTCCAGCCAAGAAAAATTCTGATCTTTCTTCTTAAGTTTCATCAGTAAATGCTCGAGATGAGATCCTTCTACTGAGAGTACACCACCTACATGGCAGAGTCTGGCAAGCTACCTGTGTTGTATTTGATATGCCAAAAACCAATAACAATTATGGACCTCATTCCCATGACCTGAAGGAATGGTTTGAGGTTCCTCCTGTCTCTGGATCAAGCAGATGCCCTTGGGCTATACTTGCTTATGACAGAACATATGGTGATTTTACTGGTGTGTGCTCTAACAAATCCATGAACGGGTATTCAAGTGATACAAATGATGGATGTTGATGGGTGTTAAGTATAATATTTTTTGTTATACTATTCAGTTAATTCTTCCACTCTGCATGACTATGGACAGATGAATTAATTTATGTGGTCTTGAAGCTCCCTACTGTGTGTGTGTGTGTGTGTGTGTGTGCCTGTCTGTCTGTCTGTGTCTGTGAGATGCCTGGGGTTACTTAGGAGTCACTCCTGGATTTGCACTCTGGAATTAACTCCTGACAGTATTTGGGGACCATATGTATGTTGCAGGCAGGAGGGAAACAGGGGACATTGGTGGTGGGAAGTGTACATTGGTGAAGGGACCAGTGTTGGTTGTGAGATCATCACCAGTAAGCCTAGTAAGCCTAGTATCCCAGTAAGCCTAGCAAAAAGCTGCATTCAAGACAAATTCCTGGGCCCTACCTTGAACCCTTGACCTGCAAAATAGGCATACTTTGACGATAGAAAGTGCCAAATTATATGAAGTGCTTAGAAGAGTGGTGGAACAGTATTTGCTATGTTTTGGTATAAATATGACCCAATCTTCAGCTGTCTCTTCATACTTTGAAATCAACTTAAGGAAAAGATAGGGTCTGAGAGATAGAGCACTGAGCAGGGTATTTGGTTGCATATGGGCAATCAGTGTCCAATCCCTACATTGCACGTGGTATCTTCAACACTACCTGGAGCCATACCTAAACTCAGAGGCAGGAGTAAGGCCTGACTACACCAGGTCGTGGCTCCTTAAAACATTTCTGCACACACACACACACACACACACACACACACACACCTCAAAAGACGAGAAGTAAAAATCGATGAAGATGGGATCAGAGTGATAGTATAGCTAGGTAGCCCACTTGCCTTGTACTTGGCCAACCTGAGTTCAATCCCTGGAAACTCACACACTCCTTAAAATACCTCCATAAGCAATCCCTGAGCTCACAGTCATGACTAATCCCTGAGCACTGTTAGATGCGACATCCAGACTAACAGTTTAGGTCAATAATTAAACCTTTGACTCCAAAACAAGAAAATTACATCAGAACTAGAAAGAAAAGCTCTTTACCCAATCCAGATTAATAAATTTATAGCTTGTTACTTGTCTTCCCATTGTTCATCCATTTGCTTGAGCGGGCACCAATAACATCTCCATTCATTGGGAATGAGGTCCATTATTGTTACTGTTTGTGGCATATCGAATACACCACAGGTAGCTTGCCAGGCTTTGCCGTGGCTCTGGGTTAATCCCAGGGGGTCCATCTTTTCCTATGTCAGACCATCAATGATCCAGGGCCCATGGGGCAGAGCCCTGGGTTGTAGACAAGTCTGTCTCCTGTCACCTGCCAAACACAGCCGGGTACTGCAGTCACACCTGCAACACCTCAAGGGACAGAAATCTATAGCATCATACAAAATAAAGAGACATAAAATTACCTGAATGGATGAATTGAGATAAAATTCTGGGATAAAATCCAAATGGAGGGGCCAGAGTGATAGTCCAGTGGGTAGGGCGCTTGCCTTGCATGTGGCTGACCGGGTTCGATACCCGGCATCCCATATGGTCCCCTGAGCACCGGTAGGCATAATTACTGAGTGCAGAGACAGTAGAACCCCTGAGCATTGCCAGGTATGACCCAAAAGCAAAAAAAAATTCCAATGGAATAAGACTAAGTATATTACTCAAAAATACTCCAAAACAGTGCTGTTAATGATTAAGGAATTAGGAATGTTTATTCGCTAGTATATATTTATAGGGGGAAAAAATATAAGAACTATTACAAATACAGTGAAAAAATGATAAAGTTCCAAATAGAAATATTAAAGCTAAAAGTATAATATTTATATTTTAAAAATAATGTATTAAGAATATTGGAATAAGAAGACAAATTATGTACATTGATAAATAGACAAATGTAAAACTTATCAAAGATCAGCTAAAAAAGTAAACTAATAACAAAGATACCTGTAAGCCTTTCTAGGAGTGATACTTGTACTCAGGAGGAGTAAACCCTGAGCACAGAGGTGTGATCCAAAAAATAAACAAGAAAGTGGGGGAAGGGGAAACATTAAAGAAAAGGAAAAGTAAAAACTATGAGATAATATAAACAGGAAGGAAGATATAAACATAACAGAAATCACTTGTGTCACTTGTCTTCTTACAGTTCATCAATTTGCTTGAGCGGGAAACAGTAGCATCTCCATTCCTTGGGAATGAGGTCCACTATTGTTACTGTTTTTGGAAAAATGGATACACCATGGGTAGCTTGCCAGGCTCTGCCGTGGCACTGGGTTCATCCTAGGGAGTCCAGTCTTTTTTCTATGTCAGATTGTCAACTTTCCAGGGCCCACGGGGCAGAGCCCTGGGTGTAGACAAGCCTGTCTCCTGTCTGCCACCTGCCAACTAGCCAGGTACTGCAGCCACACCATCAACACCTCAAGGGGAAGGTGGCAGGAATACCAGAAAAAAAAGGGAGGGAAGGGAGAGAAATGTATTTAAATACATGATAACCAAGAATAATCTCAATAAAAAGTCTCAATCTGGGGAAGAAAACAGTCATCCAAAAATCTAAGTTATCACACAAAACCATGCTCATCAAGGCATATTTACAGTAGAGAAATTAAAGATAAATATTAATTGAAAGCATATAAAGAAAAATAACACATCATATATAAGAAAAAATTCATTCCACTAAATAAAACTTTCAAATATAATGAAAAATTACAGGAAAATCAATATCAAAATAATAAAACACCAAAACAATAGGTATATTTGAATTAAAATTGAGGTTTTACAGCAAGATTGAAATGAATTTGCTTAATCTAAAATGTTGTCTAAATAGAATATATAGAAACTTCATGAAAATCTTAAAATCATAGATATATACAAATAAGAAAGTAACAATATTTGGACATAGGGCAAAAGGCAGCTATCAAAATATGAAAGAAGAAATAATAGAATAAATGATAAAAGATAATATATTAAATATTCATGAGACTAGTAGCAAAATGACGGTAATTTATAAATAATTTAACTAGTCAATGATCTAGTCAATGATCTGCCCGGGAGGGATGGCAGGTTCTAGCCCTGGCCAGCCACCCCAGCAGAGCCTCACAACAAGCCAGATGACCCCCCCACTCTATGAGGACCTCCATTTTCCACATCCGGACTTCCCTCTCATCAGAACTCCACCCAGCACACCAGCCTATCAGAGCCCGGCTGGCACTGCCTCAAGCGGCCGCGCAGTTCATCAATAAATGCTGGATTTTGAGATGACTACAAGAGTATGCTACCCGCACGGCAGAGCCTGGCAAGCTACCCGTGTCGTATTTGATATGCCAGATACCAGTAACAATTATAGACTTCATTCCCATGACCTGATGAATGGTTTGAGGCTCTTTATGTTACTGGAGCAAGTAGGTGCCCTTGGGCTCTACTTGCATGAGACAGGTCATGTGGAGATGTTACTGGTGCCTGCTCCAGCAAATTGACGATGAACGGGAAGACAGTGGCAGTGATACAGTAATATCTGAACTAATGATGATCTGAACTAACCAATCCAAAGACACCATGAGGGCCGGAGTGGCCGGCCTATGCCGGCCTGGGTTCAATCCCGGCATCCCATATGGTCCCCGAGCACCGCCAGGAGTAATTCCTGAGCACAGAGCCAGGAATAACCCCTGAGCATCGCCGGGTGTGACCCAAAAAAGCAAAAAAAAAAACACCATGAAATTATGGTGAATTATGGTGAAATCAATAAAACAAATCTAAGTTTCTGCAATTAACAGGTAAGCCATCAATTCAATTTTGAAAGACTAGATAGATAGATAGATAGATAGATAGATAGACAGACAGACAGACAGACATATTGACAGACAGACAGATAATAGATTGTTAGATAGATAGATAGATAGATAGATAGATAGATAGATAGATAGATAGATAGATAGATAGATAGATAGATAGATAGATAGATAGATAGATAGATAGATAGATAGATAGATAGATAGATAGATAGGTAGGTGGGTAGGTAGATAGACAGACAGATAGAGAGACAGACAGACAGACAGACAGACAGACAGACAGACAGACAGACAGACAGATAGACAGATAGACAGATAGATAGATAGATAGATAGATAGATAGATAGATAGATAGATAGATAGATAGATAGATAGATAGATAGATAGATAGATAGATAGATAGATAGATAGATAGATAGATAGATAGATAGATAGATAGATAGATAGATAGATAGATAGATAGATAGATAGATAGATGGATAGATAGATGGATAGATAGATAGATATGCTTAAGGTCAGTTTTTTCAATCATCAAACCAGTAAATAAGAATTCAAAATAGCTGGGGGGCTGTACTGATAGTGCAGGATTAAGGTACTTGTTTAGAATAATACAGATCCCAGTTTAATTCCTGGCACCACATTTCTCAGTACCATCAGGTGTAATCTGTGAACTCAGCCAGGATTAATGTCTGAGAACTGCAGCATATGGCTCAAAACTCACCATAGATAAATATTTCTACCAAAATATAATTCTAGCTAAATCTTCCATGAGTGTTTAGTCCTTATCTTATCTCTGTCCTTCAATCCTTACAAATGGAATGGCACTTTGGTGGGGGAATGGGGAGTATAGTCACTTCAATACCTTGAATTTTTACACTATTGTAACCGTATTACCAAAACTATTATTTTAAAAATCAAAGATGAAGAACAGCTGAAAATGTAACAAGTGTCAAGGATATAAAATATTTAATTATTAGGGATCAATTTATCAAGAGGACATAACACTCAATATATATGCTCAATATATACATAATGAAATACTTAACAACCATAATGAGACTTGTTAACAGCAACATAACAATAGCATGGGACATCAAATTTCACTTACATAAATGAATGGGTCAAATACCCAGAAAATCAACAAGAAAACAAGTCTTAACTGATAGATTAGAGCAGACGGAATTAATAAGACATTTATAAGATATTCAACTCCTCTAAACTGAGTCCACATTATTCTCAAATTTACATTGAATATTCATGAGGGTAGACCACATGTTTGGGCATAAAATAAGTGTTGGCAAATTTATAAGATTAAATCATCGAAAGTATGTTCTTTGATCACAGAAACAAAAATAGAAATTAACTGTACACAAAAATAACTAAGAAAATCTTAAATATGTAAGATTGAACAATATATTAATGCCAATTGAATAACGACAGGGCAATGGAATATGTCAAAAGATAAATTAAAAAAAATGAATACAATATAAATGTATAAATTTACATGAATGTCAGATCCTATAAGATACAGCAAAAGAAGAGCTACTACAAAAGTTTATAGCAATTAATGCTTATATTATGAATCAAGACAAAACTGTATCAAATACAAACATTATCATTATAGTCAAGGGGACAAGAAAAATAGGAATGCGATGGCAGGAAGGTAAAGGGGCATATTGGTAGTGGGAAATGTGCACAGGTGGAGGGATGGGCAGTGTGACTGAAATCTAATCACGAACAACCTTCTAACTGTATGGCATGGTGACTCAATTAAATAAATAAATTAATTAATAAATAAATGTTTTTAAATGACATGACACCATATATAGTATATAGAGCTCCATATATAGTTAAAACCATACAGTTTTAACACAATTCATTGATTAGAGTATGAAAATCCTTTATCATTATCCCAGGGGTCTCCCCAAGCACATTCCCACACCCCACTTTGAGAGCTCAGTTCTGTAAACCAGGTCTCGTTTTCTGTTACCATTGACCATTATAAATTGGTATTTATTATTTTGGAGTTTTTTTGGAGGAGAAGAGTTGTAATGGAGCAGCCCTGACAGTGCACAGGATCTACTCCTGGCTCTTTTCTCAGGGAACATTCCTGATGATGCTTGAGGAATTACATATGGCCAGGGTTTGAGTCAAGTCTGCCAACTGTAAGGCAAGTGCTCTACCTGCTATACTTTAGCCAGCCCCCTAAATTGTTCATTTTAAGAGCATGCACAAACTCTTAGAGGCACATCTTCATACTTTAAAGGTAAAATCAGAAGGAAAAGAAAATATTGTCCCCTGAGACAGCCAGAAATGGTCCCTGAATGCAGAGCCTGGCATAAGATCTGAGCACTGCCAAGTTGACCCTAAAAACCATATATATATATATATATATATATATATATATATATATATATAGAGAGAGAGAGAGAGAGAGAGAGATAGAGAAAGAGAGAGAGTATAAATATATATATATATATATATATATATATATATATATATATATATATATATATAGAGAGAGAGAGAGAGAGAGAGAGAGAGAGAAAATAAAAAGAGAAGCAGATACTTCAGGGCTGGAGTGATAATATAGCAGTTGTGGCACTTGCCTTGTATGTGTAAAACCTGAGTTCTATCCCAAGCACTTCATATGGACCTCCAAGCCTGCCAGAAATGATTCCTGGCAAAAATCATGGTATTAGTCCTGAGCATTGACAAAGATGTCCCAAAACAACAGCAGCAACAAAAACTAAAAGTTACCCTTCTAATATTATATATGACAAATGAATACTAGCAACATAATCAATGGTAAAAAATACTAAATGATTTCCTCTATCACCATTATCATTCCAAATTGCAATGGAATTGGAAATAAAAGTCAAGGGAATGAAATAAAAAGTGATAAAAATAGGAAAAAGTAAAACTATGAATATTTGCATATCATATGGTAACATAGAGAGAAACCCATAAAAACTTCACAGAAGAGAAAAAATCAATAAAGCAGTATAATTTAGGAGCCACTGATTTTTATAGATCAATATACAAAATACCGTTGCATTTCTATACGTAAACAAGCTAGAAGAGAAAGAAATGAAACTCTAATCCCCTTCACAATTTTATTCACCCCAATACTAAGAGTAAGTGTAATAAAGATGATTAAAAATATGTACAATGAAAACTAAAAGATATTGTTAAAAGAAAAAGACAATAAAATAGAATGAAACTCTCTGATTTTTCATTAGTTGTATTAATTTGCTGAAATGACCATCTCACCTAGTAAAAATACAGTTTCAATCTAATTTGTATTACAATACCATTTTCATTCTTTAAGGAAATTAAACACAACATTAGTAAATATTTTGTGGAACAAAAATAATCTCCAAACAACCAAATAATCTTGAGAAATAAACAATGGTAGCACATTTTCAAGATAAAAATATGCAACAAAACAATGATATGCAAAATAGCTAAGTTTTGAAATGAAAACAAATAGACAGATCCATGGAATAGAACTGAGTTCAGAAATAAAGTCAAGAAAGAATCAGCAGTTAAATTATGAGTCAATAATATGGGGCTGGAGCCATAGCACAGCAGGTAGGTGTTTGCTTTGCATGCAGCAGACCCTGGTTTAATCCTTGGCATCGCATACGGTACCCTGAGCACCGCCAGGAGTAAATCCTGAGTGCAGAGCCACGAGTAACCCCTGAACATCACTATGACCCAAAAAAGAAAAACAAAGGAATCTCTTCATTATATAACAAAAAAGAAAAACAAATAAGTTAATTATGTTGAGAAAAGGAGAATTGTGCATCCATAGGAATGAATGTTGTCCTGTTCCTTATATCACACACCAGAATTAAATAACTTGGGTGAATGACATCAATGTAAGACCTGAGTCATAAAATACATATAAAACAGTGATACAGTCTATATGATATTAGCTTTAAATAAATACTCCAATGGCAAGGAAAACAAAAGCAAAAGCAAAGAGATAAGTCTACATTACACTGAAAAGCTGCTGTGCAATGAAAGAAACTAGGTGATACTAAAAGGAAAGAACAAGAAAGAGAACAACAGAAAGAAGAAGAAAAAATCTGCCATGGATGCAGACTGGGGTTAGGGTGGGGGTTAGGCAGTTAGCAGGAGGGGAAACTGGTGACACGGTGGTCAGGAAGGTTAGGTGGTCAGGAAGGTAAAGGGCCGGGTGTGGAACATGATTTGACTGAAACCAAATCATGAATAATATTGTAACTGTGCTCTCAGAGTGATGCAACAAAATAAATTAAAAAAAACAAACTATTATGAGAAGAAGATGGCATATGGAAGGGTGGGAGAAACATTACCATATTATAATCTGACAAAGGGCTAACATGCAAGGTGTATAAAAACTCATGACTCAAATGACAAACCACTCAGAAATGAGCCAAAAATTCAAATTGACAATTCTCTAAGACTAACAGATGGTCAAAAAGCATATAACAATAAGCTTATTATCACTTATCAGAGAAATGCAAATCAAAATTACTGAAATATTCCCTCACATCTGTGAGATGACCAGCATTAAAAACATCAAAGACAAGTGTTGGAGAGGATGTGAGAAGTAGTAATGATATAGCAAGAGCAGAAGAGCAGAGCTCCATCTCCCATTAAATCTCACCCACGGAACAGCAACCAATCAGAACAGATAATGGGATGACTGGCTGTGGGTGGGGAGTTATGCCTGCAGTTCTAAGTAATCCCTAGACCCACTCCGAGCTCTCTCTCTCTCATGAATTAGCTCTCTCTCCATAGATTAGCTCTCTCTCCACAGATTAGCTCTGTCTCTCTGTCTGTCTCTCTGTCTGCATGTCTCTCTGTCTCTCTGTCTCTCTGTTTCTCTGTCTCTCTGTTTCTCTGTCTCCCTCTCTGTCTCTCTCTCTCGCTCCCCCAACCCATGCGGGTACTGAACCTGGCCAACTGTCAAGGGAAATAAGTAAAGGAAAGTCATCCACAGGACAAGGCAATCAGTGATATGGCTGGTGACATCGTTCACCTGAAAAGAGAGGCCTGGACATAATGGGGGGGACATCTGGGCCCATCTACTTTATCTGTACAATAAACTAACTTTCAATCTTCTCAGTTTTGTATACAAATCTTTCATACATTTCTCCAGAACCCATCAGCACTGGAAAATGTGCTTCCTCTCTTAACAGTAACTCATGCACTATTGCGGGGGATGTAAATTGCTGCTGCCATGGAAACAGTTGTAGGTTCCTCCAAGATGTTCAAAGTAGTTCCATCGTATGATACCCCAAGTGTACTTCTAGTTATCTATAAGGAATAAATATTACAAATCTATACAATAAATAGCTTCTCCAATAACTCTCAAAGAATTGTTGGAGAAATTTGGTGTAGAATAAACTTCAATTCAATCAAATTCAACTGAGCATATGTGTTTCTGGGAGTGTAAATATGAGCAAAATTATCTCAGATGCTTATAGGTCTAATGATAGAATCCAACTCTGAGAAAATGTCTTTTAAGTGTAATAGGAATTGCAATGAAAAAATCAAACAGAGGAAGAATGAAATGCATGAACTATCATATTTGGGCTCCATCACCTGGAGAACTTCCTCAGCTTTTCTAATTTCACTTCTCTTAAGCATCCAGTAAGGTAATGTGTGTAAAGGAGGCATTACATGGAACTTGCTTTTAGAATTCTAAATGATAAGGTCTTTGAAAATTTACTGTGAGACATAAATGGGATAATGGAGAGAAGTCACAGCTCTAATGAGCGATCAATACTTATTAGGTTCTCTCCTTCCTCTGACAACTCATTTTGTCAATGAAGATTCCATTTTTATAGTCTCCAGAGGAAATATTTTGGAATCCTAATAACTTCTCTCCACAGAGTTCTGCACAAAGCATTTAAATTCTGACTCAGCTATCCCCCCTTTCTTGTTTTCAAATATATATTTCAGGTAATCGAGTTACAATAGTGTTAACAATAGAGGTAGCTCTACAATTTATATACTAAGTTACTGTACACCCCCACCTCCAAAGTGTCAAGACAGTCATTATGTTTAACCACACCACAGCCCAATTATCTCAGATATGAAACCATACTTCCAACTCCAGGCAAATAAAATGTCACAGAGTGACACACTATGTCCTTTACTCATTGTGCTCGTTGTTCTTTCATTCTGTCTTGGCATCACTACTATAATAGACAAAGAATCAACTCAGGGCAACACATAATACCTGTGCTTTTCAAAGAGAATTTATAGAGCCTGACAGACACTGACCCAAGGAATGGAAATTGG
This sequence comes from Cryptotis parvus, assembly GCA_021461705.1. Lineage (NCBI taxonomy): Eukaryota > Metazoa > Chordata > Mammalia > Eulipotyphla > Soricidae > Cryptotis > Cryptotis parvus. The sequence goes on from JAJIBD010021464.1 coordinate 223,049, forward strand.
GAAGTATTTAGTTCTAAGATCTTCATAGAAGTTATACATTTCTCTTGGTGAATTAAGCAAAGATGTAATCCGAGAAAGGGAATTGGCAGATTATGAAGAATATATATAATCAATAGCATCAAATTATTTTCTAATTGTTGTCCCATTGTTACCGTCATAATATACTATGAAGTTCACAGGCATAATATCTACTCTAATCATTGGTGCATAAACATGCATCATTTTTAGCAAGACATTAACCAAAGAAAAAAAACACGTTTACTTTTAGAACAATAAAACTAGGCATCTTTTAAATATTGTACAAAATATGAAGTGAGATATGCTATCTTAACAAAATGTTCAGTGTACATAACAGCATGGGAAATTTTATACATAGGCATATATATATACACAATATAATAATTGTATAGACCTATAGAACTTTGCTTTGCCTAGTCAAAACTAAAACCACAGTAAAATACTGACTTCCCATGTTCTCCCTCCAGTCCCTGGTAACCACTACTCTTTTTGTTTGAATGTTGGTATTTCAATTTTTTGGTTTTGGCTTATACTCAGGAGTTCTCAGGGGTCACTGGTGTGGGTCTTGGATAACCACATGGGGTGTCAGGGATTGAGTCTGGGTTGGCCACGTTTAAGTTAAACACACTACCCACTGTAGTATCACTTTGAACCCTGTTTGACACTTTAGACAATTCATAAAAGTGAAATTGTAGTATTTTCCATGGAAATAACCATTTCATGTAGTATTTTCCATGGAAATAATCATTTAATTTACCTTAATATCCATAAAGTTTATCCATATTCACACATAAACCAGAAATTTTTATATACACATAAATAAGAATTTCTATAAATTAAAAGGTTATAATATTCCATTATATGTATATTCCATATTTTCTTCTACGTGCTCATTTATATACGACCATAGATTCCTCCCCATACCTGGCCTAATTGTTGTAAATAGGGATGAAATGTTACCTTTGAGATTACGATTTCATGTATTTTCAGTAAGTGCTCAAAAGAGAACTTTGAGATCATACACCTGCTCTTGTTTACCACTTCAGGGAACACCCATATAATTAACACAGAATGCACAGTTTTTCATTTCAATGAAGGATAGGAGTATATTGGTTATTTTGTGCATATACAGAAGTCACCCTGATAGGTTACAGTGACAGCACAATTGTGCTTCTTCCCTGGCCTTACCTTCATGAGTGATATTAAACATCTTTTCATATTTTGCTATTTGTATAGTTTTGGAGCACAATGTTTACTGAAAATTCAATTTTAAAAATTGAATTAATTTTTCTTTTTGTTTTTCAGTTATATACAACTTATGTATTTTTGAAATTACTCCTTGTTTTATCCTCTACCATAGTTTACCTTTCCTCACTGTATATTAATATACAGTGAGGTCTACCTCCATATTATTGTTGAAATTACTATCTTTTCCTCACTGTTTAGTTAAGCAATGTTATTTGAGTATATTTGAGGTTATTTGAGTATATTTGAGTTTATTTCTGACACTGCCTTTTTGCCAAGGCATTCCATTTTAATTACTAGAGACTTGTAATATGTTTTGAAGTCAGAAAATGTGAGATCTCTAGTTTAGTTGTTTTTTTTCATGACTGATATCTTTCTGGTTCTTTGGAATATGTTTTGGTGTGTAATGGTATTTTGACATAGATTTAATTGAAACTATGGATTAATCTGGGTGTCATGGACATTTTAGCAATATTCTGGCATCCGTATTAAAACAGTTAGCAATATTAAGTCTTCCTTATTCAATACATAATTATTATTTTTCTTTTACTTTTTATTTTAATTTCTTTTAGGAAATTCTATCAGCTTTAATTAAATTATACAAGTAATTCACTTATTACTGCTTTGATGAATTTCATAAATTATAGTATATTCTGTTTTAATTAAATTATCTCAGGATATTTTCTAATTTCCTTTGTTGAAGACATCATGTTGAGCAAAGAAGAAAGTCAAAAACAGAATGATCTCACTTATCTGTGGTATATTGGATACTGGATGAGGAAATGTATTGAGTAAAAATGATTGCTATGATCACCCTTGCCTCAATCTTTAGAAAGGAGAACAGAGAAGGAAAGAAATCAGTCAGGGAAAAATAATATGGAAAGCAATGGTGAACAGGCACCAAGGATTCAGTTACACTGATTATATGGGTAAGAGGTGTAGTCATATATACAAACCACAGACTCAACAACAGTAACAAAAATTATGAGACCTAAGCTGTAACCACTGAAGGTTTGCAATGTGCCTGTCAAGTTGACAGACAGGGATAGGGTTGGGCTTGTGGTGGGGAGTGACTATGGGAACACAGTGATAGAGGGAAGTTGACACTGAACTTGGAATTGATGTTGAAATATTATATTCCTAAAACTCAGCAATCAGTAATTTTTGAATCTCAGTTCTTAAATTAAAATATATATGAAGAAAAAGCAGCATGTAGTGATTTATTAAAAAATGTTGCACTTATTTAAATTACTCTATTGAAAATTGCATGTTAATGTGTTACTATTTTGTTCAGTTCTATTGTTATGTACTTCATATATTGGGGTATTCTGGTGAAGGGGAAATACTTATAATTTCTTCCAGGTTAATTGACACTTATTATTACTATATAATGTCCTCTTATGTCTCATTTCCATTTGTTTAATTTTTTTTGTCTGATATAAGTACAGTCCCCTCTGCTCTAATTAGCACTTGTACAGAATAAGCATTGTTTTTTTTCATATTCTGTGCAGGTGTGGCTTTAATAAAGTGAGTTTCAGATATCCTTTTCATTGGACATATATATATATGTATATATATGTGTGTGTGTGTCTTATTAATATTTTATGATACCAACATGAGATGTACAAATACAAAGTTGTTCATGTTTGGGGGTTTTGGTCACACAGTGTTCCAGCACCCATCCCTCCACCAGTGCCCATTACCCATCAACAATGTCCCTGATTCCCTCGTCCCTCCCATAGCCTGCTTCTATGACAGGTTCTTTATCTCTTTTCTCTTTCCTTCTCTCTTTCTCTCTTCCTCCTCCTACATATTGTAGATTGTAATATACTTAGAGGTTATCATGTGTATCTTTTGCCTGTATTTAATGCTCAGTTCTAGGTTGGATTAGCCCTTTTGACAATTATTAGCACATTGTTCCCTTCTCTGTCTTACTTAACCTCTGACTCCCACATGTTTGTGGTAATTTCCACCTTTGACAAGACCTCATGATCCACATTTCATCTGACCTTGGATTTTGATATCATAATATGTATATATACATATATATATATACATACATATGTAACATATATATGTCATGCAAATAAATTCAGTCATTCTATATGTCTTTTTCCTTCTGACTAATTTCACTCAACATGATCCTCTCCATGACCATCCATTTATAGGCAAATTTCATAATTTCATTTTTCCTAACAGCTGCATAGTATTCCGTTGTGTAGATGTGCCAAAGTTTCTTTATCCAGTCATCTGTTCTCAGGCATACTGGTTGTTTCCAGATTCTGGCTATCGTGAATAGTGCCGCTATGAAAATAAAAGTGCAGATGGTATTTCTGCTGCATGTTTTTGACTTCCCAGAGTATATTCCCGGGAATAAATTGAGCATGGGTGCTCAATTTCTAGTCTTTGGAGGAATTGTTTTCCAAAAAGGCTGTACCAGTCAATATTCCCACCACAATGGATGAGAGTCCCCCCGCCGCATCCACGCCAGCCCTTGTTGTTTTTACCCTTTTGGATATGCGCCAGTCTCTGTAGTGTGAGATGATAACTCATTGTTGTTTTGATTTGTATCTATTAGTGATGATGAACATTTTTTCATATGCCTTTTGGCCATTCGAATTTCTTCCTTGTCAATGTTTCTGTTCATTTTCTCTCCACATTTTTGATGGGGTTGGCTGTTTTCTTCTGTAATGTTCTACCAGTGCCTGATATATCCTGGATATTAACCCCTTATCAGATGGGTATTGGGTGAATATTCTTACCCATTTTGTGGACTGTCTTTGTATCTTGGTCACTGTTTCTTTGAGGTGCAGAAGCTTTTCTGTTTCTGCTTTGAGGTGCAGAAGCTTTTTAGTTTCTCCAACAAGTGGTGCTGGGAAAACTGGACAGCTACATGTAAAATATTGAATGTGAATTTGGACCTTTGTCTAACACCATGCACAAAAATCAGATCAAAATGGATTAAAGATCTCAATATCAGACCTGAATCCATAAAGAACGTTGATGAAAATATAGGAAAAACCCTCTAGGACATTGAAGCTAAAGACATCTTCAAAGAAAAACACCACTAAAGAAGCAAGAAGAAGCAAAGATAAACATATGGGACTACATAAAACATTGGATATATTTTAATTAATATTTTATTATACCACCATGAGATATACAATTAGATAGATGTTTATGTTTGGGTTTCGGTCATACAGTGTTCCGCCACCTGTCCCCTCCACAGGTACCCATTTCCTAACACCAATGTCCCCAATCCCCCCCCCCTCCCCAGGCCTGCCTCTATGGCAGGTTCTTTATTTCTTCTCTCTCTCTCTCTCTTCCTTTTCTTACACATTGTGGATTGCAATACATCCATTTCGAGGATACCATGGGTATCTTTTGCCTATATTCAATGCTCATTTCTCGGCTGATCTCATTTTCGACGATTATTAGCACACTGTTCCCTTCTATGTCTTATCTTAACTTAACCTCTGACTCCCAACCTTTGTAGTATACCAGGTTTTGAGATATGGTACAGGTGCTTTGCACCCATATGCCATGGGGATCAAGCCGTGCCCAGCTTTACAGTACGAACCTTGTGGGTAACTGTGGTTGTGTTGTACAAAGGTTTTCCGGCTTCCAGAGTCTGTAGGAGGGCAGGAGAAGAATAAAACCCGCCCCATTCCAGGACACCCCATCAGCCTAGCACAGGGTGGGCAGGCAGAAACTCTGTCCTGTGCTGAATGCCTGGTGTCTGGCTGAGAGTCTGAGCACCAGTTTTGGGGGGGCCACCAGGCCCTGGAAGGGGCTGAAGTGGGGGGAGGCAACCCCAGCTTCAGCGCCTTCAAAACCTGGTTGGCGTTGGCATAGTCGCCGACCCTTCCATACTTGGGCTTGAATTTGTCCTCTCTCTTGGGTTGGGCTGTGCCCAGCTTTGCAGTCCGACCTTGAGGATTACGGTGGTTCTGCTGCGAAAGGTTTTCCCACCTCTGAAAGTCTGTAGGTGGGACTTTATTCATTTACATTTAAAATAATTGCATATAAAAGGGACACAATTTGTCATTTTGTTAATTTTCATGTTTATCTTAGAGTTTTGGTCCTTCTCTCTGTGTCTAGTCATCTTCCTTAGTGCCTTGTGGTTTTTTACTGTCACACTTTTATTTCTCCTCCATATTCTTTGTTTTCTATGGTTATTTTCTTTGTAATGAACATGGTTCTCTATGAAACATCTTGTAACAAGATACCTATTTTAAGTTAGTAATAACACTCAAAAACAGTCTGCTTCTTTTTCTTGCTTTTCTTTCTTACTTTACTATTAATGTCACATATATCATTTTACATTGTATATATAATGTAATACATTTAAAATTATTGCTTAAACTTTTATCTGCTTAAATAAAAAGTAATGTACGCATCTCCACAATAATAGAGTAAGGCAGGAATGAAAAGTAATGTATGCACCTCCACAATAGTAGAGTAAAGCAGCAGTATTTATTGTGTAGCTATTTCCCTAGTCTTATACTTCTAGTTGTTTTTGTTGTTGTTGTTGTTACTTTTTGCCTTTCAATTTCAACTTGAAGGTCTTTCCTGTAATATTTCTTATTAGGTAGCTCTAGTGTTGATGAACCCTCTTGTTTTTGTTATTCAGGAGAAACTATATCTCTCTAATGAAGAGCTATGTACAACTTGATTACAATGTTTCTCAGTATGGACTTCTTTAGCTAAAACTTAGGTGATTTTTCTTCTTCTTGAGTCTAATGGATATTTATTTGATACACTATTTGGGAACCTTTTAGTTATTATTTCTTCAAATCTCCCTCTCTTCCTATCTTTTCTTGTTCTCTCTTATTAGGACTCTACCTACCTACCTACTTACCTAATATAATTGTTACTGGAATTTGGCATATCATATACAACATGAGAAGCTTGCCAGGTTTGCTGAGCGGGAGACAAACTCTTTTAAACACCTCCAAATAAAACAGTCTTCTAATATACACCAAAGTAATCCTGTTGACAGGGAGAGTCCTGTCAACAAAGAACCCTAAACAGCTTAAAGAAGGGTGGTGCTACACCCGATCATAGGTATAAACAAAGGACATATATATATATATATATATATATATATATATATATATATATTGATTTGCTTGTTAATATCCCATGCATCTTTTAGGTTTTTTACTCCATCTTTATAAAGAAACAATAAAAAAAACTTCCACTGGATTTCTTCAAACGACCTATCTCTAGGTATTTCTTGTTTATTTCTCTTTTTCAAGTTTATGGATGAAATATTCTAGTCTTTTTTAACTTCTGTTACTGGTTTCCTCAACAACAATTTTTGTTGGGGCTACTAGGTGATGCTCAGGGCTTACTCCCTGCTCTGCATGCAGGGATCACTCCTTGTGGTGCTCAGGGAACCATATGGAATGCTAGAAATTAAAACTTAGGTTAGCCATGTGCAAGGCAAAGGGCTCCATTCCAGAAAACAAATCTTTATTGGTAGTCTTATTCCATTCATGTATCATTATATCATTATCTTGAGATCGCTGGATAGCTTACTGATTATTCTGGATTCCGAAGCAATAAATATACCTTTGCTATAGGATTTGTGTCCGGAGACATTTGATTTTATGTGTTAGTTGAATTAATTTCTCTCTTGAAACTTCCTGTTGATGTTCAAATATTTAAGAAAGTCATTTTTACTTCTCCTGACCTTTAAATATTGGCTCCATTAAAGGAAACCATTCATCCATTTACCCCATCATTTCTTGGGGGTGTTTCTAAAACTTACTTTCTATACCTCTTTTCTGGACTTGTGTTGGAGAAACGATTCCAGCTTCTTATTTTAGGAACACGCAATATCTTGCTCCCTCTGCTGCCTGCCTTCAGTACTTCAGATTCTTTGGAGCTGTCCCAAGCTACCCAGCTCTGTTTTTCAGAGGTTTCTAAAGGATGCTGGCTTTTTGTCAGCACCCTGACTCATGAGACAGAAACCTGATAACCCACTTAAAAGTCAGTACTTTGGATACACATTCTCTGCCAAGAAAGACAGTCATGATGAATCTTTTGTTGGTGTACTTTTGTACGGTGTACAATCATGCTCTATGGCAAATCATCCTGAACCAACTGCAATCCAAAACAGAGGAGCTAGAAACTAGACCCTCAGGTTATTCTGTAATGTAGCAATAATTTAATTAGGGGGAAGGAGTTATTTACTCACTGTTTATTGTTTACAATCACAGCAGGGGATACTCAGGGATTTCTTACAATTGTGCTTAGGAATCACTCCTGGTACTGCTCTGGGGACCATGTGTGGTGCCAACGATGGAACTAGGTCAGCTGTATGCAAGGTAAGTACCTTAAACACTGTACACTCTCAACCCCAGGAAGGAGTTGTTGTTCTGACACAGGCTAGATGCCCTAGCAAATGCAAACTCCAAGGAACAGTTGAATAAAAAAAAGGTATGATCACGGGACCGGGAAGTATGAAGGGTTCTACTTCCTGATGGATAGAGTAGGATTAGATAGTAGTGTGCTGGAGTCAGACACAGAAGGAGAAATAAAGAGGAAAATAGGCTGGGAGGGAGAACTAGGATGCTCTGAGATGGAGTGCTGAAGTAAGGTGTAAAATCAGGTATTTGGTTTCACTTCTTTTCCTTTTCTCAGTTTCCTGCTGATGTTCTCCTTCAGCTGATGCCAGAGGTCACGTAGGCCTATGGATGGAGTCTACCATTAGGAGACAAGAGTTCTGTCAGCTAATGCCAGTGTAGGGACATGTCCTTCAATATTATCATCTCATGGTGCACTCATATCTATTCCCTTTAGAATAACTCAAAACATGACTTTACAGACACATTTTTTTGTATTTTTCTATTTCAATTACTTTTTGATCTTAATAGTTGCTATAAGGACTGTTGTTAAAGTCAACTTAAGCATTATTAGATGTTTTCTGTGTCCTTGTGACTACTACTTTGGAATTTTTTGAAGACCATTGCTTTAGGAAATGCCTAGATGACTTCCTCTACGGAGGGCATAATTATAGCTCACAGCGAGCATCATAAGCACGAAGCATTTTAGATTATGGATCATTATATGCATATGACAATGAAGAGAATGTCCTCTGTCTAAATGAGGGAAATCACAAAACATCTCCTGGGAGTCATCAAGAATGGAGAATAATCCAAGTTTCATTCAGATGTCAGTTTTACTAGGATGCTAATGATTTCTGATGGGGTAGGGGGACATGGTCTCCAGGGTGGCATTCGTGAGTACTTATGCTTTGGGCAAGTCATTTACTTTGAACTGGGCTCTTAGTGACAGTGATCTCAGCGAGTACAGCTCCCTTTTATCAGCTTTCTCCCAGTGATGAGTTTTGTTGGGCAGAACTCACACTGAAACAGCAGATTATGTCTTAGCCCTTAGCTGCAATGGCCTTTGCCCATGCTCACTTTTAATGCAAGAGCAGGAGGAAAAGTTGATATATCATTCTGCTTTACTTGACTGCAGATAGAGTCACCACACTGCCTCCCTGCCAAGAGAACAGGGAAGAAAGCTGAGGAGATAGAGCAACAGTAAAGAAAACAGAAAAATCATCCAAGTGATGCTAATGCTAGCTCTTCCCTGGAACTTCCTGAATCATTGCTTACTGAATCTCATCATTAAATTCTATGAATCACCAGAGTCATCTCATCTTTCTGTACAGTAAAATCCCAACTTATCATCAATGCATTCTTGGAAGGTAGGGCTTTAAGCAAATTAAGAACAAAACCAACCACCAGACATAGGACATTAGATAGGGTACTTGCCTTGCACCAACCCTGATTTGACCGCAACATCCAGTGTGGTCCACTAAGCCTACTAGAAGTGAGCCTTGAGTATAGAGCCAGATAAAACATATGAGCAAAACTGGGTATGGTTCAAGCACACATACACACAGATGCACCACACACACATACCACACCACACACACACACACACACACACACACACACACACCAATAATGCAATAGGTAATTGGTATAATATATAGTTGTGCTTCTATGGCATGTTTCTGGTCAAAAAAATATTAACAAACTTCCATATATGGACTCCAAACACTTCTATTGTTTAAAAATTCATTTGTAGTCATATGCTTTGTTCTTTCTCCAGCTTACTAGTTCCTGTTCAGAAGCTTAAACTATCAGAAGTTTTCCTGGAAGTCAAAACACAAAGCAATTAAAGGCAGGAACTCAGCCTGGACAAGATTTCCTTCTATCATATGCCCTATTCACATTGATACCTCCACCCATAACCTTGGCTGGGGCAATTCAAACATAGTGAATCTGATGAGCACACACTTGGGGTGTCAGTTGGGAAAATGTATATATCTAATATCAATCAGAAATGTATTGAATGTGGAAACTGTACATAAATAGTATCCCCTGCTGGAAATTTTTTTTTCTTTTAATCAAAGCAAAAAAATTGAATGAAATGACAAGGCTTACTATCCATCTCTTTTGCTCACCCAGTTTTGGGGTGGGTTTTTGTTACTTTCACTGGATGAATCTGACTGAATCATGTGAAGCCTGTGAAATCTTGGGCATTTTTTTTTTTTTTTTTGCTTTTTGGGTCACACCTGGCAATACTCAGGTGTTTCTCCTGGCTCTGCACTCAGGAATCACTCCTGGCGGTGCTCAGGGGACCATATGGGATGCCAGGGATTGAACCCGGGCCGGCACAAGCTGGCTGCGTGCAAAGGCAAACGCCCTACCGCTGGGCTATCACTCCGGCCTCAATTGGGCATTTGTATTTAGCATTTTCTTTGCTTAAGAGCATTCTCTTCCTTCTAGCTTCCTCCTAGATATGGACTCAGTCAACATCTCAGTGAAATCCCCTGGTTATTTTGTTTCTGTTGCACTTAGTTATTTGGCTCATGCTTTTTAAATTAAAAAGTATATTTATATTGGGGCTGGAGCGATAGCCCAGCAGGTAGGGCATTTGCCTTGCACGCAGCCGGCCTCTGCTGGCCTGGGTTCGATCCCCAGCATCCCATATGGTCCCCGAGCACCGCCAGGAGTGATTCCTAAGTGCAGAGCCAGGAGTAGCCTCAGCATTGCCGGGTGTGACCCAAAAAAGGCAAAAAAAGTATATTTATATTCTGCTTAAGGAATTTGATCATCTAATTCTGCAACAAGAATATGGGTATAATTTTTGCTCTCTTGTTCACGGCAAAACCCCAAAAACAAACTTATTCAGTGTCTAAAATAATGCATGGCTATCAAAATCATAATCAATAAATTTTAAGTGAGCAGATGAATATTAAATGCCTTCAGTATGCCAAACGATACTTGGGGTTTTGCATGAGGAATTTTCTATAATTTATTTATTCTTTGAATTTTAGGGTAGGTGAGAGAGAATATCATATAAATGATATATATTGACCTCTCTTCTTAATAAAGGCAGTTACCCCCTTGGGAGTAGGGCCATGTCTGCCTTTTCTGATATTACTGCCTAAAGTAATCTAAAATCTGTGGTAGATGCAAATATACCTTATGTGCCTTGTATCAGCTATGCCTTATACTTTAAACAAACTTATGCTACTCTAAGTCATGAGTCTAATCACCCCATGCACATGGCATACGATGTAGCTGCTAAGGCTTTTCTTTCAGAGCTGATTTCTAAATAGCTCTGTGAGAAATGGAGCCGCCAATGCATCATTATTACTTTGGGCTCACTTCTCTCCTTTCCTCTCTTGTTCTGATTTCTTTTCTCCTCATTCTTAAATTATATTATCGTGTCCTTGTAAGCACCTTGAATCCTTTTTGGTACAAGGCGGAGAATGAATTAATTAATTCATAGATTCATTTACTTTTCAGCACAGCACAGTGAGGTAGTATTAGTTCTCTCATTACATGGAAGAGGAAACCTGGTCTCTGAGATTATTAAGCAAAGTGTTCAAGGTCACACAACTAGTGTCAGCATTAGGATTCAGATCCAAAAAATTCTCCTCCATAATGGGTGCTCCCTCACTAGCCCTAAGGTCAGTTCTGCCTGAGGGGCTGCTCTTAGCTGAGGACAGTGGGAAATGATATCACACAAGGAGACCAGGCTGGTGGCCAGTTCCAGACTTTTCTGTTTCAAGTCAGCAGGACCTTGAGGCAATGTCTGTTTTCTGAAACTCATTGTTCCTGTACTTGACTGAAAATGGGAATATATTTCTCTCCTGTGCTCTCAGAACCCCACTTAAAGATGTGCACTAAAAACAAGGCATCGTGTTATTTGGGAAAAAAGTAACCAACATTCAAAATAAGTTCAAAACATTCAAACATTCAAAATTGATCATGTCCAAAGATCAGCGATTTAATAATCTTCTACCTTTTTAAATCCACAACGAATGAAGCTGAATAGTAACATGAGCCATGGCTACAATGTGTGTGATTGCTTTCTGTTCCAGGGACACATAAAGACGATCACTCAAAGCTGGGAGTCTAGGCCTGAATAGACCAGAGTCTTTTCAGATTCAGGCATAACATCAGGTAAAACACCAATCTGTCTGCTCTGTTCTGCATGTTTGACCTACTCATCCTCTCTGTTTATTTGAAAAAAAAAAGTAACCAGCATTCCAGTATAAAGACCTCAGAATTAACCATGTCCAAAGATAAACACTTGAAATGCTGATCTTTTAAATTAACTTGGAAAACCAGTCACAATATTTACTGTGCTTCTATATCTTCATATATTTAAAGCATTCGAACATATTGTCTTTATGAAATGTTCCCTGCACATAGCAGCAGAATTGGGAGCCCAGGACATTGGACTGGAATCATGTTTTCTCTTCTCCAATTTTGTTTGCAAAAGTTATAATATTCTTCTGATCTCTTAAAAATTGGCCAGACTCTTACAGAAACTAAACTTCTTCAGGATGCTTAACTCTAGAGCAGAGACAAGGAGAGTTCTCAATATTCTCTCCCCAAAATACAACTCCCTGAGGGAGTTGATTAGGGTAAAGGTTAAACTTGGGTCACTCACTTCATTTCTTTATTTCCTTGATCACTCCACAAAGTTATTGGATGTCATCTCCATGCAAATCACTATGCTTAACATGAAAGAAATTAAGAATTTTTTCTAGAGATGCACAAAGTCTACTGGGGGAACAAAGCAGATGGAAAGAAAACAGTTATTGGTAGCACAAATAAGGAACAGAAAGGATGCACAGAGAAAATGTGGTCAGTGATGTCAGCAGAAGAACCACGGACACCACATGAACATCATATGTGGGCCTGGATATGCCTTTCAGATCCAGGCAACTGTTGGAGGCTGTGTATGTGATCTCTCAATATTCCAGAAAACTAAAGACTGCCCACTCCACTTGGTATCTCAGAACTGAAAACTAACATAAATGAATAGGCTTTCCCAATTCTTTGCCTTCAGAACAAAGTTGTGGACCAATCCCAAATACCAAATTTGGGATTGGTATTTTTTTCCTCTTTGAAACAGTTCTAGTTGTCCTGTGATATGCTTCTTAGCACAGTAAAGTTTTATGATGTTTCATTTTTTCCCTTGGGCAAAACAATCCCAAATTTATGGAATTGTTATTATGTCATTTATTTGTATTAAAGGGCAGAGGGGATAGAAAAAATTGTTCCAAATTATGGAGGACTTAGATGTGCTTATGCCAGTGACTAGATTTCTTATTATTCTGAGAATAATCTATGGTAGCTTCTCATCATCAGAATTTGAGATCTAGACAGGGTTAGATTAGAGTCTTCGAACTTCTGCTTCCCACCAAACTTCTAATTACTCTGAAATTCCAGGGATCAATTTCTCTCTGCAAACAGGACTTGCAGAGAGTCCTTGATTGACAGTATTAATTTTGTTTAATTCACTTTTTTCTGTTACTTATTATTGAGTATACAGGGAATAATATACACTATCACTTGATCACTTAAAATCCTGTTATTCATCGATTGGCTTGAGTGGGCGCCAGTAACATTTCCATTTGACCCTATCACGTGCCAGTGTAGCCCAATAGCATCTGCTTTGCTTCAGGAATATGAAGAGCCTCAAACCATTCATTCAGGGTCTTGACAAAGAAGTCTGACCATCTTGTAGGTGGGCGGCCACGTGATATTTTGACATCCCGTGGGATCCAGTCAATAAAGGCTCCAGTCCAGCTGTCGTCTCCAAATTGCATTATATATCCAGGCCATCTGGTTTTCGATGCCTTGGCTAAAGAGACAGTGTTCCAAACTCTATAACAACGACAGAAGTTGGAGCTCCAGATTCCTTCTTTCCCTTGAGTGAGGCATGATATTCAAAGCATAGCTCTTTTCGATTCCTCTTAGGGAGACCCGAATAGCATTTCCATCCTGCTTTCATAAGGCCCATGTCTCTGAGGCATATGTTAATGCAGGGACAACGGTGGAATCGAAGAGATTTGCCTCAAACCAGAGGTTCTTTGTCTTTTTTGCTATTTCTTTGATGCTTTTGAAGGCATTCCATGCTGCTGTCTTCCTCCTGCGCAGCTCAGGTTTTAGGTTGTTCATCATGTTGACTTCTCGAGCTAGGTACACACAACTGCTGCATTCAGAGATGTTTGTTCCATTAAGAGTGAATGGGGCCTCTGGATCACTTGATCACTTGATCAGTTGAATCCCACTATCCATCGATTTGCTCAAGTGGGTGCCAGTAACATATTCATTGGACCCTATTGTTGCAGGACTCCTCTAAAAGCCTCTGTATCTGCCCTGGATTGACTCCTACAGATAACTTTGTAGATATGAGAGTATTTAAATGTGGCAGTTTATCTGACCATGTATTCAATACTGGCTGGTATAAATATTCTCTCATACTACCACAATCATCGTGGGATTAGCTAGAACATACCAGCATATTTGCCTGGCCATGCTGGATCTCTAAAAAATTAGATCAGAGAGAAATGCTGTTTGCCTCCAAGCAAGCAAGCATGGCTCACTGATAACTCAAAGGCAACTAAAATACAAAACTACAGTGAAGTAGACCAGACTCTTGTGAAGGCTTGGAGAAATATTTAATTGGCATAAGTATAGTCTTTGGTACAGAGGCATGCCATCTCAGAAACCTCCTTCTCTACCCTATAAAGGCAGTTTCAGGCAGATCTTGGCTCTTGACATCAGCATATAAAAGTGCCTAGGTGAGATGCTGGGAAAAATTACCTGAGGGCATTTGACCCTCCCTGCATCCCATAATAGTGGGAGGTCTGAGTTGCAGTGGTATAAAACTAGGCTGCTTCCTCTCTCCCTCTCTCTCTCATTTTTGGGCTCTCTTTTGGGGTTTGCACTCTTCTTGGGAGTCTTGTCTTTGTCTCCTCTCTACAGGGCCTTAACACGTGGTGGCCGCCGTCTTGGCCTACACGTGGCTGGGGTTTTAGCCGGGAATCCTAAGCACAGGGTTTTTTATATTACTGACTTGTATGCCTGAACCTGTGATAAGTAAAGCCTTTTAAAACTGCATCAGATTCCTGAGTCTTCATCCATTCCCCGCCGGCTTCTGAGGAAGAAGGGAACTCGCTACCCGGCACTGTCGGGGGACCCTGGCGGCTTCCCTGATACACTATCACGTGCCAGTGTAGCCCAATGGCATCTGGTTGATTCAGGAATATGAAGAGCCTCAAACCGTTCGTTCAGGGTCTTGACAAAGAAGTCTGACCATCTTGTAGGTGGGCGGCCACGTGATCTTTTGACATCTCATGGGATCCAGTCTATAATGGCTCTAGTCCAGAGGTCATCTCCAAATCGCAGTACATGTCCAGCCAATCTGATTTTCGATGCCTTGGCAAATGAGACAGCATACCTGATTCTGGAATAGCACCAGAGGTCGGAGCTCCAGATTCCTTCTCTCACTTGAGTGAGGTGTGATATTCCAAGCATAGCTCTTTTTTTTTTTAAAATTTTTTTATTTTTATAATTACAAAGATATACAATTAAAAAGTTCATATTTGGGTTTTGGTCATACAGTATTCCAGCACCCATCCCGCCACCGGTGCCCATCTCCCACCACCAACGTCCCCGGTTCCCTCCCCCTCCCCAGCCCTGCTCCATGGCAGGTTATTTATTTCTTTCCGTTTCTCTCTCTTTCTCTTTTCCTTCCCCTCCAGACTATGGATTACAGAACATACATTAAAGGGTTGTCATGTGTATCTTTTTGCCTCTATTTAATGCTCAGTTCTAGGTTGGTCCAAGCATAGCATAGCTCTTTAGATTACTCCTGGGAGACCTGAATAGCACTCTCATCCTGCTTTCATAGGGCCCAGGTCTCTGAGGCATATGTTAATACAGAAAGAATGGTGCTGTCGAAGAGATGTGCCCAGAGCCAGAGGTTCTTTGTCCTTTTAGCTATTTCTTTGAGGCATTTAAAGGCATTCCATGCCACTCTCTTCCTCCTGTGCAGCTCAGGTTATAGGTAGTTCATCACGTTGACTTCTCAACCTAGGTACATATAAATATTGCATTCAGAGATGTCTGTTCCATTGAGAGTGAATGGGGTCTCTGGAACTAGTTCATTTTACATGAACATTATTTTGTTTAGATTCAGCTGTAGACCTATCTTTCCACATTCTTGGTCAAAGTCAGCCACCATTTGTGCCGCTTGGCTAATGTTTGGTGTTATTAGAACGATGTCATCAGCAAAGCAGAGGTTGTGTAGTTGCAGAACGTCTATCTTCACTCCCATTCCTTCCCATTCTAATTATTGCATGATGTTCTAGAGGGTGGCACTGAAGAGTTTTGGTGAAGTGGTATCACCCTGCCAAACCCCTCTTTTGACATCAATGATCACTTCCTTGTAGAATGGTGAGATCCTGGTGGTGAATCCGTAATACAGCTCACGAAGGATCTTGATGTATTGGGTTTGAACACCCTGTTTGACTAGGGCTTTGATGACTGCTTCAGTCTCCACAGAATCAAAGGCTTTCTTTAAATCAATGAACGTGAGACAGAGCGGCATCTTGTACTCCCTACAAACCTCAATCAGCTTGGTTACAGTGTGGATATGGTCGATTGTGCTGAATCCTTTCTGGAAGCCAGCTTGCTCGTATGGTTGTCCTTCATCTAGTGTTCTGCCAATCCTGTTCAGGATGACTCCAGTGAACAGCTTGTAGATGATGGACAACAGGCAGATGGGATGATAGTTGCCAAAGTCGTGAATGTCTCCCTTCTTGAACAGTAGAACTGTCCTGCTGGTTTTCCATTGGGAGGGAAGCTTGCATTTGAACAGGTAGCATGTGAAGAGCCGAGCTAGTGTATTTAGTACTGACGGCAGATTCTTCAGGTGTTTGGTGTCTCTGCAACTAGTCCATTTCTCGTAAACATAGTTTTGTTGAGATTCAGCTGTAGACCTATCTTTCCACATTCTCAGTCAAAGTCAGCCAGCATTTGTGCCACTTAGCTAAGGTTTGGTGTTATTAGAATATTATCTAAAATGTTCTAGACTCTATGATAATCACTTTACCTTCTTTATCTTTAGACCATAAGGTACCTTTAGGCCTTACTAGAGTAATGCAAATGCAATAGAATAACTTACCGTAACAAAATTGAAGAGTCCAATGATATTACCTAAGATTAATACGAAAGTGTGATCAGTTGTTAATAGGTAGCCTTATAAAATTGAGTCTTACATAACCCATGGATCCTATATGTCTTACATAAACTATACTGAAATTTAGACTCACAGATCAAATACCAGTTAAACAATCTCACCTTCCTTGTTCCTGTCAAAAGCTTTACTGCCCAATGACTTGATTAAAACTGAAGGATTCTATTAGGGAATAATTAGCTGAAAAAAACCTCGTTCAGTTATTATCTTAGGGATAACACAGGGAACTAACAGTGGTGTCAGAATGTGCTTTCCAAAACCACCAGGAAGAATCTGAACTGGGAGACAAATGAAAAAGAAGTAATACCCCAAATGGGTACTAATGAGTTTCTCAGAAGCCCTAGGTCAGGAATTCATCTTTATGAAGTGTTGCATACACCATCAGTAAAAATACCAAATATAGAACAATCAAGCTGATTGGCTTAGTGTCAACCTAAAGGCTGATTCCTTAAAAAATATTAACCTGGGGGCCGGAGTGTTAGCACAGCTGTTAGGGCCTTTGCCTTGCACCGCTGCTAAACCGATTCCAACCTCGGCATCGCATATGGTTCCCGGAGTACCACCAGGAATAATTCCTTAGCAAAGAGTCAGGAGTAACCCCTGAGCATCGCCGGGTGTGACCCAAAAAGAAAAAAAAAATTAACCTGAGAACCATGAGGCAATGTGATTTCTTCCCCATATCCTCTTGCCTTCTTGCTCTCTACTTGAGCTTCTTCTACAGTCCTATCTTGATTTGTTGGTACACAATATTCACAGATAAATCTCCTACCAAGTGTTAGATATAGAACCCACCTCTGGGCCTGGGGAGGGTTCCTCTTAAGATACATGTTTTATTCCATTATTTAATTTATTTTCAAGGGTGAGCAAAGTAAATTAATCACCTCTATGCTAATTGATAGATATATCTATCTGGAAAATGTATGAGGTGTGCTCAATTTTACACAGATGCTAAGGATGATAGTGAGCCTCAGGTCCAAATGATAGCCTATTTTATCTCTATATCAAACAGAGCAGAAAATAAGAGGTAAGTCTAGCAGAAGGCACCCTACTTGTTTCAGTCACTAATTTTTTTCTTAGAACATCTGATTACTTTTCCACTTAAAAAAAAGATAATATCTGTACTTCTTACTTTATATTATAATTAAAGTCAGAGATTAAGTGGGAAAGTGCCTTGTATATTAAATTTTTTTCCTATCATTCTAAATAAACACTCATTTGTTTTATTACCGGGGGGGGAAAGTCATTATATTTGTTTAAGATATTAAGTTATCAAACAATAAATATAAAATGCAGATAACTGATACTTTGACAACAAATTGATGATAAAATAAAAGATAAGTGAAAATCATTTATAGGTTATATGTTCTGGGAAATGGGAAGAATCATTTTAAAAGAATGATGTGCATATGTATTTTATGTACCTAGTTTTATAAAACTGTTGATGTAAGAATTTATGCATAAAATATTCCTGCACTATATCCTTCACAAGAATGTCTGTTTCCTTCCATCATAGACTTTCCCACACTCCCAACCACCAACAACCTTCCTCCATGGTGGTCTTCATACCAAAGCAGGCAGGTAAGTAGGATGGGGCAGGATAGCAATACGTTCTTAGAAACTAATAAAATCAAGATGGAATTTAGTGACGTTACTCTGTCACTAACTTACAGTGGAAAAATCGTTATGGCCAAGCCCACTTTGTGAACACAGACATAGAGGCCTGATAAGACTCCACCTGGCTCCAGCACAGGTCCAAGAGAGTCTGTATCCACCCACTCCAACAGCACATTGAAGTTCCAGTAGGAACAAGGGGTTGTGATATGGGTTGAGGTGGACACCAAGATATCAAGCTCCTCTACTTGATAACACCTTCCTAGTAAACTGATCTCTACAGAAACCCCATGTGGGGCAGTGTGAGAGTAAATCTATAAAACTAATCCTGCAGGGGTAAGTGGAGTCCCACTCATTCCTCAGGTGATCCTCACTCATGTTCATCTGAGGTCTCAGATGTGGACTCCCAGCTCTCCCCTCTGGAGAAATCTGCCTTCTGTTGTGAATGCAGTTACTCTAGTCTCCCATTTCTTCTCATTATTTCTAAACTGAACTATTTTACTTTTGCTATTTATCTTCTGCAGTATTTTTTTTCTTTTTTCTGAGAGAAGGTGATAGACTTGGAAATCCTGGGGAGCATTTAGGAATGATTCTTCCAAGAGACCTGGATTTTATCCCCAGATCTGCAATTCACAATCTTTGTGCCCTCTGAGGCTTTGTGCTTATAAGAAAAGTGGCTATTCTAATGCCTATTTATTTCTTATCACTCGGTAGTCTTTTGAGAGCCAAGAGGGAAGCAAGAGGTATCCTGGCTCTACGCAGGGACTTGGTAGGGATCTCTATCCTAGGCCCAGGTTTGAATCTCTAATCCACTAAATGTTTAGTCTTGAGCAAATGCCATAATGTTCTGCCCTCACTCTCTGTAGCTGTAAATGGAGATGACAAAGGTATCTTATTCCATGTCTATCTGAGGTGCTGTAAAGATGAACAAAGAAAGTAAAGATCAATACCTAAGAACAGTCTTTGATATTTATTAAAAAGACATAATTATGCTAATTATCATTGCC
Organism: Cryptotis parvus; assembly: GCA_021461705.1. Classification (NCBI taxonomy): domain Eukaryota; kingdom Metazoa; phylum Chordata; class Mammalia; order Eulipotyphla; family Soricidae; genus Cryptotis; species Cryptotis parvus. The sequence continues at coordinate 242,524 of JAJIBD010021464.1, forward strand.
TACTTGTGAAAGAAATCTAAGACTACTACAAAACACAAAATACTTTCTCAAACATGAGATACTGAGGATAAAAACGAATCCTAGTATCATTGATAATTACTGTCTGCCAGTGTATGCCACAGTAGATGAGGAATGAATTCCTCGAAGAAGGGTAGAGGAAACCAAAAGGTGAAAAACATGAAAGAAAGAAAAAGTCACCTTGAAGAGGTTAATTAAGAATTAGCATGTAGAAAATATTATTTTCTCTGCAAATCTAGCTCAGTCATCACATTCTGAAGGAAGCATTTCAATGAGGAATAAAACTAAAAGTGAAAAGGAGGAATTAGACTCATCAGTCCACTGCCAGCTTTCATATCCTCACTATACTATTTTCCAGGCGTCTTTAGGTTAGTGGCTTAAGGGCACAGATCTCAACCTGCTTACTTTACCAGACAATAGGGTGTTTTAACAAATATGCAATGGGCAAGATTTCACAAGAAGTAAATAAAGCCAGAATGTCAAGCATTTTGCAGAAAGCAAAAATGGTCCTGATCTCACAGATCCCATCAGTAGACGTTATTCCTGACCCTAGAAATACGCCAGCCAGGGTTTTTGTTATTAAGTCTCAGAAAAACAAAGACAAAGAGTGGAGTGCAAAGGTATCAAACGAATTGCTGGGAACTCATCAGAGAAGCAGAGCCGCTCTAAGGCACTTCTTCTGGTGTTCAAGAAAGCCCTTTGCTCCACTGCCTTGGTATAATAAAAATAAAAAACAACAAGCAAACAAACAAAAAAGCAAAAAAAAAGAAATCACCAAGAGTAAATCACACCCAAATCACTGCACAGCGTATCCTACAACAACCCAGAACAGAATTTCCACATATTTGAAAGAAATGAAGCATTATGGTAAGCCCGAGTTGCTATTTTGGAAGCTAATCTGAAGAGTTATTAAAATTATAGAAACAAACAATTATTAAATTAGGAATGTCTTATATATCACACCACTTGAGGCATTGTTATTATTTTTCAGACTAACTATTATGGGCCTGATGCGGTGCTTAACTTTGTATCAATACTATCCAAACTTTCCTTTTATGTATTTATTTGCTGATTATTTTTACTGAGATAATATTGATTTACATATGTTCCCTGAGTGCTGTTCCACATCTCTTCAAAATTAAGTTGTCACACCACATTCTCTACTTATGTGCAAATTTTATTTTCTCTTGTTTTGCTTATTTATGTCCCACATGGAAACGAGCTCATTCAGCCTTTTGCTTTTTGGATTTTTTAGCATTGTTAATTTCTCAACTTTCTAAACATTCTCCTAACATTCTAAACATTTCTCATAACATTCTAAACATTTTTCTTAGATTCTAAATTTGCTTTGAATGATAATTTACCAACTCCACCCATATTGCTGGAAATACCTAGATTAATATATATATATACATATATGCATATATATGTGTATATATATGTATATATATTAGCTGATGCATACTGCATTGTGCATGTCATTTCTTTATCTTTTAAAACTAGTTTTGAGGAGCCAGAGTGAGAGCACAGAGGGGCTGGGCATTTGCTTTGCATGCGGCCTACCAGGCATACCATATAGTCCCTTGAGCATGGCCAGGAATAAGTTCTGAGTGCAGAACCAGAAGTAATCCCCTGAGCATGTCAGATGTGGCCCAAAAAAGCAATAAAAAAAAAAGAGTTTTCAGATTCCATGAATTGATCTCAGGATCTTGGACATATAAAGCATGTGCTATACCACTGAGTTATATCCCAAATCTTTATTCATCTAAAACTTTTTTACTGATTAAGAATCACCTGAAGTTTCTGTTAAACTGCAGAGTTTGATTTATTAGTAAGAGGATAGTCTGAGTATCTGCATTTATAAAGAACTCTCAGATGAGTTTGATGTAGGCGGGTAGACAGTGAAAGGTCCCCCCATTTCAATGGCATTGAAATACCTAGGAAGTCCAGAATCAAGGATGCTGTCTCATTTGCCAAGGCATCGAAAATCAGATGGGCTGGACATGTAATGTGATTTGGAGACAACTGCTGGACTAGAGCAGTTACCGACTGGATCCCACGGGATGTCAAAAGATCACGTGACCGCCCACCTACAAGATGGTCAGATTTCCTTGTCGAGACCCTGAAGAAACGGTTTGAGGCTCTTCATATTCCTGAATTAACCAGGTGCCTTTGGGCTATATTGGCACGTGATAGGGTCCATTAGAAATGTTACTGGTGCCCGCTCGAGCAAATCGATGAATAACGGGATTCAAATGATCAAGAATAAATTCATTAGCCCAGGCTACAAAGAGTTTACCTTGTTAGCTCAGAAGAAAGAAAGGCTTCACCTGTAATCAACAGAACTCAGAGAAGGCTGAACCTTGCCCCAAGAAAAGTTCCAGCAGGAACAAGGCCTAGGAGAGGAATTTCAAAGAGGACCATACGGCATTCCCAATCCTACCCTTAACAGCCGAACTAGCAATGAACTTTTACCTAGGTAGAAGCCCCATGCCCAGGTTGGCGAAACCCTATAAAAGCCACCTTGAACAAAGGAAGCAAGCCTGAGCCCATGTGCCACTTGTCCACGTGGCTGAGCTCATGCAGGGCTGGAGCACACGAGTCGCCTGCATCTCCCCTCTTTAGACCTGCGCCTGAGTTTCTCTGTCTTTGGAGAAGCCCAGGTTCTCTCTCAAGCATGTCACTCTCTCTCTCCCTTTCCCACCCTCCTTCCCTTCCTGAAAAACCTACAAATGAAATCTGTTTTTACTTCATTGCTCATATACTCCTGAAATTCACATTAATATTGTCAATATTAATATTAACAATATTAATAATAATGACAATATTAATGTTCACATTAATATTGTCACAGGATTTTTATAGACACGTGAAAGCTTAAGTCATTCAAGAAGAGATAGAAGTTCAGAGTTTTAGTGTCTTACGTCCCTAACATCGTGAATAGGAGATCACTTGATCACTTGACATCCCGTTATTCATTAGTTGCTCGAGCGGGCATCAGTAACATTTCCATTTGACCCTATCACATGCCAGCGTATCCCAATGGCATCTGATTGCTTCAAGAATACAAAGAGCCTCAAACCATTCATTCAGTGTCTTGACAAAGAAGTCTGACCATCTTGTAGGTGGGCGGCCACGTGATCTTTTGACATTGCGTGGTATCCCATTGGTAATGGCTCTAGTCCAGTGGACATCTCCAAAGGGTATTACATGTCCAGCCCATCTGATTTTCGATGCCTTGGCAAACGAGACAGCATCCCTGACTCTTGGTTATCGATGGAGATTGGAACTCTGGATTCCTTCTCTCACTTGAATGAGGCATGATATTTGAAGCATAGCTCTTTCAATTCTTTTTGGGAGACCTGAATAGCATTCTTATCCTGCTTTCGTAGGCCCAGGTCTCTGTGGCATATATTAATGCAGGAAGAATAGGAAACAAACACAATTCTGTCCGCCAGTTTTCTGGGTACAGGTTTGCTTAACACTTTCCTTCAAATATATTGGACAATATATGCAATCTTTCATGACTTATTTAGCACATAAAAATTTTTACTTTAAAGACTGGCACATATCCAAAGAGCTAGAACAACAAGTGATGGCGTGGATGCAGGGAAAAGGGGACACTCATCTATTGTTGGTGGGAATGTAGGCTGGTACAGCCTTTTTGGAAAACAATATGGTTATTCCTCCAAAGACCAGAAATTGAACTCTTATTTGATCCAGCCATACCACTGGGAAGTCAAAAAAAATGCAGTAGAAACACCGTCCCTACTTTGATATTCATAGCAACATTATTCACAATAGCCAGAATCTGGAAACAACCAGTATGCCCGAGAACTGATGACTTGATAAAGAAACTATGGTATACATCTACACAATGGAATACTATGCAGCTGTTAGGAAAAATGATTTCATGAAATTTGCCTATAAATGGATGGACATGGAGAGGATCATATTGAGTGAAATTAGCCAGAAGGAAAGAAACAGATATAAAATGACTGCATTTATTTCTATGACATAAATATATATATATATATATATATATATATATATATATATATATATATACACACACACACACATATTATGATACCGATATCCAGGGTCAGGCATAACGTGGATCAGGAGGTCTTGCCAAAGGTGAAAACTACCACAAATGGGTGGGAGCAGAGGTTAGGTAAGACAGAGAAGGGAACAGTATGACAATAATTGTCGAAAGTCTATTACAATCCACAACATGTAAGAGAAGGAAAAGAGAAAGAGAGAGAGAAAAAGAGAAAGAGAGAAAAGAGATAGAGAACCTGCCACTGAGCAGGCTAGGGGAGGCAGGAGGGAATCGGGGAGATTGGTGGTGGGAATTGGGCATGGTGGAGGGATGGGTGCTGGAACACTGTATGACCGAAATCCTGAACATTTTTGTAATTGTTAAAGAAAATAAAATTAAATTTAAAAAGTTTTACATTAGAAGTAGAATGTTTTCCACTATCCAAATGTTCGTGTGTATTTTCAAATCTAATTAGACATGGAGCTATGGTAAATATCCTTCTTTTGCTCTCTCCAAAACCAATCTAGGAAAAAAATGGAGAATAAACAAGCACTTTAAATATAATTCAATCAAAGGTTTATCAGTGTTAAAAGGGCATTGAAAGTTAAATACTTCCATGGCAATCTCCTGGATCTCAGAGAGCAAGTCCGTGTTACGTAACGTGATTCTGAAAGAGGAAACCTCAGTTTCCCCCTCTGCAGTTGCTATGCACAGTCCCATGCTATTTTTTCAAGTTTTTACTTAACAAAGTGTTCATCATTTGCTCTAGACATTTAGTATTGCACCTTCCCACCACCATTATTTCCAATTCTCCCAATCACCCATTAAGCTGGCCCCTATATCAGAAACTTAATCATTTATTTTATACTGTTTGCAAGGCAAGGGCCCTCCCAGCTACACTACTGCTCTATCTCCAAGAGTGTTTTCTTTATACAGGAGTTCTCAGTATTTGCACAGCCACACTTTTAAAGGATAGGGTATGTTTCATCACAAGTATGGCATAAAAGCATAACAATTCACAAGAAAATTAGAGTTCAAGTCTATTGTTTTCCCATGGTAAATCCTGGTGTGGAAAGATACTGTGAAAAGAAGTTTTTTAGGCACACATTGAATAAATAAAATTGACTGGAAATGCATCTTGGTTCAAGCAATAAGAAAACCGATACTGAGTGAAAGCTTTGCAGAGATGTCTCTCTACTAAATCCCTCTCTGAGAATTAACATGAATAATGTACCTGGCATTTCCTTTTGATTCCTCATATTGTCATCTTCTATTTCAGTACAAAAAGAAGTGACATAAAAGAAACAGAGACAAAACCTCTCCTCTTCTATCAATTTTAATTAGCATCTTACATTTTGTATTGATTATTAAGGTTTTATTCATAAGCACATCTTTTTGAAAATTAATAATAATGCTTGTGTACTTTGTTCAAAGATTTTATTACTTAATATTAGATCACATTTTTCCTTAAATACGAATCCCATAATTGAAATGTTAATAGCTGTACTTCATTCAATTGATTTTTTTTACATCTAGTTGTCTACATTTCAGATGAAATGAGTAACATGGTCAATATATTTCTTATGTTATTTAAAAAGTATTTTTGAAAACATTTCCCAAAGGGCTGGCATGATAATATTGCACGTAGGGAGTTTGCTTTCTCTGCGCCAACACAGATTTAGTCATTGGCATCCCATATGTTCCCCAAGCACCACCAGGAGTAATTCCCAAATGCAGTTAGGAGTAAACCCTAAGCATTGTGGAGTGTGGTGAAAAAGCAAAACAAAAACAAATAATTTCCCAGAGAGACAAAGACGATAAGCAATATTTGTGTGTGTGTGTTCAATAAGGCCAACAATTATTGACCAGTCTCATCTACCAATACAGAGTTTTTTCGCTTGCACTTATGTTTTTTAAACAAAATACTTCCTAATTATGAAGATTAAAGTTAAATTAGTCAGGACATACTTTTATTGATTTATTTTTTAAATATTGTATTATACCACTGAGAGATATACAATTACAATGTTGCTCATGTTTGGGGTTTCGGTCACATAGTGTTCCAGCACCTCTCCCTCCACCAGTGCCCATTTCCCACCACCAATGTCCCCAATTACCTCCCCCTCGCATAGCCTGCCTCTATGGTAGGTTCTTTATCTCTTTTTTCTCTTTTTCCCTCTCTCTCTGTTCCCTCTCTTACACATTGTGGATTGCAATACATACACTTAGAGGCCATCATGTGCATTTTTCTGCCTGTATTCAATGCTCAGTTCTAGGTTGGTATTACCCTTTCAACATTTATTCGCACATGTTTGTTTCTCTGATTTACCTAACCTCCGTCTCCCACACATTTGTGGTAATTTCCACCTTTGGTAAGACCTCCTGATCCACGTTTTGCCTTACATTGGATTTTTGGAATCATAATATATATATATATATATATATATATATGTATATATATACATATATATGTATATGTATATATGTGTGTGTATGTATATATATGTGTATATATGTGTGTGTATGTATATATATATGTATATAATCAGGTATCCTGATCCAGAGATTCACAGACATGGGGCAGAGCTGCTACAGGCTCTCCCTGTGCCCAACCCCTCACGAGGCACCCAGAGGGATGGCGGGTTCTAGCCCTGGCCCACCACCCCAGCAGAGCCTCGCAACAAGCCAGACGACCGCCCACTCCATGAGGGCCTCCATTTTCCACATCCAGGCTTCCCTCTCGTCAGAACTCCACCCAGAAAAAGAGCCTATTACAGCCCGGCTCATCGCTCTTACCCTGCAGAAGTCTTTTCCAAGTGTGGCCCAGGTATGCTGATCCAGAGACTCATAGACATGGTGCAGAGCTGCTACCGGCTCTCCCTGTGCCCAGCCGCTCACTAGGCACCCAGGAGGGATGGCAGGTTCTAACTCTGATCTGCCACCCCAGCAGAGCCTCGCAGCAAGCCAGACAATTCCCCACTCCTAGAGGGATGCCATTTTCCACATCTGGACTTCACTCTCATCAGAACTCCACCCAGCAAAAGAGCCTATTACAGCTTAGCTCTTCAATAAATGCTGGATTTTGAGGTGACTACAAGAGTATGCCACCTGCACGGCAGAGCCTGGCAAGCCTCCCACGTTGTATCTGATATGCCAAATACAAGTAACAATTATAGGCCTCATTCCCATGATCTGATATAATGGTTTGAGGCTTTTTATGTTCCTGGTGCAAGCAGATGCCCTTGGGCTCTACTAGCATGAGACAGGACATATGGAGTTGTCACTGCTGCCTGCTTGAGTAATTGATGATGAGCGGGAAAACAGTGATACAGTGATTATACATATATTTATATAATCACTGTATCACTGTCTTCCCGTTCATCATATATATATATATATATTTATATTTATGTCATGTAAATAAATGCAGTCATTCTACATCTGTCTCTTTCCTTCTGACTAATTTCACTCAACATGATCCTCTCCATGTCCATCTATTTATAGGCAAATTTCATGACATCATTTTTCCTAACAGCTGCATTGTATTCCATTGTGTAGATGTACCACTGTTTCTTTATCTAGTTAGCAGTTCTCGGGCATACTGGTTGTTTTCAAATTCTGGCTATTGTGAATAGTGATGCTATGAAAATAAAAGTGCGGATGGTGTTTCTGCTGTGTGTTTTTGGCTTCCTAAGGTATATCCCCAAGAGTGGTATGGCTTGGTCAAAAGGCTGTTCAATATCTAGTCTTTGAGGGAATGTCCATAATGTTTTCTAGAAAGGTTATACCTGTCGACAATCCAACCAACAATGGATAGGGTCCCCTTTTCCCCACATCCACACCAGCATTTGTTTTTTAACCCTTTTGGATATGGGCCAGTCTCTGTGGTGTGAGGTGATATCTGGAAACAATTAGAGTGCCTGAGTATTAATGACTGAATAAAGAAATTTAGGTACATCTACACAATGGAATACTATGCAGCCATTAGGAAAAATGAACTTATGAAATTTGCCTATAAATGGATGGACATGAGAGTATCATGTTGAGTGAAATTAGCCAGAAGGGAACAGACAGATATAGAATCACTACATCTATCTATCTATCTATCTATCTATCTATCTATCTATCTATCTATCTATCTATCTATCTATCTATCTATCTATCTATCTATCTATCTATCTATCTATCTATCTATCTATCTATCTATCTATCTATCTATCTATCTATCTATCTATCTATCTATCTATCTATCTATCTATCTATCTATCTATCTATCTATCTATCTATCTATCTATCTATCTATCTATCTATCTATCTATCTATCTATCTATCTATCTATTATGATACCAATATCAAGGTCAGACAAAACATGGATCAGGAAGTCTTTCCAAAAATGGAATCTACCACAAGCATCTCGGGGTCAGATTGGAGTGGGACAGAGAAGGGAACAGTGTGCTAACAATTGTTATAAGTGATAATACTAGCCTAGAACTGAGTATTGAATACAGGGAAAAAGATACACATGATTATCTCTAAATTTATGTATTGCAATCCACAGTGTGTAAGAGAAGGAAGAGAGAGAGAAAGAGAGAGAGAGAAAGAGAAAAGAGATAAAGAACTCTCCATAGAGGCAGGCTAGTAGAGAGGGTAAGGAATGGGAGACATTGGTGGTGGGAAGTGGGCACTGGTGGAGGGATTGGTGCTGAAACAATGTATGACTGAAACCCGGACATAAACATCTATATAATTTTGTATCTTACAGTGGTATAATAAAATATTAAAAAATAGAACAATGTCATCAGTGAAGCAAACATAAAATAGCAATATCTAATAATATTAGTACTATTAATAATAAATAATAGTAATAACAAATAATATTAATAATAATATTAAAACTAAATAATAATATGTAAATAATATTAATTATTACTAACAAATAGTAATAATCAATAGTAATAGTAGTAGTCATTGATAGTAATGGCAATACAATAGTAATAATAAATAAATAATATTAATACTAGTAATAAATAGTAATATTACTATTAAATATTTACTATAGTGAAATAGTAATATTACTATTGTTGGCATGGCTATTAGATTGATAAATATAAAGTAGCAGGATTTCTATCTTCCATAATATAGATAGATGGTCCTAATCATTTAGCATATAAAAGTTTAATTTATGGACCTTATGTTGCTTTTGCATATTAATGTCCTCCCCATACTACTTCTTTCTGATTAGGGCCATGTAGCCATCTAGTGATGACTAATCTTGAGGAGGCCCTTCATCTCTCTTTGTATTTTTAATCCTTAAGTATGTCAGTGGACATAACTGTAAGTGAGGATTTTAAACAATATACATAATTAGAGAATAATTAATCCTCTTAGAGGCTAATGTAAGAATTACCTTAGGTAGAAGGCCTCTTTTGTTCATAAATTGCCATAATAAGCTCATTTAAAGTGGGCTTGGCTTTAAAGAAGGCAGGGAAACCACCCTCCATAAACTAAGGAAGACATTTATTCCTAAAACAGATAGAAGAGAAAGGTGGGATAAGGGACAAAATGTTGAAGAATTTGTGGTGACATTCAGTGTCACCGTGTGATACGCTATACCTCTCTGCAGCTCATCCACCCTCAGCCTCTCTGAGGGGTGACCATTTTAAGGAGACAGGATGATTTCTAACATGGTGCAGTATAAAAAAAGTTCTAGGGAAACTTAGATGCTTAGTCTAATCTAGTCGTATAGACAAGGATGACATAAGATTAGTGAGATTTTTCCTATTACGTTTTAGTTGTCACAAGGCATGGGATTAGTAAAATCTTCAAGTATAGAAAGGCCAGGAGGCCTCTCAGGATTTTATGACTATAAAACCCTGGTACATATGAATTTTGCTAAATAATGGCAGACTGGAAGGTGGGAGGGAGCTTGGGAACACCAGTGGAGGGAAGTTGACAGTGGTGGTGGATTGGCAGGGTAGCATTATATATATATATATTTATATATATATATATATATATATATAATTCAATTCTAAATAAATCTATAAATCTGTAAATCACTTTTTAAAAATTAAATCGATAATTGTAGTATTTTGTTCATCTTTTCTACAACATAAATTTTATTAAGTATTAAATATGGGCATGCCTTTTGCCATCTCATTTAATTTTCACAACAATTTTCTTTAGCGTATTGGAATTTTTTTTTTTTTTCCATTTTTAAATTTCAGTTTGGGATTTTTCTTTATTCTACATATATTATAAAACTTCATGTATGTGGATATATAATTAGATATTCCCTTGTAGTTTTATTTTTAGTCTTTCGCTATGACTTCAAAGTTTAGAAAATCATGATTTTACTCCAAAACTTGGCAAGTAATAGACTATTTTATTAATCATCTAATAAATTTATATCTTTTGAAATATTAATTACACATTGTTGGTTGATGAAAGAAAATATTGGTAAAATATTTAATTGTATGAAATTTATCATGCTAGGCATGGTATTTTTAAAATATGGGTACATATATACAGAAATACATATCTTATAGCTATCACATTTATTTACCTAATTCCCCATCTGTGCAGTAACCCTGTGAATTTTTTTATTGTACTTGCTTTACACACAATAATGCAAACATTTGCTGATTTACCTTCTCCATTTTAGGCATTCATTCTGCTGTTTAGTTTCATAACAGTCTATCCCAAGTTCTTTATTTGAGTTTTGATCTTTAGCAATATTTATTTACTTATTCATTTATTTTCAAATTTAATTTTATGAACCATGATTAACAATGCTTCTCAAGATAGGGTTTCATACAATCATGCAGACAATGTTCCAATTACAAAATTTCCACCAGACTCCACTTCCCTCCACCAATTATCTCAGTATCATGAGGTTCCTATGTTCATTTTACATAAAAAGTATACAAAAGCAAAGAAAATTAAGTCTCTAAGTTAAAGACACACACTCATAGAAGAGAGTTAGCTCCAGTCTGATGCTGGAGCGATTTGCTGAACCACTTAATTAAACCTCAGAAAATATGAGGTCAGAGAGATTATATCAGTCACAAAAAGTTTGGTAGGTCTATGTAAAGGTTCAGTCTAGATTCATTCTACAACTGCACTCCCCTTCATCCACTTCTCTGAAACGATTATCTGGCAATATCATTAGAACACGGACTTCCTGCTAGTTGCTGTCCATTTACTATTATTTGCTTTCTTTTGGGGTTGAGTGTTCAGAAGTCAGTCCCAGGAATGGTCAGATAGAAGGGATGAAACCCAGGTTTCTAGCAGAAACAATGAATTATAGCCTTTTGAGCTTTGTTCCCAAGCCCTGCACTCAACTTTTGGAGCTACGTGTATAAACAAATCTCTAAGGGCTAGAGCAAGCAATATACTCAGAAAATCAGGAGCCTCAGTGAGTGCAAATATGCAAATATGCTTGTCAGTGCTATTTCCATCGAGGGGTTTATGTGTCTGGTAAAAATTAAATGGCTATGTGATAAATTGACCATGAGATAAAGCAATTTTCAAGGGAATAGAGAGAGGAGGAACAAAAATGATTAAGAAAATGGGACTAACTGGGTGAGAAAAGATTAAACGAGTTAACTGTGTATAGCTGAACTTGGCAAAGACAGGAGAACTGATGTACCACAAACACCCAGGCACAGGAAGGTGCACAGAAATTACAGGGAAGGGAGGGGCAGGGATTGTTTTTGTTTTGTCTTTTCTCGACCCAAATTAAAGAACCAATTGATACCCAAAGAAGCAAAAATCATTCAGGTGAAAATCCCAAAATGACTAAAGTGGTATTGGAATGACAATTAGGTCCTCTAAAAAGCAGTAGCAGTCAAGGGCATGCTGGGAACTAGGTAAATTTGCTAACTGTCCTCAACGGTGTGCTGAATGCTGTCAAAATCCTGACCCAAATAAATACATAAAAAAGATCAAATCCCCATAAGGCCTCTGCTCTGATCGCTTACTCGTGGTTAGAAGGGACCTCTCTTCCCACTCTCATCACTTCATTTTCCACTTTTGCTTTGTTCATTTATTTCCTCTGGTCCAACACTGACTATATTCAGGGACTAGGGATTCAGGGTGTTGCACAAGAGAACAGTTTTGCTGCTGGGGATCAAAACAGGGTAGATAGCATGAAAGTGCCTTATTTGCTGTATTATTGCTCTATTCCCTTCTCTGCTTTTGCTTTTGCTCTGAACCCATTGCTTTCACTTGTTTTCTTTTCTTTTTTTTTGTGGTTGAAAGACAGGATTATTTTTTTTTTTGCTTGTATATTTGGGGATCACATCCAGCACTGCTCAGGGCTTCCTCCAGCTCAGTGTTTGGAATCAATGGAATCTAGAGGAGCTGGGGTAGGGGGATCACAGGTTGTTCCTGAGATCAAACTGGATTCAACCACATGAAGGCAAATATCCTAATTGCTGTTTGACATCTCTGGACATTGTAATAGGACCTTTAGTTGTGCTTGTTTCTTGGTTTTCACCTAGTCTTTCTTTAGTTATGGTGTCTGTGGTTAAACTCGGGCCTCATATATACAGTGAAACAATAGTTCTGGCAGGGATTTTGTTTGATTTATGTGGTGTGTGAGCGTGTGTGTGTATGTGTGTGTGTGTGTATGTGTAAGAAAGAGAAAGACAGACAGGAAAGAAGAGAGTGTGACTGTTTCTAATTTCTATACTTTAAAACATATATATGTATATAAATATATGTAAAGAGAGAAGACAGAAATAGAAAAGTGTTCAAATGAAATTAGTATGTATTTAGTGATGAGCGTAACCCTGATAGCACAAAGTTAAGCCATAAACATTAGTTGAGTGCAGGATTGTTTACCCTGGTGTTGTGTATAATTATCCCCCATATGTGACTCTATGTGGTTATTAGGCAACAAAACCAATGACCCTATTATATCATATATTCTTATTATTACTAATAATGCCTACCCACCTTTTTGTACAAAAGTAATTGAAAAGAAAAAATCATAAACAATAATTGTCTGGATTTGGCCTGATGCAAAATTGAAAAGCAGCTAAAATCTATCCAAAGTAAAATCAAGAATGTGATCTTGAACTTGGTTATGATGGAGATCAATTCGGAAAAATATAAATACATATACTATTGAAATAGGGATGTTTTTGAATAGTCAATATTCAAGTAAATTGAATTTTATCAAAAGATAAATTCTAAATAGTTTTGAGGAGTTCTGCTGCATTTGTTTTCTGCACACTGATAATATTAGAATTCCTGTTCTTTCAATTATTTGTGAAGCCTGAGGAGTAGCCTGTGGGTATTTAAGCATCTAAAATTCATTCAGTTGATAGTTGCTCAATCTAGATTTCTATGCTTTAGAAGGAACTGTTCATTTTAGAATGTGGCTTATACAATAATCACACGTATGTTAGGAAAATGAATTCCTCAATCTTGGATCCAGGTCTCTAAATTATGACTTTCAATGTTCAGATTACATAGGAATCCATTGTCAAAGGCAGATTAATTGACTGCTTCCTAGATATTAGATTCTGACCTCAATTCTCTCACTTACTTTGCCCATCTAAATACTCCCCAACTTTTAGATCATATTTAAGTTATACTTTTTCATGAGGACTTCTCCTTTTCTCCAGTTCAGAGATTTTTCTCAGTATTTTCTAACATCGTCATAAAATACTTCCCTTAATTATAATTCATATAACGTACTACAAAATTACCTAACGATACATGTACAATTACTGTCATTACTGCCTATATCTTTCGTGCTCGAGAACTCATAGAATAAGAGATATAAAACAGACACCTGAGTGCAGTTTCCATGGATAATGTCATGGAACCTGATGGGAACAGAAGGTGATGATAGTGCGTCATTCTTTATCAGGATAATACACTTTAAAATAGCAGCGCCATCTAGTGGTATCCTTAGACCCAAACTAATGAGGCTGTTTCAAGATGGCCCTGGAAAACAGGAACAACATTTTATGCTATCCTGACTTGCATTATTTGAGCTTAGAGCATTGCTCGCTATTTGACAGATTCTGACCTTTCAATACGGAAAGTGCAACACATCTACCGAGAGTCAGTCAAAGCTATTGATCCTGATAAATGATTTGACCTCAAACAGTGGTTCTCCTTCAGTTACTTAATGCTTAAGAAAGCTAGCAATGTAATCTGAAGAGGTCAAGTGTGTTTAGGAGAGACTGCTGACAGGGTATCAGAAAGAAGCAGAATGGTGTGTTCATGTGTCAGAAAAACAAGAGTTTTCCTGTATGACTCCCTATGACTCCCAAGAAAAGGACACCAACATATTGTCCCTAATAAGATGGGGTCAAAGGAGAACAAGAACAGTAACTGAATGTGGAAACACACATTTTATCAGTTACGTGACTAATGCATTTATTTATGCCTTTCCTATAAATATTTATAGGCAAACCATGATTTTCCAGCTTGGTTTATGCCATTAGCTTTGCTTAGAACATTTACTTCTCTCTGTACACTGATTTGCAAAGTACCACCCTTTCCTTTAGTATTTTACTGATCCCTTTGAGTTTTAAATCTTCAATTGCTACTGTTCTCTTTGTCTAATTCTCACCACACCTTGCATTGTTCCCTATATCCTTCCAAAAAAGGAATAATCAGTGGTACTGTAAGCCTGATAACTGACACAAGGTGTATAGTCATAATCCCAGGGGATCCTAAGTAGCCAATTCTTATTCTAGTGGTTCAGGTCAAACCTAAGGAATGATCAGCATTGTCAGCATAACAAATTGGGTAAGAATAATTTCTAACACTGAAAGTCTAGCACTGTTCTATAAGGCCATAGTCATGCAAAATTTGATTGGTTCCATGAGAGAATTTCTCTGATCTTACGCATAGGGAGCTGACTGATTTGGGGTCACAGAGAGGCAGGGCACAGTTCATCTTTGCATTGCTTTGGTCTTTTACTCATTCAGGTATTCTACTAAAATTTAAGAACTGTGCAACCTCTAAATGAGTTTTGTGGCATTCCAAATTGGACCACCTCTCCTGCCCTAGGAAATGTTGCTGATGTGGAAAAGCCCCACCTTTATAGCTCTACCTTTTTACACTTCAAATGATTCAGGCTTGATTGATCTATCCAGTGAGCCTGCAGCTGTCAGACATCATTTTAAAGTTGTTATTAGCAGTGGCTGGGCTGATAGAATAATATTCTGCCCAGTGTCTGAATTAGTTAGACAGAATTAATGAATGAATGCAAAACAGTGAATGAATGTACACGGATATTACAAAATGAGTGGGGATGTGTGAGAACTGCATGGGATAATATTGTATCCTTACTTTAATTTACTCATTGACTTAAGGAATTTTCATGAGAAACTTCTGAAAATACAAACTATAAAGTGGAGGGCACCAGGGAGGATTAGTTTCAATACATGAGTTAAATATAACCTAGCGGTATCTAGCAATCTGATTTGGGTGGTTTGTTTCCCCCTACTTCTACAGGACATAACTCATCTAGCCAGTGAATCTGTCATTTGTCTATCTCTATGGGTGGACTGGGAGAGGATAGCCTAGGGCAACAGTGAGCTATTTAATTAAAAGCACAAAAATGATTTTTTTTAATAAATCAACAAGCACTCATCATCCATCACACAAACAGTGTTGACATTTTAGTGTATGAAACTTTACATATATTAATAAAACAGGGGCTCAATAAAGCAAATGTTTATAGAACTCTTCATATGTGGCGTGCACCAGAAATCATTTCTTTGCAAATGTTCTACCATATACTTGATGCCATTGATAACTGTGCAAGTCTCCAGGGCTGTGCTTTTGCAAGTGAGGGTGAGATTTTCCAACTACTGTGGAGGTTGTCCGACACAGAGATCAGTTGTCAGTCTTGCTGATAATTGCCTCGGCAGTAAAGAACTGCATCCCAAACTGTCTCTGTCATCTGGGAGCAACCTGCATTCAGTATTGGTCCACAGAAGGAGAGAAAGGATCTACTTTCCTCACTCCGACATGGACCTGTCCTGACAGGCAGTCTCAGTGTAGGAGCCCCTTGGAGCTCTTAGGCTTCACTGAGTAAATCCTTAGTTTTCTCAAGCGAGCTGCCATCTTTTCTCCACATAAGTTAACCCTGAGAAGCCTCCAGGGAGAATTCCCAACTTCTTTCTTTAACATGATGTTAGCTAAGTATCACAATATCATATTTTACACTTTTATGTTATAAACAACATACCATAAAATTATTAGCAAGTGGCATGGATGTGGGGGAGAAAGGGGTTCTCATTCACTGTTGGTGGGAATGTCAATTGGTACAACCTTTTTGGAAAACAATATGAACATTCTTACAAAAACTAGAAATTGAGCTCCTATATGATCCAGCCATACCACTCCTGGGAATATACCCTGGGAAGCCAAAAACACATAGCAGAAGCGCCATCTGCACTTTTATATTCATAGCAGCACTATTCACAATAGTCAGAACCTGGAAATAATTAGAATGCCCGAGGACAGACAACTGGATAAAGAAACTTTTGGTACATCTACACAATGGAATACTATGCAGTATTAGGAAAAACAAAGTTATAAAATTTGCCTATAAATGATGGACATGGAATGATCAAGCTGAGTGAAATTGGGCAGAAACAAAAGGACTGCATTTATTTGTGGGATATTAAATATATATATAAAAATATTAATATATGCACTATATATGCTATATATAGTGGATATATATATATATATAGTATATATATAGGGGAGAGAGACAGACATGGGCCAGAACTGCTACTGGCTCTCCCTGTGCCCAGCCGCTCATGAGGTGCCCGGGGGGGGTGGCAAGTTCTAGCCCTGGCCCGCCACCCCAGCAGAGCCTCAAACAAGCCAGATGACCCCCTACTCCATGAGGGCCTCCATTTTCCACAGCCAGACTTTCCCCTCCTCAGAACTCCACCCAGCAGAGCAGCCTATCAGTGGTCACGTGGTTCATCATTAAATGCTGGATTTTGAGATGACTACAAGAGTATGCTACCCGCACAGCAGAGCCTGGCAAAGCTACCTGTGTCGTATTTGATTTGATATGCCAGATACCAGTAACAATTATAGACCTCATTCCCATGACCTGATGGAATGGTTTGAGGCTCTTTATGTTCCTGGGGCAAGCAGATGCCCTTGGGCTCTACTTGCATGAGACAGTCATATGGAGATGTTACTGGTACCCGCTCAAGCAAATCGATGATGAATGGGAAGACAGTGATATATATATATATAACATATCAATCTATATCTATATCTATATCTATATCTATATCTATATCTATATCTATATCTATGTCTATATCTATATCTATATCTATATCTATCTATATCTATATACATACATTATGATACCAATATCCAAGGCCAGGAAAATCATGGATCAGGAGGTCTTGTCAATGGTGAATTCAACTGCTAGTGTGTGGGAGTCAGAGGTTGGGTAAGACAGAGAAGGGAACAGTGTGCTAATAATCATCACTGTATCACTGTATCACTGTCTTCCATATATCATCAATTTGCTTGAGCGGGCACCAGTAACATCTCAATATGTCCTGTCACATGCGAGATAGCCCAAGGGCATCATCCTGCTCCAGGAACATAAAGAGCCTCAAACATTCCATCAGGTCATGGGAATGAGGTCTATAATTGTTACTGGTATTTGGCATGTCAATTACAACATGGGTAGTTTGCCAGGCTCTGCCGTGCGGGTGGGATACTCTAGTATCCTCAAAGCTTGAGCAATTATTATGAACCGGGCTTGTGATCAGCTCTTCTGCTGGGTGGAGCACTGAAGAGAGGGGAGTCCGGAAGTGTAAAAGCGGCAACCCTCATGGTATGGGGGTTCCTCTGTCTTCTTGCAAGGTTCTGCTGGGGTGGTGGCCCTCCCAGATGCTTTGTGATCAGCTGGGAACAGGAGAGCAAGTAGCAGCTCTGCCCCGTGTGTATGAGTCTGGATCTGCATATCTGGGCTGGCTGCTAATAATTGTGGAAATGATAATACCAGCCTAGAACTGAGAATTGAATGCAGGCAAAGGGATATACATGATAATCTCTGAATATATGTATTGCAAGTCACAATGTATATGAAAAGGGAGAGAGAGAGAGAGAGAGAGAGAGAGAGAAGAGGTAAAAGTGCCTGCTGTAGAGGCAGGCTAGGGGATGGGGGGGGGGAATTGGGGACAATGGTGGTGGGAAATGGGCACTGGTGGAGGGATGGGTCCTGAAACAGTGTGTGATTGAAGCCCAAACATGAATATCTTTGTAATTGTATATCTCTTGGTGGTACAATGAAAATATTAAAAGAAAATTATTAGCAAGTTTCTCTAGTGCCTGATGAAAAGAATGTTCTGAGCAAAAATATCCCCAGGTTATCTTATTGTGGAGATCTGCGGGGAAACACTGAGGCACCCTGCACAAAACCTGGGAGCAGGGTCAGGGAGCCCCTTCTGCCCCAGGGTATCAGCGGCCAGTGGATGAAGAAAGACCCAGGAATCCAGCGAGGTTTTAAAATGCTTTACTTAATACAGATTCAGACATACAAATCAGCAATAGGAAAAACCCTGTGCTTAGGATTCACGGCTAGGACCCTGGCCACATGCAGGCCAAGATGGTGGCCACCACTTGTTAAGGCCCTGTAGAGAGGACACAAAGGCAGGGCACCAGCGAAAGGGGAAGAGAATGACCTTAAAAGAGGTGTGAGTCCAAAAAGAGAAAGAAGAGAGAAAGCAGTGTAGCTTTATCTCACTGCAACCTCGACCTCCCACTTTAATGGGAAGCCAGCAAGGTCAAATGCCCTCAGGTAATTTCTCCCAGGAACTGCCTAGACCCTTTTAGATGCTAATGTTGCGAACCAAGATCTGCCTAGGAAATTCCTTTACAGGGTATAGAAGGGGGCTTCTGAGATGGCATGCCTCTGTACCAAAGACTATACTAATGGCAGTAAAAGATCTCTCTAAGCCTTCACAAGAGTCTCATCTTTACTTCATGGTAGTTTTGTATTATAGTTGCTTTTGATTTATCAGGGAGCCATGCTTGCTTACTTGGAGGCAAACAGCATTTCTCTCTGGTCTAATTACTTAGAGATCCAATGTGGCCAGAGAATATACTAGTAAGATCTAGCTATTCAGTACCATGATGATTGTGGTAGCATGAGAGAATATTTATACCAGCCAGAACAGAATACATGGTTCGATAAACTGCCACATTTAAACTACCATTCTATCTATGAAGTGACCTGCAGGTTGCAATCCAGGGCAGTTGCAGAGGTTCTGGGCAACTGTAGTGCAACAGAGATCCAGTGTTAGAAAAAATAAAAATGAGACCAGACCAGACAAAATAAAACAAAAGAATGGAAGGATTAGTCAATAGGTCAGTAAGACAATAAAATTTTTTGAAGTATAAATTTTGCATGCTGGTACCTTTGGTGTAATCAGCACTATAATACGGTCCTTTGAGCACCAAACTGAGAGTCACCTCCAAGCACTGAGCAAGGAGTAGTCTCTAAGAACAATTCACATTCCCCCAGCACAAATTCAAACAATAACATCAAAAGAGAAATTAGTGAAAGAATTGATTTCCTAACAGAGAAGGAAAATCGTGTTTCTTCATGAGCTATTGAATTCTGTCTTTGCTACCTTCTCCCATTCCTTAGGTCCCCAAAAACAGAACTTTAGTTTGCAGCTTTAGAATTTTTATCCAGAACTAGGGGGAATGTATTAAGAAGTCTTAAGTCTCAAGGGCATGGTGGCTAAATTTGAAGTTGAGCATATTCAATATAAACTGTGGGAGACTGAGATGCTCAGGAGGAGATGATAAGCCATTAATGGCAATAATTTGCATCTATATTCATTTAGCTCCTGGGCACTGTGTCTGAGCCTGTAGTCAGAGCTGTAGGAATATAAGAGGGTGTTTAGATTAAGAGTCATGGTTTTCAGGGCTGGAGGGATACCACAGTAGGAAGTGACTTTCCTTGCATGTGGCAAACTCAGGTCGAATTCCAAGCACCCCATATGGTCCCTTGACCCCACCAAGAGTGATCTCTCAGCACAGAGCAAGGAGTAAGACCTGAACAGTGATGAGTGTGCCCCCAAACAAAAAGGGAGCCATGGTTTTAATGATTGCAGCAAAATATCCTTATTTAGAAAAGAAAAAATGGCCTTGTATTATGGGTATTTTTTTAGACAGTATAAGGAGCTTATACCACTTACAGCACCTAGTTAAAGCAAAATTTGAGTTTAGGGCTCTTAGAGCACTTGGGATGTTTCTAATATCTAATATCCTCCAGTCATGTAGGTGGATGCTGTAGGAGAAGGTTCCTTTTATTTAAAAGAATAAAATATAACTTATTTAAAGATAAATTTATGTAGGTAAAGATAGCTAGATATGCAGGCGCTTGATAGCTATATTTTTGTTTTCCTCTTTGTGATATACCTGGCCGTTCTCGGGACTTGCTTCTGACTCTGCACTCAGAGATTAATTCTGGCAGTGATTGAAGGGCTATATGTAGTACCTGGAATTGAACCCAGGTGGGCTCTGTGTAAACCAAACATCCTCCACACTGTACTATCACTCCGACCCCAAATTTATGTCCATTTTTTAAAATAAATCAGTTACTTTTAATGTCATTTCAATGTCTGCACAAATGTACGATTCTAAGGGTTTTCATAGTTAATCGAACAATGATTGATTTATCTAGTCTCAACTCACAACTCCCTTCTCTCTATTGCTTTGCCTTTTGTGGTGCCAGGAATCAAATCCTGGGCTTAGCACAAGTAAGTGTATGGATTCTACAACTGAGTCACCTCCCTACCCCTAAACTAACTCTTAATTGTTAAAAATATTTTCCAATTTTTCATTTATAAACAACTTGTGGTAAACAATAGCTTGGTTTGCCAAACTATATCAATATTTTGTCTTTAGATTGAATTTTCAAAAACCCACAAAATGGATCTACTCAATCGTAAAGAAAAAAAAGTATCTTTAGGGCTTTGATACTCCTTCTATATCCATTTGATTGAAAAGTTTTTCCAATTTAAACACCCACATGTCCTATCCTAAACATTAGTAATTGAGTACTTTAATATTCATTGAAACGGTTATGTTCCAAATATCTATGTATGGAAGTTCCAAGGTATCAACATATATGTTTTTTGTTTAATAAGTGGATTCTTAAAAGATGGCCAGTACACGGGGTTGAGAGATGGCAGGGTACTTATTGTAAAGTTAGGGAATAAACTCTGAGCACCACCGGGTTTGGCCCCCCAAAAAAAAAAAAACAAAAATGTTTTTAAAAAGATGGCCAGTGTAGTTTTCAAAGTATATATATTTAAAAGACCCATCTTTGCAGATGTCTAATGCCTTTCGCAATATTTTCCCCTCAGCTGTGTGTGCTTTGTCTAGGATTTTCAGATCCATCACATAACTTGAATCAAGATAATGAATACAACTAAGTTGAGCAATTGGACTCAAACTCTTTCTTTCTCTTTCCAAATCAAAGCCACTTTTCCTTATATGATATTCTTTTTAAAAGCTACACTGGCAACAAAAGGCAACATCACAGGATCAGTCTTCAGGTGTGGACAGTGGAGTACAACACAGAGCAGCAGACATGAAACCCTCTTATGCCCTAGGGATAGACTATGATCTTTACAATAGTGTCTCTATTTCTCTTCAAGGTCAGCATTTCCGTTACTTCAATCACTATCAATGTAATGGAAACAACTTTTGATTCATTTATTTATTTTTCAAGATAATCATGATGAATACTAACTTTAAGACTCTGTAACAAGTAGTTGGAAGACCAGGCCCACAGATATAATATTAGTAATTTTTAGTTTCCTAAAGACTAGTATAACAAAGCACTACAGACTGGCTGAAATAAGTCCTTACATTCATCAGAGGAGACTCTTTTTCAAGCTTTTTTCTCAATTCAAGTGAGTGACTTCCCCCAAGCTTCCTGCTCACATCTATCATTCCTGTATTTCTCAGCATTTCTTCAACCGTGGCCCCCCCATCAACCTTTTATGCTTCCCTACCCTGTACACCTCAGCCCACTATACAGGTTGTGCTGTGGCTGTAGCCTTTGTCTCGTGACCCCATTTATGTAATTTTCACCCATGATCACCTAACGTAGCCTGGATAATCATAGGTAGCTATATGGCTCAGTTTGGGAAATAATGGGGTGCATTAACTAATATGAGACTGTCCCTCTCCTTTTTATTTCTCTTGAATTGTATTCATCTTCTGCTGCTTTTGTTTTGGTTTGGTTGGGGCCCATACCTTGTGGTGGACAGGGATTACTCCTGGCTCTTTTGCTCAAGGCACACTAGAGGCATCTTGAGCGTGGGCCTTGAGGGACTATAGGGGCACTGGGGTTGAAGAAGTTTGGTCACCTGCATGCAAGCACCCTACCCCTCCACTGTCTCCTCGGCTCTTGTATTGATGTTCTTAAAATAACATTTTGTTTAGTATATCTTGGTAATCAATCCTATTCCAGAGTGCAAAGTTAGTATATGCTCACTGGGTTATATATTTGATTGCATTCCATATATTATCAAGCAATTCTAAGTAGGAAAAGGTAGATAAAATGTTAACTTTTCTAATACTCTACAGAATTTTATTGTCTCATAAGAATAGAATGACCTTAAACAAACTACCATTGACTCTGGAAAATGTATGTGTTTGTCTGTATGGTTTTCCAAATGTTTCTTATATGGACCTGGATAACCTTAGGCAACTGGGCTGGTAGTTTAATACAAGGAACTCAGTATGTGGTACTGCTTGAGCCCTACAGAGGCTGGTATCACCTTGGCCATCTCCAGGGCCATGCCGAGTTACAACCAGGGGCCTCTTAGAATTTCACGCAATTATACTTAGGGGGCCAGGTAGGGCTGGGCATAAAAGTTGGGAGGGCAACATATAAGGAAGGCACTTTACCCTGGTGATATCTGTACAACCCCCAAATCTGGAAAATTTTGTAGTGTTAACTCTCCTTTCATAAAGGGGCTTGGCTGATTATCATATTCTTTCAAAGTAGGTACTATATCTTCCCCTGAACTTCATTTAGTGAAGTAACTGCTGTCCTTTCCAGGCAAGAGTTCTCTCTGCCAGCTTTCACTGCAACCTCAGAGGCTGAAAAGTGATAAGGCATCAGTCACATATGATTGGACAATTTTGCTCCTCTCTGCTCTCACCTTGTATTTCCATTTCATATCTCTAGCATGCTCTGACCTATGACAAAGACAAGGATTGATGATACAGTGTCAGGAGTCTTGGACATCAGTTGAACAGCACTGCCCACTGTTAGGCATGTCCTAGACAAGCCACACTCAGCTTGCTGTGGGATGTGACTGTCTCTAAACGCAGGGTTTTGTGGAGATTAGAGAGGGGATAACAGGGTCAAAAGGGACATTCATTGAAAAGGGACAACAGAAACAACAAAAACACTGATATATTTAAAATAAACCTGAAGTACAGATATGATTCACTTAGTATTCATTCATGGATATTATCTGGACCCACACACTTCCTGAATTAAGTAATCTTCTCATCTGGGGGCTGTGATTGTATAGTGGGTAAGGTGGTTTGTCTTCCACTCAGCCAAGCCAGGTCCCCTGAGCACTGTATTACTGTCTTCCCATCCATCATCAATTTGTTCGAGCGGGCACCAGTAACATCTCCATATGACCTGTCTCATGCAAGTAGAGCCCAAGGGCACCTGCTTGCTCCAGGAACATAAAGAGCCTCAAACCATTCCATCAGGTCATGGAAATGAGGTCTATAATTGTTACTGGTATTTGGCATATCAAATACGACACGGGTAGCTTGCCAGGCTCTGCCATGCGGGTAGCATACTCTTGTAGTCTTCTCTAAACCCAGCATTTATTGATGAACCATGCGACCGCTTGAGGCCACGTGGGCTGGGCTGTGATAGCACTGCCAGGAGTAATTCCTAAGTGTAGAGCCAGTAGTAAACCCTGTGCATCGCTGGGTGCAACCCAGAAAGCCCCCAAAAAATCCCCTCACCTGCAGAGATAGTTCAAAGTTCAGGCTCTTGCCTTGCATGCAGCTGATACCAGTTCTATTCCCTGTACCACATACAGTTCACTGAGAACCACCAAGAGTGAGGCCGGAACACAGAGAGAATCTGGAACAAGCCCTGAGGATTTTAGGATGTGACCCAAAACAAACAAATAAACAAACAAACAAACAAACACAAATCCCTTCACTCATAGCTAGGTCCTCTGCCCTCTGCTGGCTTGCCTTCTCTATCTGCTGCATTTTTTTTAATTTTTGCTTTTTTTTTTCTTTTCTTTTCTTTTTTTTTTAAATTTTTTTATTATACCACCGTGAAACACACAATTACAAAGGTGTTCATAATTGGTTCTTGGTAATACAGTATTCCAGCACCCATCCCTCCACCAGTGCCCCATTTCTACCACCAATGTACCCCCTCCCTCCCATCCCCCCACCTGCCTTAATAGCAGGTACCCCAGTTTCCTCTCTTTCTCTCTCTATCTCTCTCTCTGTCTCTGCATCTCTCTCCCTCTTATTTTACACATTATGGCTAGCCTTCAGATATTTAGAGTTTATCACTTAAGTCTCTTTGTGTATATCAGTGGTGAGTTTTAATCTGCCATTACCATTTCCCATATTTATTAAAACACTGGTATCTATATCCTATTAATGAATGCAGTCATTCTATATCTGTCCTTTTCCTTCTGACTAATTTCACTCAGCATGATAGACTCCACGTCCATCCATTTGCAGGTAAATTTCATAATTTCATCCTTTCTGACAGCCGCATAGTATTCCATAGTGTAGATGAACAACAGTTTCTTTAGCCAGTCCTCTGTTCTCGGGCATTTAGGTTGTTTCCAGATTCTAGCTATAGTGAATAGAGCAGAGATGAATAAAGAAGTACAGATAGTGTTTCTGCTATGTGTTTTTCGGTCTCTAGGGTATATTCCCAGGAGTGCTATTGCTGGATCAAATGGGAGCTCAATATCTAGCTTTCGGAGGAATGCCCATATTGTTTTCCAAAGGGCTGGACCAGTCGGCACTCCCACCAGCAGTGGATGAGAGTCCCTTTTTTCCCCACATCCATGCCAGCACCGGTTGTTCTTGCTGTTTTGGATGTGTGCCAGTCTCTGTGGGGTGCGATGGTACCTCATTGTTGTTTTGATTTGCACTCCCTGATGATTAAAGATGAAGAGCACTTTTTCATATGCCTTTTGGCCATTCGAATTTCTTCTTTTTTGGAAGCTTCTGTTCATTTCTTCTCCCCATTTTTTTGATGGGGTTGGCTGTTTTCTTCTTGTGGAGTGCTACCAGTGCCTGATATATTCTGGATATTAACCCCTTGTCAGATGGGTATTGGGTGAATATGCTTTCCCACTCTGTGGATTGTCTTTGTATCTTGGTCACCATTTCTTTTGAGGTGCAAAAAGCTTTTCAATTTTATATAATCCCATTTGTTTATCTTTGCTTCCATTTGCTTGGTCAGTGGTGTGTCGTCTTTAAAGATACTTTTCGTTTCGATGTCATAGAGCCGTTTCTCCTATGTTTTCTTCGATGCCCCTTATAGATTCATGTCTGATATCGAGATGTAGAATATTTTTGCTTTTGGGTCACACCCAGGGATGCTCAGGGGTTACTCCTGTCTCTGCACTCAGGAATGACTCCTGGCAGTGCTCGGGGGACCATATGGATACGCCGGAGATCGAACCCAGGCCGGCACAAGCCGGCTGCATGCAAGGCAAATGCCCTACCCACTGGACTATTGCTCAGGCCCCCTATCTGCTGCTTTTATCCCCTGAATACCCTCATCCCTATTCCCTCTTCTGATCCTGAGATGTGCTATTTCTGTTAAATCCTGGCAACTGCAAGTGGTTTATTTTATGATTTTTCGGAGCTTAACAGGTATTTTGATGAAGACATTAAGTGTATTCATTTAACAGAAGCCAGTCTTTCTCCCCCCCCACCCTCCATCCCCAAACCAGGTCTCTGAGTGGGGCTCTCACAGAAAGTGTCCAACTCAGGAACAAAAGTCCAGACCCACCTGGATATCTCTGTTCATATGAACACTTCAATTGTATCAGAAAAGAATCACAAAATCTTGTCTTGGGGATGACAGTTTGGGTTTCAACCCTGGTGATCCTGGAATCCTCTAATCTCACTCTGCCATGCCTTGTTTGGAGGATTTGTTAAATCTCTCTGGGATTCATTTATTCTTAATAGTGGCAGCTTAATTTATATGCTAAATATAAGAACATACATCTGTATTACTAAGCAGGAAGCTTGAGCTATATAAAGAACTCAAACAAATGCTTGTTTTTGCTCTGTAAGTGTCATACATTCATTCGCTAATTACCCAAATCATTGATGTGGAAAATGCTTGTGATAAATAGCAGTGACATAAACAGGAAAACACCCATTCCTCTAGGGGCAATGAGGTATGTTGCCAGCTTTCTCAGTGTCCCCACCTTTTGTCACCCTCATTAATTGTGAATAATTTCATAGAAGATTTGTCGTTTAGCTAGAATGCCCTCATCTTTACAACACTTCATTTCTCCCTGTTGCCAACCTGGGGTTCAAACAATCAACAAGCATTCCTAGAGCCTCTAGTCTGTGTTAAGAGTCATAATTTGCCACACATGACAAATAAGAATACAGAATTCAGGCCTCAAGTGACTGGATCTACTTGAGGAAACAATTATTTGCACAAAATGTTGTGGAACACTGTGGCCAGATGGGAATATAAGAATGGGGAGAGCCTAGAGTCAGAAACACCCATCAAACGTCTCTTGTACTGGAGATAAAATATGAAGCGTGAGCAAAAATAAACTGTGAAAAGACCTTTTCAGTGGGCACATATGGATAAAGGAGTATATATTATCCCCTGGCTTCCAATTCAAGCAGACTTGTGAATGGAGATATGTCCAGTCAAGGTCCCCCACTCAGTGCCTGGAGTGATTCCTGAGCGCAAAGTCAGGAGTAACCCTTAGCATCGCTGGGTGTGACCCAAAAGAAAAAAAAACCTAGAAACCTGAGCAAAGACGCAGGTTGGAGTCATTATGATGAAGGCATCCTTAAATATAAGGCATTAGGATCTTTTAATGGAATGGAGCTATCCTGTAAGTGGCTGTTTATTACAGTTTTGAACTCTACCAAGCATAGTGTCTGAGGTGGCTGAGTTTTCTAAACAATGTGATGAATGAATAATTGAATAAAGATTAAAAACTGTTTTTAACACATGACCTTTATCTTCTGGACAAATAGCATATGCTTAAACCTTGGTGCAAAATCCAAAGGTATCATTTTATAAACATGTTTACAAACATTTTTTTCAGTGAGCGCATCCAACACGCAGGTACTTAACAGTAATAATTGGAGCATTTCTTCCACCATTAAGCAAATGGATCAAAGGAAGCATGCTGAAGTGTGATGAAATAGAATAAGGTAGAATTACATTATTTTCTATAATTATGGAACTTCTGGCAAACTCTTCAAACTTGGTTCAATTATAACCTATATGTTGGGTTCTTCTCTCACTTAATTTTCTTATTTTACTTTCTTTTTCCCCAATAATACCCATTCTTAAAATAAGCACATCTTTCTCTGTGTGATTTCAATGGTTAGTTCCCAAACCTGTTTTATTTTAGCTGTGAAATATTAACTCTAGGTCATAATATTTAATAGTATCACCATGCAGAATGTAGAATGTTAGTGATTTCATACATACAAGGTGAATAGATACTCTTTATTGAATGAGAATATCATCACTATCTTCTTGTTCATCATCAATTTGCTCGAGCAGGCTCCGGTAACATCTCCATATGTCCTGCCTCATGCTAGTAGAGCCCAAGGGCATCTGCTTGCTTCAGGAACATAAAGAGCCTAAAACCATTATATTAGGTCATGGAAATGACCTAACATAATTGTTTCTGGTATTTGGCATATCGAATACGACACAGGCAGCTTGCTAGGCTTTCCATGCAGGTGGCATACTCTTGTAGACACCTCTAAATACAGCATTTATTGATGAACTGCACCGCCGCAAGCGGTCGCGTGAGCCGGGCTGTGATAGGCTCTTTTGTTGGATGGAGTTCTGACGAGAGGGCGGTACGGATGTGGAAAATGGCGGCTCTCATGGAGTGGCGGGGGGTCGTCTGGCTTGTTGCGAGGCTCTGCTGGGGTGGCGGGCCAGGGCTAGAACCTGCCTACCCTCTTGGGCGCCTCGTGAGTGGCTGGGCACAGGGAGGGCTGGTAATGTAAGTGGAAAATCTTTGAAGGAAGAATTCAATATCCTTCTTGGCATCACTAGGCACTATGTAACTGTAAGCTAAGCCAGCCTCTCTGTAAGCTTACAGTAAGCTCACTGTAAGCTAAGCCTAGCAGTGCTCCCTGAAAAGGTATGCTGCAAAAAACTGGGGTCACTCTCTGCAAAACCAGCAAAGTTGGTGTCACAGACCCCATCTGGATTCCAGATAAGGGATATTTGACTCTGTCCCATGTCTGTGAGGTATGCTGTTCCAGAGAATATCATACAGATAGGGAAAGAGGAAACTTTCAAATAGATCTGAAAATTAGAAGTTCATGTCAGATAACAGTGTTTTAGCAGATATGTTAGTATCATATTGATCCCCATATTTGCTGTTGACTGTGACTGGCAGTGTAGTCAGGGTTCTGTACTCAGCGATCATTGCCAGTAGCGCGTGCAGTACCGTAAATGGTGTCTGGGAATGAACCAGGGGTTGGCTGTATGCACAACAATCCCACAACCCTGTGCTATCTTTATGTCTGAATTTCAATATTTTGTATTTATTTAGTACTGTATTCTATATCCCTTTAACATATGATGTCTAGAACTGAAGAGATAGCAGAACAGGTAAGGCAATATCTTTGCACGAGGCTGACAGGGGTTTGATATTTGGAATCCCATATGGCCCCCTGAGCACTGTCTTGAGTGATTGAGTGCAGAGGGAGGAGCAACCACTGAGCACTGTGGGTATGGCCCAGAAACCACACAAACACACACACACACTTACACATTCACAAAAGGTGGGGGCAACACTTTTCATCTTGATTTTCACTGTCTTTGGCATATAGTGGTTACCAGTAAATATTGGCTGAACTAGTTAAGAAGATCAGCTTTTACTTGGCCTTTAACCTTAACACTCATAGTGCTGTGTGAAGAACAAAACTTAGACAAGAGAAAAGAGTGAGGGTAAGAGTCTCTCAGCAACAATAAAGAAACTCATTAAGAAGAGAGTCCATCTCAAAAGGCATTCTCCTCCAGGATCTCTCTCTCTCACATCCTTGGCACTTCCTTCCCATTACCCAGTCACTGGGCAATTCTTCCTTATTTCACACCACCATATGTGTCCTAATTCCACAATTTAATGATCCATCTCTGAGGCCTGGCCTTACTTCTCCAACTTTCCTTTACTCTTACTGTTTTCCTCCTTTGAGCTCCTGGTCACACTTTATATAACATAATTACAGCTCAGGTCTACTCTGCGGTTCCCAGAATACAGAGGTTACACTTTTAATTGCAGGGAATTCTTTTAAGTTTCTGCTTATTTTTAATTATCAGTGCCTGAAGCTGGCCTGCCACAGTCTAACTTTCAACTCTAAAGAAAGAAAAAGCCAGGATGCAGAGATGTAATAGGAATTCCATTTTCATGCAAATTGCCTCAGTGGCAAAAAAATGTGAAGGAGCAGACTTACTCCTGCTTTCCTAGAGGTGAAACTGGCCTTTGAAAATGTCCAACTCCATATTTATAAGAGACTTAGATGAAACTAGCTCATTAGACTATAGTTTCAAGCCCTATAAACATATTTGCAACTCAACTCCCTTACCTCCATTCCAGGCTCATTTATGATACTGTGATTGGCAGGATGGGCCTGAAGCATCACTTTTATTTTTATTTTTAAAAATTCTTGCTTCAGCCTAACACCTAAGACATATTTCTTTCATTAGAATATAGTAGTTGCTACACTTGTGAGAATTATTTCCACATTGTCCACATGCTTGCAGCAGAAAGATAATAGTTTTTTATTTAATGTTTTCGAGCCTGCTACAGCAGAAACACCACAAATCTGATTTATAATGCTTATTTAATACTTAGTTCAAAGTTCAGTGTTAATAAAATATTATTAAACAATTTTATATTATTATAAATAAATGTACCAATATCTAAGCATCATAAGCCTATCAAGTACCTAAGAGTCTCCCAGTCAAATATCCCTTATGTGGAATCCAGAAGTGGTCTGGTGACACCAACTTTGCTGGCTTTGCTGACAGTGACCCCAGTTTTTTGCAGCACACTTTTTCAGGGAGGTGTCCTGAGGATTGCTAGGCTTAGCTTACAGTGAGCTTACTGTAAGCTTACAGGGAGGCTGGCTTAGCTTACAGTTACATAGTGTCTAGTGATGCCAAGAAGGATATTGAATTCTTCCTTCAAAGATTTTCCACTTACATTGAAGATTGATAAGTTTCAGAGGAGAAATCTGGGACTCAAAGCATTTAGAGAAATTGAGAAGACAAAATCTTGGTATGAATTTTCAGGTATTTATCCTGATACAGGATGCATCAGAAACAGATGTTAGTTCTAAAAATGTTATTATTCCCCAAAGTGCACTACCAGGGCCCTCTTACCTATCAACACTCAAATCTGTTCTTAAAATTAAACGGATAGGTTCATACAGCATTTGGACTCTGTGCCAGATAGCTAGAGAGTGTTCATTGTTACCTAGATGATGATGAAGTTACCATTAATGATTTTATGTAGAAGCAATGTTAAATTCTCCATCCACTTGGTCACTATGAGGAATCGAAGACAATATATTTGTCTTAGATTTCTTTTTCCCAACATTTTTCCAAACTCTCTCTGCTCTTCCTCTGAGTTCCAAATAAGGAGTTCTGCACTTTAGTCCTAGAAATCAAATTCTCAACCTACACTTGTTAATCTTCTATAAGATCATGGAATTAAGTAATATCTAGGTGCTAGCACCCTCTAAATGAAATGTCTACAAATGTCCAGACTCTTGTACAGGAGACTTTATCATCTCTACTAGAATGTCTGTTATAGGTGATATTTGTCAGAACTCCTAACATCTTTTTTTTTTGTTCCCTGTTTTCTTTCAAATCCCTAGAAAATTGTACAAACTTTGCTCAAATTGATTATAACAAAATCAGGGTTTATTTGATATTCCCCTACCTCTGACTGCTTCTTATTAAGCCCACAATTGAGATGTTGAAGTCCAGTTCCACACATTGTTTGGAGAAATAGGCCATTGGGAAGAAATTAGGATTAGTTAACCTGATATTGATGGTAGTGGGGTTAATCAATTTGAATACAGGAGTCAGATTCCCCCCTGGCCCCTTGCATTACTCCTCACTCCTATGTTTTGTTTCTGCCATATGAAAAAAAACAAGAAGATGCATAATGAGTGATCCAGTATATGGTATTTAATTATAGCAACCCAAACCAACTCATTCACAACATTTTCAATTAATTCACTTTCTCTCAAATATGTGCTGAGTACTTACTTATGCATGAGTCATTCTAAGCTAAGGTTGGGGTACATCCAGTCTTCAGGCCCTATAACACCCACAAAATCTTGTGGACATTGTTTGGGCCTCGTACATGACAGGGCAGATAATTATGCTTCTTGTGGACTTGTCTGCTTATCTCATAGGAACTATGAAATATGTTATAAATATCTTACTTAGGCCCTTGGCAGAACAAAAATGATTCCCCATCCCTGCCTATGCACTAAATATACTAATTTTTAGAGGACAGGTGTTCTTACTCTCATGAAGCTGGCATGCTTTTTACCCACTCCCCTGAAGTTCTAAATGTGAGCACTGTTCCCCTTTCCTGCTCCCATTCTAAAGCAATGACTTGTGCTGTTGGGACAACTGTGTTGACTTCCTTACTCTGACTTTTTTATTTTTTTGCTTTTTGGGTCACACCCGGCAATGCTCAGGGATTACTCCTAGCTCTGCACTCAGGAATTACTCTGGTGGTGCTCAGGGGACCATATGGGATGCCGGGGATCAAACCCATGCCAGCGCGTGCAAGGCAAATGCCCTACCTGCTGGACTATTGCTCTGCCCACTCTTACTCTGACTTTAATTTGCACATTTGCCTCTACACTCTCTGCCTCTTCAGAGTCTCTTCAAATTGTCTACACTGTAATAGAATAATGTGAGAAAGTCTGCCTATGTTGTTCCAAGTGTTACAATTTATTTTTATAGCAGCACTATTCACAATAGCCAGAACTTGGAAACAACCAGTATGCCCGGGAGCTGATGACTGGATAAAGAAACTGTGGTACATCTACACAATGGAATACTATGAAGCTGTTAGGAAAAATGAAGTTATGAAATTTGCCTATAAATGGATGGACATGGAAAGGATCATGTTGAGTGAAATTAGTCAGAAGGAAAGATAGAGACATAGAATGACTACATTTATTTGCATGACATAAATATATCAGGTGGTCTTACCAAAAGTGGAAATTACCACAAACGTGAGGAAGTCAGAGCTTAGGTAAGACAGAGAAGGGAACATGTGTGAATAAATGTCGAAAGGGCTGATACCAACATAGAACTGAGCATTAAATACAGGCAAAAAAAAATGCACATGATGGCTTCTAAGTGTATGTAGTGCAACCAACAATGTGTAGGAGAAGGAAGGGTAAGAGAGGGAAAGAGAAAAGATATAAGGATCCTTCCATTTAGGGGGCTATGGGAGGGGGAAGGGAATTGGGAACATTGGTGGTGGGAAATGGGCACTGGTGGAGGGCGGGTGCTCGAACACTATGTGACCGAAACCTCCACACATGAACAATTTTGTAATTGTATATCTCACGGTGGTATAATAAAATGTTTAATTAAAAAACAAACTAAAATACAATATCTTTACCTTAAATCCAACTCACTTATATTTTGGAAACTCACTTTATTTATATATAAATTTAAGTAGTATAGAGATAAAGTCTCACAGTGGTTGTAGACTAAACTCTGGATCCAAAGTGGTTTTCTATTTGAATTCTGGTATGTCTGATACAGAGTATATAATTTTTAATGAATCGATTTATCCAACCATATCTACCAAAAAGTTGACATGAGAACTATATAAAAAATAGGGAAACCTAATATAGAATCAATATTTCTAAATACCGAATTCCAAATTATTTTTCTTTTTTTCTACAACTAGCTATAAGATATATTCCTTGAACTCAGTTGGCCATTGATAAAGAGAATGAGACGAGTGAAAGACCTGTAAACAAAGAGTCTAGAAATTAATTTTTGTCCTCATTTCCAGGCATAGTGAGATACAAGGACATAAAACTTGCTTTGCTCAGTCCTAAGTTTGAAAGTATTAAATTAACTAAAGAACGATTAAAAATAACATCAGTGGTGATGCATACAGAATGGGCACACAATATTTTCACTCATGGGGAAGATGTTTATGCTGAAATTTTGAAAGCATGAGTTGGTCTTTATTCCAGAAGTATATCTAGAAGGGAGGACACAGTGGGAGAACTGGTGGTACTTCTTCTCTTACTGTCTCCACACATGACAAGATCTGAAAATGTCTACTACTTTAGGAAGCATCTGATATCATAGGGGGTTTCAAACTTCTCCCACTTGTTCCAAGACTTCTTTCTATTCTTGTTGACGTGTTTCTCAAGGAGGGAAAGAAGTTGCCATCATGAGTCCACCCATGTCAGAGATAGTGTGTAAGCTCCACAATGAACCTTAGATTTTGTTCCAATTTTTACCAATAGCATTTGTTAGTTGTCTGCTCTGTACCTAACCTTAGAGCATGCAACTCTGTTACTTATCTCAAACTCATAGCAAACCTGGACATAAACATACACATGTACTTTGCTTAGAAAAGAAAAGCTTCAAGCTTTAGAAAGGTTGAAGAATGAAGAGTAGACCCTCAACCAAGTGTAGAGCTCAGGCTGAAAACTCTTTTCCTGACTTTAAGGTCCAAAACATGAATGATCTTAATTAAGTCTGAAGAAACTGATTCTCCTCTGGGCTCTTAGGGAGCCTAATATAGAATCAATATTTCCAGAGGAGAATATAAGTATGTGTGCTTATACATATGGCCCTGCATGACTTATTTCTTAAGTTATCTTAATGAAAGATTTTATGGTTTCCTGGTGTGCCACAAGATTTTACTCTATAGTGTCTAAATTCCTATTTTCATTAGACTTAATTACCCACTCTGAATTTTGTGTGTGTGTTTTGTCGTAGAGGCAAAGTGGTGGACACAATAGGTAGGTGGGTAAGAGATGAGGATTTTAGACTTGATATCCAGAGAGAAATTGGAAGATTAAATAAGATAATGTATGTAAAGTGCCTGATACATACAATGCAATCTTCAAAAGATCTAATTATTCGTTAAAACAATTATTATTTTTAAATTATCATTATTGTTATTAACTCCAATCAACTATTCTTGAAAGAGTCTTTCATCTATGTGAAATTGTGCTTTCTAGACTGTTGCATTGTAAAAAATAATAATAATCTGGTCTTTTCCTTTTTCCTTTGATACTCAGACTCAGTATTTTTCACTTCATTTCTATTTCTTATTTTCAACTAAAAAGAAGTTCATTTTTCTTGATATTTGACTTGTCTATTTTCTCTCTCATATATAAAACATGTTTGTATATAACTAAACTATAAGAAAAATTTTTGAAGGAAGAAATGAAA
This sequence comes from Cryptotis parvus, assembly GCA_021461705.1. Classification (NCBI taxonomy): domain Eukaryota; kingdom Metazoa; phylum Chordata; class Mammalia; order Eulipotyphla; family Soricidae; genus Cryptotis; species Cryptotis parvus. Next base: position 277,350 of record JAJIBD010021464.1, read on the forward strand.
GAAGAGCGAATCTCAATATAAAAAGGGAGGGTAAAGGACAGAGGGAAGCAGAAATCAAGGGCTGAATACATGGGAGTTTAGCCTAAACCCCAAAACTTTATTTATGTAAGTATGCTAATATTAAGAATAATTGTACATTAAATCACACCAGAAGTATCAGCAAATATTTGTGAATAGCTGATTTTGTGTCAAATGTCATCTGGAGTGCATCTCTCATATACTTAATAGGCGTTATAATATGAATTTTGTAGATGAAGAAATTAAAGCATAAGAACTGTCTCATACTTGAAATGACTTCGCCAGTTGTTCAGAATCTGCCTCCAGAACTCCAAACAGAATCATTACTCTTTAAGTTCTTTTTTTAATTGTTCAGCATGTTATTTCAAATTTATTCTTTCTCTGAAAATTTACAACATGTTTAAGAGTTTGTTATTATTATCCCACTGTTACTGAACCTGGGAATGCTGAGTGACTTTCCCACAGTGCCCTGACTGGACAATTTCAAATGTATGATTCATAACCTGTCCCATGGCAGCAATTCTAGTGAACTTTCTCCACTTGTCTTTATAGGGAAAAATATGCCCAGTGTCCGGCGGAGGTAAAATAAATGTGCTATGAAGCAATTAACCATTGTCTGAGTGATCCCGGTGTCCAGTTTCTATCTATATCATGGCATCAATCATGGTGTCTCAATTACTTATTAACCTGGTTGTTTTGTTTTAAGACTGTTTTTAGAGCCATTTTAGGTTCACAGAAAACTTGAGCATTGAATTCAACTTTCCCATACTATGGCTGCTGCCACAAAAGCATAGTCTCTCACACCATGACAGTAGGATCCTTTTTGTTGGATCTGTATTGTAGGTGGCAGTTAAGAAAACTGTTAAACAACACTTAGGAAGCCAGGATTCTAAGTCTGTCTGGGTGGCTAATAGTCCCAGAAAATAATCCCAGAGGGTTTGTTGAGCCTGCTGGGAGAAAGTTACTAAAGAGTGGTTCTTGAAGTGCAGTGGAATGAGTGAGTGAAGAGAGAGTAAAAGAGAACTTCAGACTTTCAAGAGCCTTGGTCTAATTCCTTTGTCCATCAATTGAGGAGAATGACTGTTGGCCCCCAACATAGCCAGGGACTTCACCAAACCCAAATACTGTTGGGACCCTGCTGAGCCCTGACAAATTTTACAGTTGATTAACCTAGCTGATGCCTGAAAATCACCAAAATTCATAATTTTTATTCTGATCCACCCCGGCTTCTATATATAAATGCATGTACCATGGCTTTGTAGAATTGTGAGATCCTGGTGGTTAATCCGTAATACAGCTCACAAAGGATTTGATTATTGGGTTTGAATGCCCTGTTTGAATAGGGCTTCAATGACCGCTTCAGTCTCAACAGAAACAAAGCGCATATTGATAATCACTACAAGGAAGTGATTATTGATGTAAAAAGAGGGGTTCAAAAGGGTGATACCATTTCACTGAAACTCTTCAATGTTACCCTCGAGAATGAATGTCATGCAACAATTAGAATGGAAAGGAATGAGAGTGAAGATAAATGGTCAACAACTATACCACCTCTACTTCACTGATGATGACATTCTAATAATGCCAAACATTAGTTAAGCAGCAGAAATGCTGGCTGACTTCGACTGAGAATGTGGAAATATAGGTCTATAGCTGAATCTCAACAAAATAATGTTCATGAAAAACTAACTAGCTCCAGGTGCCTCATTCACTCTCAATGGAACAAACATCTCTGAATGCAGCAGTTATGTGTACCTAGGTCAAGAACTCAACATGATGAATGACCTAAAACCTGAGCTGCGCAGGAAGAAGAGGGCAGCATGGAACAAATTCAAGAGCATCGAAGTAATACCTAAAAAGGACAAAGAAACTCTGGCTCTGGGAACATCTCTTCTCCATATTCTCCCTGCATTAACATACGACTCAGGGAGCCAGGCTCTACAAAAGCAGGATGAGAATGCTATTTGGGTCTCCCAAATCCAAAATGTTTATAAATATTAAAAGTAAAGGTTTTGAAATATCTTAAATTTCTAATATTATATAATCATAATGTAATAACAATTTAGTGACCTAATAAAGTATGCTATATCCTATATCAGGCACTGGTAGCACTCCACAAGAGGAAAACAGCCAACCCCATCAAAAATGGGGAGAAGAAATGAACAGAAGCTTCCAAAAAGAAGAAATTCGAATGGCCAAAAGGCATATGAAAAAGTGCTCTTCATCTATAATCATCAGGGAGATGCAAATCAAAACAACAATGAGGTACCATCTCACCCCACAGAGACTGGCACACATCCAAAACAGCAAGAACAACCGGTGCTGGCATGGATGTGGGGAAAAGGGACTCTCATCCACTGCTGGTGGGAGTGCCGACTGGTCCAGCCCTTTTGGAAAACAATATGGGCATTCCTCCGAAAGCTAGATATTGAGCTCCCATTTGATCCAGCAATAGCACTCCTGGGAATATACCTTAGAGACCGAAAAACACATAGCAGAAACACTATCTGTACTTCTTTATTCATCTCTGCTCTATTCACTATAGCTAGAATCTGGAAACAACCTAAATGCCCGAGAACAGAGGACTGGCTAAAGAAACTGTGGTTCATCTACACTATGGAATACTATGCGGCTGTCAGAAAGGATGAAATTATGAAATTTACCTGCAAATGGATGGACATGGAGTCTATCATGCTGTGTGAAATTAGTCAGAAGGAAAAGGACAGATATAGAATGACTGCATTCATTAATAGGATATAGATACCAGTGTTTTAATAAATATGGGAAATGGTAATGGCAGATTAAAACTCACCACTGAATATACACAAAGAGACTTAAGTGATAAACTCTAAATATCTGCAGGGCTAGCCACAATGTGTAAAATAAGAGGGAGAGAGATGCAGAGACTGAGAGAGATAGAGAGAGAAAGAGAGAAAACTGGGGTACCTGCTATTAAGGTGGGTGGGGGGATGGGAGGGGAGGGGTACATTGGTGGTGGAAATGTGGCACTGGTGGAGGGATGGGTGCTGGAATACTGTATTACCAAGAACCAATTATGAACATCTTTGTAATTGTATGTTTCACGGTGGTATAATGAAAAAATAAATAAATAAATAAACAAAGTATGCTATATCCTTACAAATAAAAAAAAAGAGGAATCAAAAGAGCTATGCTTGGAATATCACACCTCACTCAAGTGAGAGAAGGGATCCGGAGTTCCAACCTCCATCGACAATCCAAAGTCAGGGACACTGTCTCCTTTGCCAAGGTGTCAAAAAATCAGATGGACTGGACATGTAATGCAATTTCGAGATTACTGACTGGATCTCACGGGACGTCAAAAGATCATGTGGCCGCCCACCTACAAGTGGTCAGACTTCTTTGTCAGACCCTGAATGAACGGTTTGAGGCTCTTCATATTCCTGAAGCAGCAGATGCCATTGGGCTACATTGGCATGTGACAGGGACAAGTGGAAACATTACTGGCACTCACTCAAGCAAATTGAGTAATAATGGGATGTCAAGTGATCAAGTGATCATGGTTTTGGACAAAAAATATAATGACCCATGAATGCAATCATGATGTCACTGCTCCAAATCATAGGGGACTGTACATTCTCTGAGTTCTGTGCTCTGTCCTCACTCCCCATCCCCATCCTCCCATTCTTTGTTCTTATTGGATGTTTTTCATTCTTTACAAAATTAGAATTCCTCATAGATAATAAAATATTTACTTTATATCTATGCATTCTCTTTTATTGTCCAAGTTTTGCTCAGAATGTCACAAATTGTTAATAACTGAGTAAGTACAATTTTCAATGATTGTGCCTTTGTTAAATTAAACACACTGTCATGAAAAAATGTAGTATGTGTTGACCTTTGAAGAGAATAGATAATGATGTCCCCAAAATGATTCTTATGACCTAACACTGACTTTTTAAAATTCTTTCCAAATAATTTCGTGTGGTCCTCCATTGAATTGGTATATCTATTTATTTATTTTATTTTCCAACACATCTATGATTTATGCACAAACAATAAATTACTGAAATACAAGTCAATTTGATATATTTATGTATATTATAGGCATATTTTGGCTAAGGTTAAATGACAAGCAGAACTATGAAAAATGTCCTTGGCCACTCACATTGTCCTGACAATGTGCGATGGGGACTATGTTCACCTACACTTTTTTTCCAATGAGAAAGTCCTACACCTAAATTCAGTTCCTGATGAAATTGAAAATTTCTAATATTCTGCTGGCTTCCATGTATTCATATTGTTCTTTATTAGACTTTACCAGATACAAAAGTACCCACTACAATAGTCCCTAAATTCCCTCCCCCTCCCTTAGCCTGCTTCTATAGCAGGCACTTTTCCTCCTCCTACAACTCTCTCTCCCTCTCTCGCTCTCTCTCTGTCTCCCACCCTCATTCTCTTACACATTGTGTCTTTCCCTACATACATTAAGGGGTTATCATGTAAATTCATTTTATGCATTCAATGTGCAGTTCTATTCTGGTGTCACCATTTCCAATATTAGTAAAATCCTGGTATATATTTATGCCCCTTTAATAAACACAGTCATTCTATATATGTTCTTTTTTAAACATAAGTACCTGGATCCAACACACATTTATATGCAGGAAAAAATTTAGTAGAGAAAGACTTGAACATGAAAGAATAATGGCTTTCCAAGATCATCCATATCCTGATCTCTAGAACCTATTTTATGTTCCATGACAAAAGTGACTTTTCAAGTAGACAACATGATATTGAGAAGTAAATATCAGATCATAGATATCTCTGCAAATCCAATTTACTGAAATTATGAGCTCTCAACAACTGAATCTTGTTTGACTGTGGTCATTGATACTAAACTAGGAAAGGACGGTTGAAAGTTTACACTGCAATATGAATTCATAGCTATAAGCCATTGCTGCTCTTGAGGGTGAAGAAATGAGGACCATAGCAAAGAATATGAGTCAAGTTACTAAAAAGAAAAGGGCATGGAATGATTCATTCCAGAAACTCTGCAAAGCACATCTATGTTACCCCTTATTATAGTCAAGCCCAAACCATTTTGGTATTCTGCTCTAAAGAGCAGCAAAATAACTCAAGTGTGCTACTTAAATAGTGAAAAGTAGTTATGTCATATGTAAAGTAGTTTTGTCATATCAAGCAGACAAGTGTGACCCTTTCAATATACAGAGAACAAGATACTCAGAATTACCCTGGTGCAGATAATAAATAAGAAGGACCTTGTGGGTACCATCTAGATTGCATGAAGCTCATGAAATTAAGATGTATTGCTTTATACCAGCTCTCTCTCTTTCTCCAGTGTTTTATATAAGAGATAATCTTAGAAGAAGAAATTTGTCCTGGTGCAACCTTTGTTTATACCTGTAATAGGGTGTGGCACCACCCTTCTACAACCTGTTTAGTTTTCTTTGTGACACGACCCTCCCTGTCACAGATATGATTACTTCAGTGTATATAAGGGGACTTATATACACCATTTTCCACATCTGGACTCCCCTCTCATCAAAACTCCACCCAGTAGAAGAGCTGATCACATCGAGACCCACCCTGCAGCAGTCTTTTTCAAGTCCGGCCCAGGTATGCTGATCCAGAGACTCACAGATATGGGGCAGAGCTGCTACTGACTTTCCCTGTGCTCAGCCGATCATGAGGCACCTGGGAGGGATGGCGGGTCCTAGCCCTGGCCCGCCACCCCCCAGCAGAGCCTCGCAAGAAGCCAGATGATTCTCCCACTCCATGAGGGCTGCCTTTTTCCACATACGACTCCCCTCTCATCAGAACTCCACCCAGCAGAAGAGCTGATCACAGCCTGGCTCACGCAGCCACTTGCGGCCACACGGTTCATCAATAAATGCTGGAGATCAGAGGTGGCTACAAGAGTATGCCATTTGCACGGCAGAGTCCGGCATGCTACCTGTTTTGTCTTGATATGTCAAATACCAGTAACAATTATAGACCTCATTCCCATGACCTGATGGAATGGTGTGCGGCTCTTTATGTTCCTGGAGCAAGCAGATGCCCTTGGGCTCTTCTAGCACGAGACAGGATATATGGAGATGTTACTGGTGTCCGCTTGAGCAAATCAATGATGAATGGGAAGACAGTGATACAGTGATACAGTGATTTGTCATATTATTTTCGCACAATAAAAAGTAGTTATGACATATGTCTAGTGTCAACAATAGGAAACTAATGCAGTTTCTTCTTGCTCTCCTCTCTGTCTTACATAATGTCTTAGGATTCAACATCAGACTTGGTGAAGAAATGATGACTATTTAAGTTTCCACATTGAATGAACATTGCCTCATCTAAATTAAAAATAGACACATTAAAATATCCAGCTATGAGGAGAGGAAGAGTGCCTGCTATGGAGGCATGTTCGGGGAGGAGGGAGAGAATTTAGGGACATTGTTTATAGGAAATGTGCACTGGTAGAGGGATAGGTGCTGGAACACTATATGACTGAGATCCAATTATGAACAACTTTGTAAATGTCTATCTCAAGGTTTTATAAATTAAAAATTATAATAAAAAGAAATGCTTTCTTTTTATTATAATAAAAAGAAATTAGAAAGGTGTATATGTGTGCAAAATATTAGAATAATATAAGAACAACATTAATCATGGTTGTAGATACATGATAAGATTACATATAAATGATTGTACTTCAATATTACTTGTATTTTCCTTTATAGAAAAATTACTAAGATATATATATATGTAATCCACAGAGCCAACAACACTGAGACATAACATTCAAAATTCAATAGTCAAAATGCCCCTGTCAAGGAGGAATACTGAGGGGAAGGGAACATGGGGATATTGGTTGAGCGGGTTAGCACTGGTGGTCAGATTGGTGCTGAAACATTGTATGCTAAAGCTCAACTATGAAGAACTTCTCCAATCAAGTGTTTAATAGAACAACAAATAACCTACATGCATTTTTCTTCTAAATAGCATTTTTTGATTTTGTTTTTGGACCACACCTGAAGCTCATATACTGCTCCTGGCCCTGTACTAAAGAATTACTCCTGGTGGTATTCAGGGGACCATATAGGATGCTGGGAATCTACCCAGGTCAGGCACATGAGGCAAGGCAATCTATCTGCTGTACTATAACCCCAGCCCCTAAATATCAGTTCTTCAATTAAAATTAAGCTAATAAAATTATAAAAAATTAAATAAAATATCCAGTTAGTTATATTTTTATATGACATCAGATCAGTACAAGGCAATTTATCTAAATGCTCAGCACATTTTCTCTCAATATATCAATTTCAAATAAAATATTATATTCAATTGTACACAGCACAGGATAGAAGGAAAAACACAAGCTAAAATTAGTGCCGAAATTGGCTAATCGTTGGAATTTTATCTCTTGTATTACTTGTCTTCCCATTGTTCATCGATTTGCTTGAGCAGGCTCCAGTAACATCTCTATGCATTGAGAATGAGGTCTGTTATTGTTACTGATTTTGTATATCGAATATACCATGAGTAGCTTGCCAAGCTCAGACGTGGCTCTGGGTTCATCCCAGGGGGCCAGTCTTTTTTCCGTGTCAGATCATCAACCATCCAGGGCCCATGACTCAGAGCACTGGGTGTAGACAAACCTGTCTCCTGTCTGCCACCTGCTGATGCACCTGGGCTCCACTGCCACACCTGCAACACCTCAAGGTTCAGGGAATTAAAGAAAAGGGTGTTCATTGTTTTCGGCTCGGAGTGTTTCATCAGAGAAGTCTGCTGTAAATCTTAGGGATGTTCCTTTGTACGTGATTTCCTTCTTTGATCTTGCTGCTTTCAGTATTCTATCTCTATCTATAGTTTTTGTCATTTTAATTAAGATGTGTCTTGGAGTATTCTTGTTGGGGTTTCTTTTAGCATGTATCCTACGGGCCTCCTGGATCTTGAGGCAAGTGTTTTTTAGTTCTGGGAACTTCTCAGCAATGATGGCTTTGACAGTTTCTTCTTCATCAGGGTTTTCTTCTTGCCCTTCTGGGACCCCAATGATCCGTATGTTGTTTCTTCTGGCTTCATCCCGATTATCTCTTGTTGTCTGTTCGGTAATTGTGAGTCTTTTTTTCTATCTTCTGGTGTTGTGTAGAGAATCTTTGGAACGCGTCTTCGAGATCACTAATTCTTTCTTCAGTAGCTATTATTCTGCTATGATGGCTTTCCACTGTGTTTTTCATTTCATTTACCTCATTTTTAATATATGTCATTTCCATTTGCATTTTCCTCACTTCTTCTAACATGTCCTCTTGTATTTTATTGAGTTTGCATTCCATTGCTTCTTTGAATTCCTTATGACTCCTTAACATTTCTTTCCGAAATTCCTTATCAGAGAGGTTATACAACTCACTGGTATTGCTTGGCTCATCTGGACTAGTGACTTCACTCACCGAGCTGGATGGAACTTTGCGTTGCCTTACCATTATGAATATTGTAGGTTGCAAAAAGCTTTGGTACATCTACACAATGGAATACTATGCAGCTGTTAGGAAAAATGAAGTTATAAAATTTGCCTATAAATGGATGGACATGGAGAAGATTATGTTGAGCGAAATTAGCCAGAAGGAGAGAGACAGATACAGAATGACTGTATTTATCTGCATAACATAAATATATAGGTACATATTATGATACCAATATCCAAGATCAAGTGAAACATACATCAGGAGGTCCTGTCAAAGGTGGAAATTATCACAAACGTGTGGGATTCAGAGGCTAGGTAAGACAGAAATGGAACAGTGTGCTGACAATTGTTGAGGGTACTAATGCCAACCTAGAACTGAGCATTAAATAGAGGCAAAAAGATACACATGACAACCCTTTAATGTATGTTCTGTAATTCATAGTCTGGAGGGGAAGGAAAAGAGAAAGAAAGAGAAATGGAAAGAAATCAAGAACCTGCCATGGAGCAGGGCTGGGGAGGGGGAAGGAACCGGGGATGTTGGTGGTGGGAAATGGGCACTGGTGGCGGGATGGGTGCTGCAACACTGTATGACCAAAACCCAAATATAAACTTTTTAATTGTATATCTTTGTTATTTTAAAAATAAAAAAAATTAAAAAAAAAATAAAGAAAAGGGTGTTCAGTTCTGTCTCCAGGAGTTTTCAGAAACCAAGAGAAAAAGGAGAAAAGTTAATATAAAACATGGGTTTGTATTGGGGATTAAAAAATAAATCCATTTATAGCATTCAGAAAATAAGATCTGAGGCAGATTAGGCAGATTGAGCTGCCTAATTTTGGTGGGGGTATCTCTTGGCCAGAGCCATTTAAAGACTACCAATGGTACTTACTTGCATGCCACTCCAAGACTCTGTAATCCAACTGTCAACATTTAATATTCAGCAGTCACCAGGTTCTTTTTACAAAGTGAAAAATGGAACCTATTTTGAGCCACTTGTAGGGTTCAAGAAGTTGTATTTATACAGTTGGTGAGCATGCAGTTAACATGTGAAAATCAATCAGTCCTCACACCTTGTCAGAGTTGGGCCATGAGTTATGAAGAAAATACTGGGTGCATTTTCTCTCCAGTTGCTCTATAAATCAGTTTCACACTTACACATACTGAAATGTTTCCTCCTTTGAGTATGTCTATAAAACACATTTGTCAGGACACAGAGTAAGAAGGATGCTCTTGGCCTTTAACAAATTCTAAAATTGCCACTACAATGTTTGTGCTCTTTAAACAACTACCTTAGCCTTAGTTTCTTCATATAGAAGAGGAACTATTATAAAAACAGGTTATTATTTTAAGGGTTAAATGAAACAGTTTTTAAAGTGCCCATTATTCTTAACTCCTGTTAAGAATGAATATCTTTGAATTGAGCAAAATTTTATTACTACTTTCAAGTAGCAAAAATGTATAGACTAAAATAAGCTTCCATGTTTTATTTTAAATTGGAATTCAGCATTTATTTTCCCACCTCCTTAATTTTTTCTTTCCTTCCACAGTGCCCTCTTTACCCCCCATTTTTCTCTTTTCAGAGCGAAGTTTTAAAGAAAACAGTGAGATTTGATTGCCATAGTAATTTTAGCCCCATTGGAAATAAGCTGCTAAAGCAGCCACTATAAGGAATGAACTGAAGCTGAAAAAGATACGAGGTAATGAAACTCATTAAAAGAATATGATTATTGCCATTATCATTGGAATTCCCTAATACGGATGATGGTTCTTTTATCTAACCAGTCTTCATGGCTAGATGCCTTAGTATGGGTCATCTTCAACTTAATCCCTTTTTCATCCCACCCATTCAACCATTTACTGAGTCCTGACCATAGACGTTCTTGTATGATTTTAAAACTACTCTCAGCTCTATCCCATCAACCCTGTGGACCTCTCACTTGGACTTTTGAAGTGCCCCCTAATGAATTCCTGCCGTTGCTCTATTGCTCTCAATGTCTGCCCAGTGTTAATTTTATAGTCAATGTGATCTTTAGCAAAAAGAAAATAATACCACGGTCCTTTTTCATTTGAAACTTTTAAAGGAAATTTTTGGTTGAGTACTCAGTTTGAGCTCTGTAACTAGGCATATGAACTATTTTGTAATGAGTCTTGTGTAGCTCTGCAGTCTTATTCCATAATTTTCTATGAAACACTTATCATCATATTTGTTATGTATGATGCTATTATTTATCTTCATATGAAAATTCTGTGCTCATGCTACCTTTTACATATACTAACTCTTTCTGCCTAGAATCTATTACACTATTTCTGCTTCCTCATTATTGTTTTAGTCAAAACCTGGCATTTGTCACAACTTTTCTTTCATGGTTAACCTTCTTTGTTTCTCATTGACCTGCTATAAACCTTTTACTAACCACTCTGCATCTCAGTCCAGGCACACCAAGTCCAAAGGATACAAATTTAAATGCAAATAACCTTAATGCTGATAATTTTCATGTCTAACATAGAGGTAATAATTATATCTCTTTCCTAGAGCTGTTAGGAGAATGTTAAACATAAATTAAGAATTTAGCATCCTTTCTGATAGTCAAAACTAAATGTTTAGTATGACTGCCTATGGCTTCATAAATTTTAGTTGAGCATGAACTAGGACTGTGTCCAATTATCTTATCCCAAATATAATCTGCTGCCTCCTCTTCTTCACCAGATGAAACTATATCTTAAATTTAAGCCTCAGTTCTAGTAAAGCTCCTTTTAATGAGTACTGCCATAATTTCATTTTTTCTCTGGTTCCAAAATGACTCTCCTAGACCTTTCTTTACCCTGCTTCTAGTTCCAATTGAAATTATAAAAGTTCTATCTCTTGACAAGAGCTCATACTCCCAAGGGCAGATCCATATGTGGTTGTCTAAACTGCTCATTAGCTAACAACTGATACTGAGTTGGCAGATGGCGGGTGAATGTGTGTGGGTGAACTACATTCACAGGTGTCCTAGTGTATTTTGAATTATATAATAGAAATATCATGAACTTGGTCATTGATAAACAACATAAATTTGCTTTTCACAGTTCTGGATGCTGGGAATTCCAAGATGCAGGCATTGGTCCCTTCATTGTCTGATGAAGGACACATAAAGGTTCAAGGGCAATTGCCTTCTCACTATGTCTTCTCATGCTATAAGGGAACCTCCTGGGGTCTTTTTATAAAAGGCCCAATTTTTAAGTAGTAGGACTAACCTTCATGAGTTAATTCCTTTTCAAAAATCACTATCACTATCACTATTTTCCCGTTAGTCATCTATTTTCTAGAGTGGGCACCAGTAATATCTCCATATGTCCTGATTCATGCTAGTAGAATCCAAAGGCATCCGCTTGCTCCAGGAACATAAAGAGCCTCAAACCATTATATTAGGTCATAGGAATGACCTAATATAAATGTTACTGGTATTTGGCATATAAAATACTACACAAACAGCTTGCCAGGCTTGCCGTGCAGGTGGCATACTGTTGTAGTCACCTCTAAATAAAGCATATATTGATGAACCGTGTGGCCACTAGCGACCGAGCAAGCCGGGCTGTGATAGTCTGGTCTGCTGGGTGGAGTTGTGACGGGAGGGAAGTCGGGATGTGGAAAATGGCGGGCCCCATGGAGTAGGGGAGGGTGGTCTGGCTTGTTGTGAGGCTCTACTGGGTGGCAGGCCAGGGCTAGAACCCGCCATGCCTCCCGGGCGCCTCACGAGCAGCTGGGCACAGGGAGAACAAGGAGCAGCTCTGCCCCATGTCTGAGAGTCTCTGGTTCAGCATACCTGGTCTGGATTGAAAAAAAAAAAAAAAAACTGCTGCAGGGTGGCTGTGGATGATCCGGGCTGTGATAGTCTGGTCTTCTGGGTGGAGTTGTGACGAGAGGGAAGTCCGGATGTGGAAAATGGCGGGCCCCATGGAGTAGGGGAGGGTAGTAGAATCTGTATTTCCCCTAGTACCTGATGACCATTGTCAATGCCTACTTCAGCTGCTGTGGCCTCTTTTGCTGGCAGATCCAGCGCATTCACTTCTTCCTGGCCCTAGACACTGCACCTCAGCTTCAGGCAGTCTGCGAGCTCACTGATCACTTTTGTGGCACAAATGGGAAGTATATGGTCAGTGACATCATGAAATAAGCAACAAGCTGAAGCTCCAGGTAACTCATAGACCTGAAATATCTTGTTGATATACCTTCACATTGATTGATGATTAGGCTTCAACACATGGATTTTGAGGGGACATATGTATATATATATATATATACATATACATATAGATATTATAGAGAGATGTACATTTCTGTTTGCCATGCTTTTCTGTGAAAATTGGTAATCTTGAGACTCATGGCAGAGAAGGCATTAATGCTAACTTCAAGGGTTTCATTTCCCTGCCTCACAACTAGATATAGTGGGAATGACTGAGGCCCAAACCTTTCATTATCACAGTGTTAAATCTGAAGATCTCATGAACACTTCTAGGAGGTAGTGATTCAGTAAGTGAGAAAGGGGTAACCAGTAAGCAGTAATTAATAATGCAAAAACCAGGGATAAATTCACTTCTTTTTGTGAAGAGGAGGGTCCAAGACTAGATGACAACACATCCTTTGAAAAGTGATAAATCTGTAGTTGAGTTCAAGCAAGATGAGAACGTAAAATTCCAGAGTAACACTGACACGGGTTTAGGGGCATCCTATCATTTGGGCCCTGGAGGCTTTTACATTGCTGTCCAGCCCTCCCACCATTTTGCCATTCTAAACCATATTGCACTTTCAAAGAAAGCATTTTTAAAAGTCATGATTCTAATTTTTCATCCAATTTGAAATCCTATGAAATAAATAGAATTATTTCTGCCTTTCAGATTAGAGAATGGTACTCAGAAATGTTATTCTGGTGCTAGGTAGAGTCTAACCTCTTCCCTTGAGCAGAACCTTGAAGGATGGCTCAGAGTCCCACAACCAGAGATGACTTCTTGCAATTCCATTTTTATGTAGTGCCTATTGCATTTTCCTCTTTCTATTTCTGGCCTTCCCTTGGGGAGTCATTTGCTTTACTCTCCTTGCAGAGATTTTTAGAGAAATGGGCTGGGGAGTGAATATACCCTTGAAGGCATAGTTTGCATAACTCTTCACATTTAGTGAACTATTATTCAGCCTTAATTATTGTGGAATCTTCTGTTTCCTCATTTGCTTTCAAATACTCAGCTAAACATAACTGGCTTTTGAATGTTTTAGTGATTATTTAATCTCCCTTTAAATTTACCAAAAATAAACTGGTTTTAACCAACCAATATGACAGTTTTGACATCCTGCGTTAGAAAAGACCAAAGGGAGGTATGAAAAGGTTCATGGTAAAGTTGCCAACTCATTCTCAAGTTATCAAGGAATCAGTACAGTATAATCCTGAGTATTTCTCATCCAGATAGAAACATACTGTGTATAGGAGATGCTATATGAAGATTTGGATATATATATATAGGGAGAAGCCAGTACACATGTGTCAACCAAGCAGTCCTGAGCTTCTTAGGGATGCTACAACACTAAACAGTACTTTATGTGAGAAGATAGGAATATGAAAACGAAAAATGGCTTTAATTTAAACCTTACAGAAAAGGCACATTCTCAACTATATTTCCCACACACCCTTGTATTTAACTATTGGCTTTGGTCACATTCTGAAATATTGACTTATAAAATAATGTAAGAAATCTGGAAGTAAATTTTATTTACTCCCTTGACTAAACACATACTCCCTTGTATCTGCTCTTCCTTCCCCCTTCTTACAAAAAATATTTATTTAGCTGTATATAATTTCCTATGCCTTCAATAACAATATATATAGACTGGGTATCTTAAACAATAGAAATGTGTTTCCCTCACTGTCTGTGGCATAGAATTCTAAGATCAAAGTATAATTATGTGTGGTTTATTTTAAAATCCCTATTGTGAATTTCAGATGTGATTTACAAACATCTCCATTTTGCATGTTCACAAAGCCTTTCTTTTTCCCAAGTATCCACTACTGGGATCTTTTTCTTCACACAAAAGCCTTCTTTTTGAAGCATATGAATTAGCCAACCTCCTTCTCCCTCCACCATGTTATTTATAGTTAATCACCTTTCCTATAGCCATGTATACTGATTTTTACAATGTCAACATATGAATTTGAGAAAATACATTCAGCCCATATGAAGAATCTAGAGTGTCCACAGTTTACATGGTCACACAGAAATGTCTTTCTTATTGCTTCTGTCATTGTTTGTCTTTCTCTACTTTCTTAACAGTTATTCTCTGAAACTTTTATGAAGAGTTGAAATCTACCCAGAAAGCTTTTCTGTTTTTCTGCCTTTCTTACGTACTTATTATAGTTCAATTTTATATTGATTTTTGTTACTTAGTTCCTGGTGTAGTCAAAGAGTTGAATGAGTAATATTTGATAAGAACAACCATAATTTTATCTATTATCATTACTACAACTTATTGACAAGCAGTACTATAATTCTGACCAACACTGCTATGACTACCACCAATTGCCCTCCTGTGTCCCTCTTCGTTTTCTTCTTTCCATGCTGAGCTCATCTTTTAGGGATGCTGTCAGAATAAGGGAAAATTCCCAAATATAACATGAATATCATAGTTAAAAAAATCAAGTGTTTTCTCTGTCTAATGAATAAAAGAAACAAAACTAAGGAGAACACTGATCTTCCTCCCCTACGTTTCTCATTCTTAGGTTAGGTTATGGCTTTTTTGGTTTAAAATAAGCTTGTTTACTTTGATTCCTAGACCCGTGGGAGGGTTTGGCCAGTTCAGATCTGCTAAGTTATTTTTGAAAGTTCTGCCCTTTTCCTATCCATGCCTCACCAGGAAAATTACCAGCTGCATTCAGAAGCACAGTGGCATATTCCACTTGCTGGTGAGCTCAGACACTTGTGACCTGGTGGTCTTGATTAACTTGGCATGGACATAGTAACCCTGCTGCAAGACCCAGCACAATGGTCTTTTCTCTCATTATCCGCTGGTGGAGCCAGGACTTATTCAGAGCTTTTGTGCTGCAATGGACCTGTCTAAATAGAAGGTGATGTTGCTCTCCATGAAATCAGCGCTGGTCAGATCCCTAAGGAAGTTTCATAACTAGCAAGAGGGAAAAGAAATATGGCTAAATCTCCTTCTGTGCTCTTGCTCTCTTGCTTGATTTTTTCCCTCTCACTCTCCCTTTATGACTTCCTTTCTCGTTTTCCCACTTTATCATAATATTTTACCTTTTACCCTTTTCCTTTCTTGCCTTTTCTGTTTCTAATTTTCATCCTAGTATTGCCCTCTATTTACCCATTTTTATTGTAATAATGAAAGCTTAAGTTCATGATTCATAGTCTAAGATATGAATCATAAGTGACTCTAATTGAAAAAGGGGGATGTTTGTATTTTCTCATGCTATAGTTGTATATGTATGTATTTAGACAGTAGCAGTTAAAATACTTGCAGACAAGTTTAGAATTTTTGCTCTAATATAATTTTATGTACTGAATAACTTTCGATTACTTTATCTGTCCAACTCACCCACATGAGAACAGGTTCAAATTTTCTATTTTTCTCATTTATTTATTTATTCATCTATTTGCTTATTCATTCATTCATTCATTCATCCATCCATTTATTCATCTATCTATCTATCTATCTATCTATATCTATCTATCTATCTATCTATCTATCTATCTATCTATCTATCTATCTATCTATCTATCTATCTATCTATCTATCTATCTATCTATCTATCTATCTATCTATCTATCTATCTATCTATCTATCTATCTGTCTATCTGTCTATCTGTCTATCTGTCTATCTGTCTATCTGTCTATCTGTCTATCTGTCTATCTGTCTATCTGTCTGTCTGTCTGTCTGTCTGTCTGTCTATCTGTCTATCTAACTGTCTATCTGTCTATCTGTCTATCTATCTGTCTGTCTGTCTGTCTATCTATCTATCTATCTATCTATCTACGCTAAAAGGGCGGCTGATGCCTGTCATCCCATTCCATTAGCCTAGCGGGAAGCCAGAGCAACCCACACATCATGCAGTCAGTCATTCTCAACATTCAGACTCCATAGTTCCTCAGGACTCCATCCAAGCTTAAACCTGATCTTTCCTTATAAGTTTCATCAGTAAATGCTTGAGATGAGAGCTTTCTACTGATAGTATACCACCTACACGGCAAAGCCTGGCAAGCTACTCGTGTTTTATTTATTATGCCAAAACTAGTAACAATTATGGACCTCAATTCCATGACCTGAAATATGGTTTGAGGCTCTTCCTGTCCCTGGAGCAAGCAGATGCCCTTGAGCTACACCTTGCTTGCTACAGGACATATGTAGATATTACTGGTGCCCGCTCGAACAAATCGATGAACAAAAGGAAGACAGTGATACAAGTGATTTATTTATTTTATTTGTTTATTTATGCTTTTTTTGGGAGTCACAACCCGTATTGCTCAATGGTTATGCCTGATTCTGCACTCAGGAATTACTTCTGGCTGTGTTTGGAGGACCATATGGGATGCAAGGGAATTGAATCCAGTTAGACCTCATGCAAGTCAATCGCCCTACCCACTGTACTGTCACTCTGGCCCAGTTCAAATTTTCTTAATGGGTATGCTATTGTTATATAGCTTTCAAGAAATGACCTCAGTTTCTTGTGGTATATTTATATATTTCCCTTATTTTACTTTTGTTTTGTTTTGCTATACAAAAAGTAAGCTATATTTAATATATTTTGGTGTAAGTTTAGAACTTGATAAGCAAATATAGATATAGTTAGATACAGATATGGACTAGTTATGCATAGAAAGATGAAGACAGATTGATAGAAGTCTGGAATCTTTCAAATGACTAAAATCTCTATTCCTTTGAAGTTTGTCAGTTTACCTGGCACTGAAATTTTTAGAGCTACCATTAGTGATATATTGGGAGTAAATGTTTAGTAACTGGCTCTATGAGGAGGGAGAAAAAAAAACCTCATTTAGCTCTACTAGTTTCCATTTAGTAAATGCTCTCCTAATGTCTAATATCAAGTTTATTAACCATTTCTCTATGACCTTATAATTGGCAGGAGATTTTTTCAAAAGCTAGTGTTAATCCACTCTAGCACAATGTTGTAAATTTTTGATAAATTTATCAAATTTGTCAACTGCTTCAGTATTTAAAATATTTAGAGCTGTATTCCTATGGACTAAATTTTAATAAATATTACCTTAGAAAATAATCTAATCATTTTCATTTTGTTCAAAATATTACTGTTGCAAATACTTATTTTTCATAATTCACACTTCCTTGATATGTTTGCTACATGGCATCCCATCATTTATATTTCAAATGTTGCATATTTATAATTTCTTTATATTTATTTAATTTAAGTTAGTATTTGTTTTGCTTTATACACGGCAATGCTCAGGGGTTACTCCTGTTTCTGCACTCAGGAATTACTCCTGGCAGTGCTTGGGTGAACTTATAGGATGCTGGGGATCAAACGCGGCCAGCTGCATGCAAGGTAAACACCCTACCCGCTGTACTATCGCTCTGGCCCCAGTTAATATAATTTTGGATTGCTTGTAGATTTTTAAAGAAAAATGACTTATTATTTTCTTTAGAAAGCTAAGAATCTTTGTACAACAAAAGAAACAATAAGCTGATTATTTTTAAATACCCCCCAATTGGTAGAAAATATTTACCTACTACACATCTGACAAAGTGTCAATAACAAAGATATGTAGAGTACTGATAGAACTTTAAAAAGGGGAAAGAAAACACTTTCAAAAAATAGGGTTGCAGGTGCCAGCAGAACCAGGACTGGGTGTGGCTTCCTAGGGAGTGCAAGAAACTGAAGAGACAGGTCCCTTCCCCAGCTCAGGTGTCTAGATAAGTACATCTGTGAGAGGCAGCATTAATATTTCGTAAAAGTGCAGAAATTGGCAATGGGACTGAACATTTGACCTCAGGATCTACTCCTACACGTGGCTCCTCCATCTCAGGTGAAACAGCAGCAAGCGGTGTGGCTTCCCTGGTTGCGGCCACTTACTTGGCCTCAAGTTAATCTTCCTTTCCATATTACATTGATCCCACATCTTGCCCTCTTATACCAAACTCTCACAGTACCGCCTAACTACTTCAACCACATTAGGTTAATAGTCCACTAGTCTATTCCAATCAACATGCCCCCCAAACTAAAAAAAAAAATAATGGTGAACACAATTGCCAATCTAAAAAGTAACAGTAAGCTCAGACCAAAAAACATGTCCACTGATTCACAGAGAACCAAAGTGGAAGGTGAAAGGGGGAACATCTTCTAGTAGATATGGAAACATCTTCTAGTAGATAGAAAAATAAAATAGATTCTTTCCTGGAGACTCTCTCTCCTGAAAGAGACCTTGCCTTATGTTGTAAACGATGCAAGCCTAGATACACTGGGTGATGCTGAGTTATAACAGTTTGAATTCCAAACTTCACTTGTACCACTTGTCTTCCTGTTGTTCATCGATTTGCTTGAGTGCATCAGTAACATCTCCATACGTCCTGTCACATGGTAGTGCAGCCCAAGGGCAACTGCTCACACCAGGAACATGAAGAGCCTCAAACCATTATTCAGGTCAAGGGAATGAGGTCTATAATTGTTATTGGAGTTCCAAATTACCACAACAGAATAGATCTTGAAAAATAAGAAGGTGATCATATACTTTCCCTATGGGGCATAAAGAAGTGTGACTACAATACAACATTGTTTATTAAGTATTCAATAGCACTATTTAAAAAATGTCTCTTCTTTACTAAACATGGCACAGACATATTACCTGTGCACAGAATACTTGGGGAATAGTTTCACAACGATCCCGTTTGTAAGAAGAATTGTATCTCCAAAGTGCAATAAAGGAAAACACGGGATATGAGGTATGTCCTAAAAGTATAGCCTCCAGCCTTTAAAACTGTTAGAAAAACAAGTTTTTGTACATTTGTGTATTTGCTTTTTCTTTCATTAGGGATCACCCTCAATGATTCTGGGATGAGGTACATGATCTGACTATCCTCAGTGATGCGTAAGGTAGGGAAATGCTTAAGGTAAGGTGATGCGTAAGGTAGGGAAATGCTTACCTTAAGCGGTAAGGTAGGGAAATGCTATTGGTATCTAGGGTCACATCTTGAGGTGCTCTGGTTTACTAAGTGATGCCAGTTATCAAATTTAAGCTTTTCCATATGCAGTTCTCATCTCCAACACCTGAGTTATCTTCTCAGACCAATTTTGGTTGCTTTATGTTACCAAGTTAATATATTTTATGTTACAAAAGTTGTTAACCTAATGACACATCAGGATTAAGAAACTAATAGCGATAGTTTTCTATCTTTGTGTGAGTTTAATAATCATTATTATCTATTATATGGGAAAGTGGGTACCTCAATAAGGACTTAGGGACAGTTTATTAAGCAGGAACTCAATAAACATTTGCACATTTAGTCCTTGGATTCAATTCAGTATAGATCATACAGTTAGGAGTAATTAACCAGAGGGTTTTTACATACATAGTTTTGACTCTAAATCCACTGTAATCAAATTGGAGAGAAATAAGTTAACACATATGGCATATTCCATACTTTTTTGAACTTTTCTAACATGACATCTTTGAAGCATAAATGTATTATTTTTCACTCTATTCTTGTGATTTAGGAAAGTTAATTTTACTCTGTGAACTTCCCCTCGTCAGAACTCCACCCAGCAGACCAGCCTATCACAGCCTGGTTCATTGAGATCCACCCTGCAGCAGTCTTTTTCAAATCCGGCTCAGGTATGCTGATCCTGAGACTCACAGACATGGGGCAGAACTGCTACTGGCTCTCCCTGTGCCCAGTCGCTCATGAGGAGCCCGGGAGGGATGGCAGGTTCTAGCCCTTGCCCACCACCCCAGCAGAGCCTCACAACAAACCAGAAAACCCCCCCACTCCATGAGGGCCTCCATTTTCCACATCCGACTTCCCCCTCGTCAGAACTCCACCCAGAAGATCAGCCTATCAAAGCTCAGCTCATCAATAAATGCTGGATTTTGAGATGACTACAAGAGTTTGCTACCTGCACGGCAGAGCCTGGCAAGCTACCTGTGTCATATTTGTTATGCCAAATACCAGTAACAATTAAAGACCTCATTCCCATGACCTGATGGAATGGCTTGAGGCTCTTTATGTTCCTGGAGCAAGCAGGTGCCCTTGGGCTCTACTTGCATGAGACAGGTCATATGGAGATCTTACTGGTGCCCACTCGAGCAAATCCATGATGAATGGGAAGACAGTGATACAGTGAATTTTACTCATTGTGAGACACAGTGCAATTGTTTCTTGTTGAAAAGGATGTAAATAGCTATTCCAAAATTCTTTCATGATACTTTTTAATGTACTCAATTTGTGCTATTTTACTTTAGATTCCCAAATTTGTTTTTTAATAATAGCTTCATTCATTAATCTCTGTGACTTTTTGAGTTATTTTAGGGGAAGAGTTTGCATATTGTTCAGGGCTTACTACTAGCTTCACACACAGCGATCACTCCTGGCAAAACCCCACCTGCTGTTCCTTCACTCTGGCTCATCTCTGACATTTTATTTATTTATTTTATAATTATTTTTTACTTATTTGGCTTTCTGGTCTACACCCAGGGATGCTCTGGTACTACTACTGACTCTTTACTCAGGAATTACTCCTGGCAGTGATTGTGAGACCATATAGGATGCCAGAGATCAAACCCTGTCAGCAGCATGCAAAGCAAATGCCCTACTTGCTGTACTATCACTCTGGACCCTTCTCTCTGACATTTTGTATTTCAAAAAAGTCCCATATTTGGAGTGAAGATTATGCATGACATCTACTCAGATCTCTTTGATAGCCATGTCCACCTACCCACATACCAAATCCCGCAGGATGTATATGTCATTCCCAAAGTTCTATCTTCTGAAATCCGACAAGCCATTTCGTCGGCAAAAGGAACAGCACCAGGCCCAGACAAGATCAGACCCAAACACCTGAAGAATCTGCCATCGGTACTCATCAATACACTGGCTGGGCTCTTCACATGCTACCTGTCTGAATGCAAGGTGCCCTCCCAAAGGAAGCCAGCAGAACAGTTCTACTCTTCAGAAACGGAGATATTCACGAAATTGGCAACTATCGCCCCATCTGCCTGTTGTCTGTCCTCTACAAACTGTTGACTCGAATCATCCTGAACAGGATTGACAGAACATTTGATGTAGGACAACCATGCGAGCAAACTGGTTTCCGAAAAGGATTCAGCACAATTGACTATATCCACACAATAACCAAGATTATTGAAGTTTACAGAGAGTACAAGATGCCGGTCTGTCTCATGTTCATTGATTTAAAGAAAGCATTTGATTCTGTAGAGACTGAAGTGGTCATCAAAGCCCTAGCCAAACAGGGCATTCAAACCCAATACATAAAGATCCTTCGTGAGCTATATTACAGTTTCGCCACCAAGATCTCACCATTCTACTAGGAAGTGATTATTGTCAAAAGAGGGGTTTGGCAGGGTGATACCATTTCACTAAAACTCTTCAGAGCCACTGTTGAGAACATCATGCAACAAATAGAATGGGGAGGAATGGGAGTGAAGATAAACGACCGGAAACTACACCACCTACGCTTCGCTGATGACATAGTTCTAATAAAACCAAACATCAGCCAAGCGGTACAAATGCTGGTTGATACAGGATGTAAGAGAAGGAAGAGAGAAGGAGCGAGAGAGAAAGAGAAAAGAGATAAAGAACTCTCCATGGAGGCAGGCTGGGGGAGAGGGCAGGAAGTGGGGACATTGATGGTGGGAAATGGGCACTAGTGGAGGGATTGGTGCTGAAACAATATATGACCCAGATATGAATATCTATGTAATTGTTTATCTCAGGTGGTATAATAAAATATTAAAAATTTTAAAAATGGGTACCTTGCAGCAAAGATTGAAAAAAAAATGCTGGCTGACTTTGACCGAGAATGTGGAAAGATAGGTCTACAGCTGAATCTCAACACAACTATGTTCATGAAAAATGAACTAGTTCCAGAGGCCCCATTTACTCTCAATGGAACAAACATCTCTGAGTGCAGCAGTTATATGTACCTAGGTCGAGAAGTCAACATGATGAATGTCCTAAAACCTGAGCTGCGCAGGAGGAAAAGAGCGGCATGGACTGCCTTCAAAAACATCAGAGAAATAGCTAAAAAGAAAAAGAACCTCCGGGTCAGGCACATCTCTTTGACCTCTTTGACTCCACTGTTCTCCCTGCATTAACATATGACTCAAAGACCTGGGCCCTACAAAAGCAGGATGAGAATGCTATTCGGGTCTCCCAAAGATGAATTGAATGAGTCATGCTTGGAATAACATGCCTTATGAAAGTAAGAGAAGGAATCTGGAGTTCTTACCTCCATTACTGTTCCAAAATTAGGAACACTTTCTCGTTTGTCAAAGCATCGAAAATCAGATGGGCTGGACATGTAATGTGAATTGGAGACTACCGCTGGACCAGAGCTGTCACCGACTGGATATCAAAAGGTCACTTGGCCGCCCACCTACAAGATGGTCAGACTTCCTTATCAAGACACTCAACAAATGGTTTGAGGCTCTTTGCATTCCTGAAACAACCAGATGCCATTTGGCTACACTAGCACATGATAGGGTCAAATGGAAATATTACTGGCACTCACTGGAGCAAATCAATGTATAACAGGATGTCACTTGTCAAGTGATCAATTGAGTTCAATAGTTTTAAGTGCTTATGCGTATTAGTGTAAGCTTTTTTTTTACCTTATCGCTTGATCACTTGATATCCCATTATTCATTGATTTGCTTGCATGGGCTCCAGTTATATTTCCATTTGACCCTATCGGTGCCGGGTGTAGCCCAATGGCATTTGCTTGTTTCAAGAACACTTAGAGTCTTGAACCGTTCATTCATTTTCTTGATAAGAAAGTCTGAACATCTTGTAGGTGGGCAGCCACACAATCTTTTGACGTCCCATGGGATCCAATCTGTAAGGGTTCTAGTGCAGCAGTGGTGTCCAGTCGCATTATATGATCAGCCCATGTGATTTTTGATGCCCTGGAAAATGAGACTGCATCCTTGATTTTCTAATAGGGATGGAGAACGGAACTCCGATTCCTTCTCTCACTTGAGTGAAGCGTGATATTCCAAGCATGGCTCTTTTGATTCTTCTTTTTGGAGACCAAAATAGCGTTCTTATCCTGTTTTCGCAGGGCCCAGGTCTCTGAGGCGTATGTTAATGCATGGGAAAAGGTGGAGTCAAAGAGATGTGCCAGGAGCCAGAGGTTCTTTGTCCTTTTGGCTATTTCTTCGATGTTTTTGAGGCAGTCCCTGCCACTCTTTTCCTCCCTGCGCAGCTCAGGCTTTAGATTGTTCATAACGTTAACTTCTTGACTTAGGTACACATGGCTACACATTCAGAGATGTCTGTTCCATTGAGAGTGAATGGGGGCCTCTAGAACTAGTTGATTTTTCATCAACAGTTTTGTTCAGATTCAGCTGTAGGCCCTACTTTCCACATTCTCGATCAAAGACAGCCAGCATTTATGCCTCTAGGCTGATGTTTGGTGTTATTAGAACTATGTCATCAGCAAAGCCAAAGCGTAGATGGTGTAGTTGCCTACCGCTCTATCTTCACTCCCATTCCTTTCCATTCTAATTTCACATATGTTCTGGAGGGGGCGCTGAAGAGTTTTGGTGAAATGGTATCACTATGCCGAACCCTTTTTTGACATCAATGATCACTTCCCTGTAGAATGGTGAGATCCTGGTGGTGAAACCATAATATAGCTGAAGAAGGATCTTTATGTATTGGGTTTGAATGCACTGTTTGGCTAGGGCTTTGATGACCACTTCAGTCTCCACAGAATCAAAGGCTTTTTTAAATCAATGAACGTGAGACAGAGTGGCATCCTGAACTCCCCTACAAATTCAATGAGCTTGGTTACCATGTGGATATAGTCGATCGTGCTGAATCCTTTTCGGAAGCCAGCTTGCTCACATAGTTGTCTTTTTTTTTCTATGCATCAACATCCACATACAAGGAAGTAGAAATTGATAAATTCTACATTGTACTCAAGGAGATCTATAAAAACTATTACACCTTCTACAAAATCATATTCAGTGATTTCAATGCCAAGATAGGACTGAGAAGATCAGCTGAAGAACTCCACATTGGGACCCATGGCCTAGAATGGAATGAAAAGGGTGAAAGACTATATGATTCATCATAACCACCAAGACCATTCATGGGAACTCAGTTCTAGAAGGCTGAATTGAAACATTGGACATGGGAATCTCCTGGTGGACACCTCCACAATGAAATTGACCACATAATCTTCAATCAAAGGTTTTCCCTGACTGATGTTGCTGTCGTCCCAAAATTCCAAACAGGATCAGACCACTGTCTACGTTGTGCAAAATTCTACTTCACGCAATGGGGGGGAAAAGGCTGCAAAGTTTAAGAGAATACCAGAACACCCACCAACTGGGAACTCTGGCACCATTGCAGCAACATGGGAAGATACCATCATTGACAACATCAATGAAGAATACAACTGACATGTTCAACACCTGCAATGATTACATGAAGAATGCCGAGAGAGGAAAGGACACAAAAGGAAGCCTGTCTTCAAAAACTCTCGAGCTCATTCATCAACGTGGCAAAGCGTGAGACTCTGGCCACCAGATGCTAACACCAAGTTTGCAAATCACTGCAGAGAAGCAATGAAGGAAGACCTCAAGGAGAGAAGAAGTGCTGGAGGATGCAGCGGAAGCTGGGAAAAGCATTTGCAATGCCCACCTGTCCTTCACCAACTATAAGACAAAAATGGCTGGCCTCCTACATCCTGATGATCTATCACATATTCCAGAAGGGAAATGGAGATGATTATCCATGATTTCTAATCAGATCTCTTTGATAGTCATGTCCACCTACCCACATACCAAATTCCGCAGGATGTATGTCATTACCAATGTGCTCCCTTCTGAAATCCGACAAGCCATTTCATCGGTAAAAGAAAGGAATAGCACCAGGCCAAGACAACATCAGACCTGAACATCTGAAGAATCAGTCGTCAGTACTCATCAATACAATGGCTTGGCTATTCACACACTAGCTGTCTGAATGTAAGATGCCCTCCCAATGGAAAACCAGCAGGACAGTTCAAATGTTCAAGAATGGAGACATTCACGACATTGGCAACTATCGCCCCATCTGCGGGTTGTCCGTCATCTACAAAGTCTTCACAGTAGTCATCCTGAACAGGATTGGCAGAACATTAGATGAAGAACAACTATGCGAGCAATCTTTACCTTATACATTCAGAAAATATTGCAGTTATTTATGTATACCTTATTCCATCCATCTATTTTTTTACCCATATAATGGTGAATTTAGCAAACAAGTAATTCTGTGCCACACTCACAGACATGGGGCAGAGCTGCTACCGGCTCTCTTTGTGCCCAGCTGATCACACGGCACCGGGATGAATGCCAGGCTCCAGTCCTGGCCCGCCACCCCAGCAGAGTCTTGCAAGAAGTCAGAAGACCCTGCACTCCATGAGGGCCATCATTTTCCACATCTGGACTCCCCTCTCATCAGAACTCCACCCAGCAGAAGAGCTGATCACAGGCCGGCTAGTGCGGACGCTTGCAGCCACATGTTTCATCAATAAATGCTGGAGATTAGAGGTGACTAGAATAGTATGAGAGACAGACATGGGGCAGAGCTGCTACTGGCTCTCACTGTGCCCAGCCACTCATGAGACACCCGGGGAGGGATGGCAGGTTCTATCCCTGGTCCACCACCCCAGCAGAGCCTCACAACAGGCCAGATGACCCACCACTCCATGAGGGCCTCCATTTTCCACAACTGGACTTCCCTCTCATCAGAACTCCACCCAGCAGACCAGCCTATTACAGCTGAGCTCGCGCGCCACAAGCGGCCACACAGTTCATCAATAAATGCTGATTTTGAGATAATTACAAGAGTATGACATCCACACGGCAGAGCCTGGCAAGCTACCCGTGTTGTATTTGATATGCCAAATACCAGTAACAATTATAGACCTCATTCCCATGACCTGATGGAATGGTTTGAGGCTCTTTATGTTCCTGGAGCAAGCAGGTGCCCTTGGGCTCTACTTGCATGAGACTGGTCATATGGAGATGTTACTGGTGCCCACTCGAGCAAATCGATGATTAACGGGAAGACAGTGATACAGTAATACAGAATAGTATGCCACTTGCACGCAGATCCTGGCAAGCTACCTGTGTTGTATTTGATATGCCAAATACCAGTAACAATTATAGACCTCGAACCCATGACCTGATGGAATTGTGTTAGGATCTTTATATTTCTAGAGTAAGCAGATGCCCTTGGGCTCTACTAGCATGAGACAGGACATATGGAGATGTTACTGGTGCCAGCATGCTCGAGCAAATTGATGATGAACGGGAAGACAGTGATACAGTGATACAGTGTAATTCTGTACCTTTAATTTCATCTATTTAATGTTTTGTTGGACTGAAGATTTTATGGTAAAATGTAAGGAGAGGTTTAATAGTAAATTGTAGCCTCTGTCCATAGAGACTCCTGCTGATTTTTAAGCCAGCCACATGATAAAATCTCCAGAAAAGATATGGCAGCACAGTGATGAAGATTTGCCCAGGGAGTATGGGCAGAGGGGGGACGGGTGGCTACATTAGACACGTGGCAGGGTGTTTTACAAAAGAAATGTGGGCTAGAGAATGTGAGGTTTAGGAAGGGGGTACAGAGAAAAGAGATTTAAATAAAAGCCATGGAAGCATTAAAAGGAAATGATGATACAGATAGATTAAAAATGGGATTTGACAACAAACAAAGGAAACCCTTTGTTCCTCTCAGACAAGTGTGTAGACTAGCATTTGGTTATCTGATGGAAATAATTCAGAATAACATACAGGCTGCTATGTATCAGGGCAGGGAGCATATTGAGCTCTGATGCATGAATTTCAGCTTTCCCCCACCTTTTTTCTCTTTCTTCTCCTTGAAATATTACTGACAGTCACTGTTATAGTCCAGTACTCTTGAAGTTGACATATGCTGAGTGACAGATTCAAGATAAGAATCAAATACATTTGAATGTGCTGAAAAAGGAAAAATGGAAAGGGAAAAATTACAGAGATATAAAGGTGTATCTTTAAAGCTCTCAGAAGGACAAATTGCTAATCAGGAAAAGAACTGCACAGAGGCTTGATAAGTTCGAATGGAGAAACCCTTCTGGGATAGAAACTCTTTTAGTGTGTAGTGGTTTTGTAAGAAGTCTAATGAGATCCATTTGAAAGTGCTAGCTCCATTTGGCATGAAGGAGAACTGTCAAGAGATTTTCAGGTGTCTGAATGGGCAGTAATAAGACCAGCAGAGCCAAGGTGGGGTGTCCAATTGGCCAAATGGCATAAGAGCGATCTTTGGAAATTCATCACTGACAATACTACACTTTGTTTCTTTTTAATTTCTAACCAATGGAAACCATATACAAGCAAAAAGACAGCATGAATCAAGTAAATAATTTATATTTCCTCACAGCCAATAATTCCATCATTATTTTATAATCATTGAAACACCATTAAACACGCAGGTGAACAGAGACAAAACCACATCGCGGTGGTTATAAAGCAGAGGTCATTTCACTTTTTAAGCCTACACAAATTTCTGAGGTTATATTAATTTGCTATAGCAGAATTAGCTAATTAAATTTTTATAAATTCCAATTGCTATCAGATGTAGTTTGATTTTATATATTTTCTCTTTAGAATTTTTGGTTCTGTCTTGCAGAAGAATCTAAGAAGTTTCCTATATCTAGGGTTAAAGTTGGTTAACTTGGGAATGAATACCGTATAATAATTGGGGAAATGTGAGGAGAGATTTTATAGAAATGAAAGTACAAACCAATTCAAATCATTCCCCCAGGCCTTATTGTCTCATTTTAGAATTCTGGAATTTCAATCCCTTAATGTCTGCTTATGTATCTGTTTGAAAAATGGAATATAATATGGAATATCCACTTATGGAGTAGTCTATAAACCAAAATTTGCAAAAAATAAAAAAACATAGTTGCTCTCATACTTTGAATGATAGTAATACAGATTTCCACTAAACATATAGATACCCAGATTTCTAAAGGATATGATAAAGAACAATTTTAAAAATGGTTGAGACCATTTTCCTTGCTTTACTGGTGTATTTCCATGTCTTTTTACCACATTCATAAATTATCTACTAAATGATGCCTTTCTGTTAGGTAAGCCCTGCAGGATTTAATACAAAAATATCATTATATAATGAGTAATATATTTAGTCTAAGTGATAAGTGTATGGCAGGTGTGTCCTGAGTTATTGAAGCTTTCCTAAGACACCTTTTGAATACATGAGACCTTATGTTCTGTATCTGGGGGTGGACAAAAGAGACACCCAAGTGGGGGCAGCTCACGAGAAAGTAAATGTTACAGTAATAATTGAGACTAAGCTCTCATCTCAGTCATGGGCATTAGGAAGTAGAGAGAGAGTTAAAATGTTGAACTAGAATGTTTGAGAGGAGTGAGAAAGATAGTACAGTAGGTAAGGAGCTTGCCTCACAAGCAGCCTGAGTTTACTCCCCAGAATCCCATATGACTCCTTACATCAGCCTACTAGTTACACATGTAGTTATTATTCTAGAAGCAGAGTAATGATTTTATGAGAGAAAATTCCCTTAGGAAAAATGACAAAGAGTTTGAAGAGTTAAATTTCTTATGTAGTATTATTTATTCAGACCATAATAATTCATGGAATTTTGCTAAACATTTTTATTTGTTTTCTGGGTTTATTCCATATAACTTGATATATATGAGGAATAATATAGCCTTTTTTACACAATTGAGGATCATTTGATCACTTGAAATCCCGTTATTCATCGATTTGCTCGAGTAGGTGCCAGTAACATTTCAATTTGACACTATCACGTGCCAGTGTAGCCCAATGGTATCTGTTTGCCTCAGGAATACAAAGAGCCTCAAACTGTTCATTCAGGGTCTTCACGAAGATATCTGACCATCTTGTAGGTGGGCAGCCACGTGATCTTTTGATATCCAGTGGGATCCAGTTGGTAAAGGCTCTAGTCCAGCGGTCATCTCCAATTCGCATTACATGTCCAGCACATCTGATTTTCGATGTCTTGGAAAATGAGACAGCGTCCCTGACTCTCGAACAGCGACAGAGGTCTAAGCTCGGATTCCTTCTTTCACTTGAGTGAAATGGTGAGAATGGTGAGATCCTGGTGGTGAATCCGTAATACAGCTCACAAAGGATCTTGATGTATTGGGTTTGAACGCCTTGTCTGACTAGGACTTCGATGACCACTTCAGTCTCCACAGAATTAAAGGTTTTCTTGAACAATGAATGTGAGACAGAGTGGCATCTTGAACTCCCTACAAATCTCAGTGATTTAGTTACCATGTGGATATGGTCGATTGTGCTGAATCCTTTTTGGAAGCCAGCTTGCTTGTATGTTTGTCTTCATCTAATGTTCTGCCAATCCTGTTCAGGATGACTTGAGTGAACAGCTTATAGTAGACGGACAATGGGCACATGGGGCGATAGTTGCTAATGTCGTGGAAGTCTTCCTTCTTGTACAGTAGAGCTGACCTGCTGGTTTTCCATTGGGAGGGCACCTTACATTTAGACAGGTATCGTGTGAAGAGCCCAGCCAGTGTATTGATGGATACTGATGGCAGATTCTTCAGGGGTTCAGGTATGAATTTTTCTGGGTCTGGTGATGTTCCCTTCTTTACCGATGAAATGTTATGTCGGATTTCAGAAGGGAGAATGATGTTGGAAATGACATATCCATCCTGCAGAATTTGGTATGTGGGCAGGTGGACGTGGCTATCAAAGAGATCTGATGATAAATCATGGATGGTCTTCTTCATTACCTTTCTGGAAGATGTGATAGGTCTACGAGGGAAGTCAGAGTGCATTAATCTTGGTCTTATAGTTGGTGAAAGACAGGTGGGCGTTGCAAATGCTTTTCCCAGCTTCTGCTGCATATTCCAAGATTTCTGCTCTTCTCTCTTTGAGGTCTTCCTTTATCGCTTCTCTGCACTGCTTTGCAAGCTTGGACATTAGAATTTGGTCACGTGAGGCTCATGTTTTGCCACGTTGATGAATGAGCTTGAGAGTTTTTGAAGACAGGCGTCCTTTTGTGTCTTTCTCTCTCTTGGCATTCTTAGCAAAATCATGCAGGTGCTGAACCAGTCGGTTGTATTCTTTATCCATGTCATCAATGATGGTATCTTCCCATGTTGCTGTAATGATGCCATAGAGTTCCCAGTTGGTGGGTGTTTTGGGAGTTCTCTTCTTAAAATTTGCAGCCTTTTCTCCCGTTGCGTGAGGTAGAATTTTGCATGAAGAGACAACAGTCCTGTCTTGTTTGGAATTTGGGGAGACAGAGACATCGGTCAGGCAAAACTGTTGATTTAAGATGATGTGGTCAATTTCATTGTGGAACTGTCCACCAGGAGATTCCCATATTCAACGTTTCGATTCAGCCTTCTAAAACTGTGATTTCCCATGCATTGTCTTGGTGGACATGATGAACTGAGGTAGTCTCTCACCCTTTTTGTTCCATTTTAAGCCATGAGTCCTGATGTGGAGTTCTTCTTAGTACTGCCATATTTAGGGCTCTTTCAGGGTTAGGAAGATATATTTTTTTATTACTGGTTTTGGCATATCGGGTACACATCGGACAGCTTTCCAGGCTTTGCCGTGCGGGGCGGTATACTCTTAGTAGCTTGCTGGGCTATACACTGCCAGGAGTAATTCCTAAGTGCAGAGCCAGGAGTAACCCCCGAGCATTGCTGAGTGTGATGTCACTCTGTCAAGCAGGACATGCCCTTCAGCCACTCCATGTAGACAGAGGACACATTGCCTGTGCCCCTGTGGTCCCACTGGCGAATCATAAGGAGAAAAATGATATACATATACAAGATACTTCCTACCCTCACTCACAAAAATACAGAAAATACATGTACTATATATTTTGATTAATTGTGTTGTTAAAAGTTATGGTTATACACAAATGCGCATATATTCGCCCCATCTGCCTGTTGTCCTTCATCTACTAGCTGTTCACTCGAGTCATCCTGAATGGGATTGGCAGAACATTAGATGAAGGGCAACCATACAAAAAAAGGATTCAGCACAATCCACTATATCCACATGGTAACCGAGTTTATTGAGGTTCATTGAGTTCAAGATGCCGTTTTGTCTCACATTCATTAATTTAAGGAAAGCCTTTGATTCCATTGAGACCGGAGAGGTCATCGAAGCCCTAGTTAAACAGAGCAATCAAAGTTAACACATCAAGATGTTTTGTGAGCTGTATTACGGATTCACCACTAGGATCTCACCATTCTACAAGGAAGTGATCATTGTTGTCAAAAGTGACATTCGGCAGGGTGATACCATTTCACCAAAACTCTTTAGCACCATACTTGAGAAAGTCATGTGACAATTAGAATTGGAAGGAATTGGAGTGAAGATAGACGGTCAGCAACTACACCACTTCTGCTACTGATGACATTGTTCTAATAACACCAAACATTAGCCAAGGAGCACAAATGCTGGCTGACTTCTACCAAGTACATAGAATGATAGGTCTATAGCTGAATCTCAACAAAACAATGTTCATGAAAAATGAACTAGTTCCAGAGGCCCCATTCACTCTCAATGGAACAAACATCTCTGAATGTGTACCTAGGTCGAGAACTCAACATGATAAATGATCTAAAACCTGAGCTGCACAGGAAGAAGAGAGTGGCAATGAACGCCTTCAAGAGCATTGAAGAAATAGCTAAAAGGACAAAGAACCTCTGGCTCCAGGCACTTCTCTTTGACTCCACCCTTCTCCCTGCATTAACATATGCCTCAGAGACCTTTGCCCTATGAAATCAGGATGAGAATGCTATTCGGGTCTCCCAAAGAGTAATCGAAAGAGCTATGCTTGGAATATTATGGCTCACTTAAGTGAAAGAATGAATCTGAGTTCCAACCTCTGTCAATGATCCAGTGCCAGGGACGCTGTCTCTTTTGCCAAGGCATCCAAAATCAGATGGGCTGGACATGTAATACGATTGGAGATGGGATGTCAAAAGATCACGTGGCTGCCCACCTACAAGATGGTCAGATTTCTTCATCAAGACCCTGAATGAATGATTTAAGGCTCTTTGTATTCTTTAAGAATGCAGATGCCATTGTGCTACACTGGCACGTGTTAGGGTCAAATAGAAATGTTACTGGTGCCCACTCAAGCAAATCGACCAATAACAGAATGTCAAGTGATCAAGTGATTATACACAGAGTCCATGCATTTTTCATATGAATGACACTACCAGGTTTTGTGGCTTTTCCCTTAAAGCATTTTTTAAATAATTGCAAATGTACATAAATGTTGCTAAAGTGAAATAATGAGCACCTATATTTTTTCAGAGTAATATTTTAATTACCATTTACCATATTTATCTTTTCACATAGTATATGTTGTATGTCAATAGTGGGATATAAATATATACTTATGATAAATATATATAAGTATGCGATCCATATATTGCTTTTTAGACTATTATAGAGTTAGTTGCTGATATCAAGCACTTAACTATAATAATTCAATATGTAAATTTTTTAGACCTAGAATATTCTGTATTGTGGTTGGGACATTGACTTAGCAACAAAGTGAATGACTGCCTACATGACCTGGTTTTGATCCTCAATATCATATGAAAAAATAATAAAAATAAATTCCTACATAGCCACATAAAGTGATCAAACTAAAACAACACCTTAATTACACTCTCTGCTGTGCCCTCAATTTAAAATCTTCCAACTGTTTTAACAATGATGATCATAGCATTGCCCCTATAATCAAATTTTCCTATAATCAAATTTTCAAAGTCAAACCAGTTTTTTTTTCACATTTAGGATCGGTGCTTTTGAAGAATCGAGGTCATTTGTTACACATAAGTCCCTTTATAATATCCTTATAATAATGAACCTCTTGATCATATTCTTAGAATTTAAATGTATGCATATATGTGTGTGTGTTGTGTGTGTGAACACTGAGTGACATTGTGTTTTCAGTTCAACACATTGCAGAATGCATCATGACAAATTAATTGATCTCTTTTTCTGTGAGAGAGATCTTGTAATTCTGCAAGAACAAACTCAGTTTCAGTGCCTTTGCTACCCCTTCCAGGGAAAACCAGTAAGTCAATCAAAAAGCAGCCTCAGTAATTCAGTCACTGAGTATCCATTTAAATAAAAATGACTATGTACATTCAATCATTCATTCATTTATGGGTGGTTTCCCCATGAAAGGGAGAAACATCATTTTTCATCAATTAAAACCATTTACACGCAAGATTGGAGGCTATATCTTAAGGGAGATATGAATTATTACTCAATTATACTATTACCAAAGTAGGTTGGGAAGGATCACTGTTGTCATTCTAAGACAGAAAGTTCAGGAAACAAAAGCAAGCTTTTGTTTTCTATATCAGCTACAATCTTTTAAAGTATATTACTTTGTGTGACTATGAACAGTTAACTTTACTGTTTTCTGGATAAGTTGAATTATTTTAAAATTAAAGTGATATATTGATAACTTCTCAAGCATATTATTCTCTTGATCTTTGGTGTGTTGATGACCATAATACTTTTCTTTTAAAAAAGAAAACATTAAATTTATTAAAGGAAACTAAGAATTTGAAAACTACTCCATTGGCTATTTTTCAGATGTCACAGTGAATTCCCATAGCGAACCTCAGGGCCCTACTTACCTTGACCTACTTCTCTTCACTTCATGATCTATGGTGGATTTTTACAACTTTCTGACACCTGACTCATTTCTCCACATATGGTTACACTTTGTCCTTCTTTCTATTACTTTAACAGCTTACATTTTGACTCTTGGTATTTGCTCATGTGTTCAGCAGTCAGATTGAGTTTCAAAAGAAGTACTGATAATTTTACTTGCTAATAATGTAAGCCTCAGATGAAAAAAACCTGACTTGAGCTAAGATTTCAATCTGTATGTTGTCTTACTATTTTCACTATGTGGGCACCAGTAACATCCCCACATGTCCTGTCTCATGCAAGTAGAGCCCAAGGGCACCTGCTTGCTCCAGGAACATAAAGAGCCTCCAATCATTCAATCAGGTCATGGGAATGAGGTCTATAATTGTTACTGGTATTTGGCATATCAAATACAACATGGGTAGCTTGCCAGGCTCTGCCATGCAGGTAGCATAGTCTTGTAGTCTTCTCTAAACCCAGCATTTATTGATGAACCACACGGTCGCTTGCCAGGCTGTGATAGGCTGGTCTGCTGGGTGGAGTTCTGACAAGGGGAAAGTCTGGATGTGGAAAATGGAGGCCCTCATAGATGCGGGGGTGTCGTCTGGCTTCATGCAAGGTTCTGCTGGGGTGGCGGGCCAGGACTAGAACCCACCATCACTCCTGGGCACCTTGTGAGAAGCTGGGCACAGGGAGAGCCAGTAGCGGCTCTGCCCCCATGTCTGTGAGTCTCATTTGCTTTACCACCTGAATTATCCTCTACATCCTAGTCTTAATAGATTAACTCAGACATGTAGGCAGCTCTAGCATTATATTTAATAATGTCCATTTCCAAATCTAGTAACTTTCATTTAATTGCATATTATTTTATTTTAGTCACTGTAGTTTATAGCACTGTTAACACAGGGTTTCATGTATAACACATTTCAGCATCACACCCTCCACCAGAGTCAGGATAGAGAGATAGGAATTCTGTAAGTCCTGTGTTTTCATCATTTCTCTAAGGTGCCATATGATAGATAGGAAGAATAGAGCCACATTTTATAATAAATTGAATATCAGTTACAATTAGAGTTTAATAGACCTAAAAAATTTGACTTTTACAGTGAGGGACTGGCAGTGCTCAGGGGTCACTCTTCTGTACTGGTCAGAATTGAACCATGCCTGGGCCTGGAATGAAACCAGGGTTGTCCAGATGCAAGGAAAGAATCTCAACCCCTGTACTTATTTCTGGCCCACTTTTTCCTATTATTATCTCTAAGAAGAAATAAGAGCTAGCAATAAAATTTAAATGTATTAATCAAGTAATTAAGTAATTATATATTTTTTTCATCACATCCAGCAATGCTCAGGAGTTACTCCTGACTCTGCACTCAGGAGCTACTCCTGGCGGTGCTCTGGGGACCATATGGAATGTTGGGGAATGAACTTGGGTTGGCTGTGTACAAGGCAAATGCCCTACCAGCTGTGCTATCACTCTGCCTCATTAAATGTATTAATCTAATTCCTTTATTAATAAAGTGACATGTCTAATACTTAGAGTATACTTTATTTAAAAATTGTTTTGGGGCATGCCCAGTAGTTCTATTGCTCCTTCCTGCTTAGAGGCTGATAGTGTCTTCTGGTGGTGCCCAGAGGACCGTATGGTTTTGGGTTTCCTACATGCAAACCCTGTACTTCAGCCAATTTACTGAGAGAACTTCAAAGTTAAGCAGGATAATGCACTTGAACATTAACTTAGCATAGTAGTTGCCTTATTTTCTTTTATGTTCTTTAATTTTCTTTCACTGTGGGTTTATAGAATTCTTGTCTTTGAAATATTAAAATAAAAAGTAGAACACTGTGTAAGAAACAAATGGTATTTGATGAGAAAACAGCAAAGATCAGATTTGTTCCCAAGAGCACAATGTAACCCAACTGTGACCTCTAGTTATAGCTCAGAATGACACAAAGGAAAAATGACTATAAGAAGAAAGATATATTTTGCAATGAAACATTAAGGAAATAAAATAGGCTGAATGATGAGGGAGCATGGAAGTTTTAGGAGGGAAACAACGGAAGAAGCTTTCCAATAAACTGAGAACTAATATCTTAGAATGGGGGCATTTTTGAGAATAACACAAATCCAACCAAAAAGGAATGTGTGGTTGCACTAAAATAAGCAAGTTGGATATGTATGTTTGTGTAATTAATCACAAATACTTTAAAGTACTTAATTCTGGTCACAGGAGCCTTCTTTGTAACTCTAGAGTCCCTCCCAGATCGCTCAGGAGCCTTGTCTTCTGCGTTCTATGCAGAGACAATATATTTAAGCCCTCTTCTCGGTGCCGCTCTCCACACCATTGTCTTCACCCTTGACCCTCAGCTGAAACAAAGCCGAGTAGAGAAGGCAGCTGCATTTTCTATTAATTTTTATCTGTGGAGACCACTATGCTATTTGCTCAACTACCCTTTCCTTTGATTAGGGGTCATTGAAAGAGTCATGCAAATGAACTTGGCTTGATGTTAACCACCAAAACTTTATAGCTAATTTCCAAAATCGAAGAGCCTTTAAGCTCTTTTCCCCCATATGTTTAACTGAAGGTCTCTGATACTCTTCTTCTGTGCCATCTCTGTCTTTTCAATATGACCTTGGCACTCATTAACAGAAGAAGGAATTTACAGGGTAAACTTAGATTCCTGATAAAGAGACTAATATGTGATCTCCCATAATGTTACCTCCAATCACAGGTCAGCCAAGGTGGAAAGAGTGTGACTATTGCTTATCTCCAACATCCAACAAAATCTAGGGTTACCATTTCCTTTCATTTGCTCTTCAGGTAAGCAGAAGTCCAGCCTTTCAGTTTCTGCCACCTTAACATATTTTTCCTTTTTGTCCTCATATCTTTAAATACTGTATAACTGACTTGACCTAGACATTTATCATGTCTTACTTACAATACAATAGAACCCTTACTGACATTCTAATTTATATTCTATGGGCTATCAAGTAATGTTCTTAACATATAGATTTGATCACATCATGTCTTGGCTTAAAATTATTTAGTGAGTCTTCATTTCCTCTTTAATACAACTCATTCCTCTTAGCATGACTTAAAAAATCCCATTTGTCCATTTATAACCTTCATTCTATTCACTGTGGTGCTTCAACTTCCGAATGTCCCCTTGAATTAAAATACCTTGTATTTGTCACTGGCAGTCCTCTTCTGAAATGAATCCATAAGTAAAGCTATCCCAGTGCCTTTACTATGTTCAATTCATTTTCTTTTTGCTTCTATAAAAACACACATGGTCCATTTCGTATGTGTTGTAGTTATTCAATAATATTTGTGTATATGTTTCTAGGGGGCCCAAAATGTCTCTGAACTTTCATTTTACACTTAATAATCTACATTCAAATAGAAATAAAGACAAAGAAGGAGAACACAGAAAAGAGATAAAGGAAAAACACTGAAAGTGATTGGGAGAATTAGAGTATGGGAATGAGGAAAGAATAAAGAAACACAAATAATGGAAGAGGTAGAGAAAAGCCGAGGGAAAGAAAAGAGTATTGATGTTTTGAAGTCAAACTTATGTCCCCATTACCAAACCCTTAGGCATTTTTAGGAGACTAAGATGAAGGCAAACAAAAACTCTGCAAAGTTGTACAAGTACTCAGACCTGAGCACACTCAAAACTCTCCCCTGACTTTTCCTTTTTAAGCCAATGCTAGCTAGTTGGCTTGAACAAAGCACAGTAAGCACACAACTGAGGTTAACATGTTTTGGTATATTACTGCTATTTTAAGAGAGATGAGCCAAAATACATGCTATTCACATTCAAGATCAGTTATCAGCTTGAGCAATTTTGTGAAGACTTCCCTGACCTCCTTGATTGTGAGCTAAGTGCCTGGCACTCACATTGATACAAAGGCTCCTTGTCTGGTCCTTGGATTCATAGGTAAGGAGAATCAAACTGGATAATTCAAAAGTCAGGCAACACTGACACTATCATAAACAGAATCTTCCTAAGTCAGAGGTTATAGCAGGCCTGTGACTGGAAAGAAAAAGAATTATATAGACAAATAAAGATACAGCTAATTTATATTTAGGGAAATAAAATACTTTTTGAAGGTACTAGGGATATTTTGGAGTCTCATTTTTTTTTTTAGTCTGATCCCTTCTCTCATTTCAACAGCTACTTTTCAAGGGGAGAGATAAAAGTAAGGATAACGATGACTGGCTCATTCACAGCAATGATCACAGTCATAAATACCTTGATGTCAGGAGACAGTGATAACAAGTGATAGAATAGTGAACGTACTTTTTAGTGTAATTTTTCACTGGTGCCATACATCTCTTTTGAGTTGGGGAAGCGAATTTAGAGAAATAACTTGCTCAGCCTCTCACATAAGTAGCTGTGTTGGATTAAATCCTCTCACAGCTGTCCAATATTTCCTGACCCCAAACACTTCCTTGAACACCTCATCCTACTTCTGAAGCTGTCTGCCTTCTTCATGACCCTCTGAGTACTCGCGTCGGCAGAATTGTCTTTATTTTGTCTTTGTTGTTGTTGTTGTTGTTTGGTTTTTGGATTTTTTGGGTCACACCCAGGGATGCTTAAGGGTTACTCCTGGCTTTGCACTCAAGAATCACTCCTGGCAGTGCTCAGGGGAACCATATGGGATGCTGGGGATTAAACCGGGCTGCTGTATGCAAGGCAAATGCTCTACCAGCTGTGCCATCACTACAGCTGTGTCTTTGTTTTCTGATGTAAGCCTTTGTCCTTAGGACCTTGGGTGCCTGTGCATTTGCCAACCTCCTAGCCTAGAACATCTATTCCCAGCTGTGTACACAGCTGGCTCTTTCCTTTCAGAATTCTTTGGTGTATGGGGTTGGGGCTTTTCAAGCAGTGCTCAGGGATTGGGAGGCCCCTTCCTGTAACTATAAGCCAACTTTATTATTAGTTCATCATATAGGTGCTAGGTCCCCTCCAAGATAACTTCCGACAGTGCTGCAGATGGAACTCTGAACTGGAGTCTTCTTTCATTCCCTGAATTTCCTTTCCAGTGCTCATATCTGAATTCGGCTGGGACATCGCTCTGACCAATGAGCCCTTTCTGGCTAATCAATTTAACATAGTTTACAGAAAACTTCCACAATCTCTTCTATACCCAAATGATAGGTATTGGCATCAACTCTTCACTGTTTTAATTATATATAAAATTAATTTTGGGTCATGAGATTTTTATAATTACTAGGTAAAATAAGGCAGCAGGCATCATCCCCATTGTACTGGCGAGCAAAGTGACATGGATGAATGTCTTGGCAATAAATGTAGAAAATTTGCAGAGATATATCTACTGCTATGGATACCACACCATGGAGGATAGGTTTGCCTCACTACCACACAGGTTTATTTGTTTAAAATCTCTAATAAAACAGATAGGCTTATAATTACAAGTCCAGGGATCATGATACCCCACCTTCTAACCTCATGACATACCCCGATTACACAGACTTTAAAAGTTTTTCAGGGTTACCAGGCCTCTAAGTTGACCTATATTGTGACAATAAAGACAATTTAGTGACTAAATATCACTATAATTTTGTAATGAGGGTGACAGAATAGTAAATTGAATTTTTCCCTAAATTATCTTGTTATTTTCTTAGAGTTTTGAATTGAAAGGTACTAAGAAAAAATAAGTAGGTGTAGGTACCAGATGGGACTATTCCAAGAATTCCTAGGTCTAATTGTTAAAATTATTCTTCAGAGCAAATGTCCATTATATCGATTCTGTTGTTAGATGACAGATCCAGCTGAAGAGGATTGGTTTTGCTTTTTGTGTTGTTGGAGAAGGAAGTGTCTTTGCTCCTTGGAATGTTAACCTGTCCCAAGGCCCCTCTCAGCCAAGCAGCACAGTCTACAGAAAGCAGCTGGGAGTGGTGTTAGCAGGCCTCAGTTAACAGCTAACAACCTGTGTGACTTGGGGATGTCCATGCACTTGTCTGAATTTCACTTGTCAGTTGACAAGCGAACTAAGCAGACTGTGTTACAAAAAGTTCCTTGTGGAATTAAAAGTCTATACATTGTGAATTTATTTTAAGTGATCAAAGAAAAGCTTTGTTTCTTTCCAAACAAAACAAAACAAAAACAAAACCCAAGGTGTATCTGTTGGCAACACAGTACCTGCCCCCTGTTTGGAGTACCACTGCCTCCGGACAGTCACTCTGCATCTGAATCATTTCAGAAGACTAACCTCAGACTTGCCCTCAGTTATGGAGCATTTACTTTTCACCATCTTCACAACTTTTATGCTCCTAGTAATTCTAATATATAGTATGGCATGTCCTAAAGTAGGTGAATGTTAAACAAGTGACTAAATGAATAAAGGACAGAATAAATGTCAGGAGCAATAAAGAACAAAAACAGAGAACTAACTTTTTTTTTGCTTCAAATTTTACACTTTGTCAAATAGTAACGCCCCCACCCTAAACATCCCTGGCTCCAATTTTTTCTGTTCGGTCTGTTTTACAGCTAAATTTACAGAGGATTAAAGAACTTTGCCACCAGAGTGATAGCATAGCGGGTAGGGCGTTTACCTTGCACGCAGCCGACCCAGGTTCAATCCCGGGCATCCTATATGGTCCCCAAGCACTGCCAGTAGTAATTCCTGGGCAAAGAGCCATGAAGTAACCCTGAGTATAGCAGGGTGTGACCCAAAAAGCAAAAAAAAATAATAATAAATAAAATAAAAAAAACTTTGCTGCTTAAGATCAAAGTTAATCTCCCAAGTCACCTGCAAAACCTTTTAACTGTTCCAGTCACTGAGGGCTGGGTTCACCCTCCTTTCACAACTGGTCATGAATCGCTCATAATGTACAAGTTACTGGCCCTCAAAATGTTGTACAGAACTCATCTCTACTGGCCAATATCATCTCTCTCACAGTGGCACAAAGGAGGTACGGTGGGGGGGTGTCTCTAGTCTATCTTTAGAGAACTGAGAATATAAGAGTCTCTTTGTGAAGAAGATCAAAGTGCTTAAAATGTAAGCAGCTATTTCCAGGAGAGTGATGTCTGCCAAGAGGCAGCACACGATACCTGCTCAACATCTGATGTGAGTCCTGAGCTTCCTTATCCTTTTATAGATGCTTCCAATGACAACTGGAGCAGGTGCATGAGTGAAACAGCTATCTGTAATATTGCAAACTTAGACTTGACAAGGGCAAATTTATAATAGAGTATTAAACTTTATTAACCAAACTTGAAAAGAGCCTGCTATGATGGCTGACTGGGGACAGGGAATAGGGGAGGGATCCTGGGAACATTGGTGGACAGAGGTTGACATTGATAGTGGGATTAGAGCTGCATATTTTATGTCTGAAACTCAATTATGAATAACTTTGTAAATCACAATACTTTAATAAAGTAAAATTGAAAAAATATATAGAAATAAACTCGTATATTTCCCTTTAAGAGTGACATGTAAGGTCACTTAACACTTGTCACTAGTCTTCCTATTGTTCATCGATTTGCTTGAGTGAGCGCCAGTAACATCTCCATTTGTTGGGAATGAGGTCCATTATTGTTACTATTTTTGGCATATCAAATACACCAAGGGTAGCTTGCCAGGCTCTGTCATGGCTCTGAGTTCATCCCAGGGGGCCCAGTCCTTTTCTGTCAGACCTTAAACCATCCAGGACCCAAGGAGCAGAGACCTGGCTGTAGACAAGCCTGTCTCCTGTCTGCCACCAGCTGATGCAGACAAGCACTGCAGCCACGCCTGAAACACCCCAGGGACAGGGGCATGTAAGGAAAGAGACCCCAAACAAAGAATCACCGGGGCTGGAGCAACAGCACAGTAGTAGGGTGTTTACCTTATATGTGCCCACACAGGTTTGATCTCTGGCGTCCCATATGGCCCCCAAGCACACTAGGAGTAATTCCTGAGTGCAGATCCAGGAGTAAGCCCTGGGTGTGACCCAAAGGAAAAAAAATATTTCACTCAAAACGTAAAAATCAAGAACTGGTCTTCTGATATGTCTAAAAAAATTGAATACTGCTAACTAAAATAACATTGTATATGTTTTATTTTTTGCTTTCTCTTTTGGGGCCACACTTGGCTGTGCTTAGGTCTTATAACTGATCTGCGACCATGCTAATTCCTAACAGGATTCTGGGGACCGTATTGGAGTACCAGAGATTGAACTTGAGTTAGCTGAATGCAAGGAAAACGTCCACCTGTTCTGCTATCTCTCCAAACTACAGATTATATAGCAGCCAATTTAGATCCTGTTAAAATGCATATTTCTATTCATGCTATCAGAAACAAGGTTTAAGATGCTGCTTTATAACAGCTTACTAGGGTATTATTTTGATGATTAGTCCACGCAAAAGCTACAACAGCCTTCATGTCCTTGAGAGCCCACTTCCTTCTCTTTTTCCCCTAAGAAAGACTTGAATTTCACTCACCCCTCACTCCGCCTACCATGGCATACATAACTCAGGTAACTCTGGCCCTATCTCCTGCTCAAGATTGCCTGAATAACTCTCCTGCTCTGGCAATGAAGAAACTATTTTAGTACATTGAATATGACATCTCTTTAATTTCATTTCACTTCATACTTTGAATGAACACCAACCTTTTTGGCAGTGGTGGCCTCATGGGCTTTTATAATCTCCTATTCCTGGTTTGTGTGACTTATGTTTCCTTATGATTTTAGGAAACACTTAAGCATACTTTTGTGGGTGCACGTGTGTGTGTGTGTAGCGTGTGTTGCGAATGTGTTTGTGTGTTTTTAACTTAAAGCTATGAGACGGCTGATAGGTGCCAATAAAAAAAGAAGGAAAAAATCCCATGGTTATTTCTTTTAAATATAATTCAGTATCATATGAAGGCCACCACATGTAGATAGCACCTGCCACTAACAGATTCGGGAGCACAGAGGAAAACTTGTGCCATGAGTTTTTGAGTTGAAATACAAAAATTTGAGTTTTTAAATTTTTTTTGTGAGAGAAACTCCAGGAAGTAGTCCCAGAGGAAGTGACATTTCAGCAGGATGTTGGATTAGGTGGATTTTGGAGACAAAGGTTTGACTGAAGACATTCCAGAAGAGGAAAGGGCAAAGAGAGATAAAGTGGGAGAAAAGAGCAAGGGATTCTATGAAAAGGGCAAAGACCTGCCCCTGCGCTTCAGGCAGGCCAGGGGGCTTAACTGATGCACATGAATCTATCTGAAAGATTCTGTGCAGTTTATTCAGCGTTTGGCAACACCCTAAGAACTTCAGCAACTAGGATTTTGTTCTGTCTTGTTGGCAATATTGCCACAGCACAGAGCCTGTCAACCTGATGGAGTACACAGTAACAGATGGTAGAGTTCCACCTTAAATATACACATCTAATCTTCGCCCTTACTTCCTTGTGGCCACCACAATTGGTTTGACCTGCAAGTGACCTTAATTCTCCATTGACATCTCTGGGTCAATCTCTCTCTCAAAGTTTACTTTTAAAAGTGTCCTGATTTGGATGAAAAATCATAATGCTTCCCGATTATTCCTTGCAGATATGAATCGTGCAAGTTCTTAAGCTCTCAGGATAAGTGGTGGATAGGTGGGGTCATTAGACCAAGAGAAGCAGACTCCAGACTTCAGGGAGCCATTCTTGGCACCTACAGCTGACTGTGAGGACCCTGGGAAAGTTTCCTTATGCGGTGGCAGCATGAGCATGGTTTTGTTTTCTAGCTAATGGTTCTCTTCAGTCATCAATAAAGATGTATAAGAGTGAGTCAGCTTGATTCAAAAACTCCAAATTCTTTTTTAATATATAAAGTGGTGTATATATGTACGGTATGTGGGATATATGGGTATATAGTATATAGGATAGTGTATATACATATTTACACATACATGTACACATATGTGTATACTTATATGTGTGCACAAATATGTGTATACACATATATGTGTGTATTTGTATGCACTACATGTATATTTATATGAATATACATATATATAGTGTATATGTATATTCACTATGTGAATATACATAT
This sequence comes from Cryptotis parvus, assembly GCA_021461705.1. Classification (NCBI taxonomy): domain Eukaryota; kingdom Metazoa; phylum Chordata; class Mammalia; order Eulipotyphla; family Soricidae; genus Cryptotis; species Cryptotis parvus. The sequence continues at coordinate 321,808 of JAJIBD010021464.1, forward strand.
AAATATACATATAGTGTATATGTGTATATATACACTATCCTCATCCACTCAGGTACTGGAACTGAGCAGTTTGAATTGATCTCACCCAAATTCTAAATTTCTAAACTATTGCTCCATCACCCTATCCTATCACTATCTTCCCGTTCATCATCTATTTGCTCCAGCGGGCACCAGTATATCTCCATATGCCTCATGATAGTAGAGCCCAAGGGCATCTGCTTGCTCCAGGAACATAAAGAGCCCCAGACAATTATTTTAGGTCATGGAAATGACCTAATATAAGTGTTACTGGTATTGGCATATCAAATACGATACGGGCAGCTTGCCAGGCTTGCCATGTGGGTGGCATACTCTTATAGTTACCTCTAAATACAGCATTTATTAATGAACTGCGCAGCCACAAGCGGCCCACGCGAGCTGGGCTGTGATAGACTCATCTGCTGCTGGGTGGAGTTCTGATGAGAGGGAAGTCCAATGTGGAAGATGGAGGCCCTCATGGAGTGGGGGGGTCGTCTGGCTTGTTGGGAGGCCCTGCTGGGGTGGTGGGCCAGGGCTAGAAGCTGCCATCCCTCCCGGGCACCTCGTGAGCGGCTGGGCACAGGGAGAGCAAGTAGCAGCTCTGCCCCATGTCTGTAAGTCTCTGGATCAGCATACCTGGGCCAGATTAAGAAATAAACTGCTGCAGGGTGGGTGTTGATGATCTGGGCTGTGATAGACTCATCTGCTGCTGGGTGGAGTTCTGACGAGAGGGAAGTCCAATGTGGAAGATGGCAGCCCTCATGGAGTGGAGGGGGTCGTCTAGCTTGTTGGGAGGCCCTGCTGGGGTGGCGGGCCAGGCTAGAACCCGCCATCTCTCCCGGGCGCCTCGTGAGTGGCTGGGCACAGGGAGGCAAGTAGCAGCTCTGCCCCATACTGTAACTACTCATAATATTATTGGTTTTCCACTATGTTTATGTTCCCCTCATTCCTAGATGTCTATATATTCTCTTAACCAAAAGTATAGATTTTAAAAAATTTAGCAAAGTCACCATAATTCACCCACTATTGATCTTTTTAGGCTCTTCTATATGGTTACTTTTCTAATAGTTTTAAGCATTTGCTATATATACTATCATATATACTATATATATATATCCATATGTATGTATATATATGATATTATGTATATATGTATACATATATTTAGGGTAGTACTGTAATATGCATATACATATATACAGTTATATGCATATGCATATACATGCATACATATATAACATATATGTATACATAACACATATATAACATATAAACAACATATATGTAAAACCCACACAGCAGAGTCTGGCAAGCTATCCATGTCATATTCAGTATGCCAAAAACAGTAGCAATAATACACCTTAATCCCATGAATGAATGGTTTGATGCTCTTTGTGTTCGTGGAGTGAGCAGAGGCCCTTGGGGTATACTACTAGCACGTGACAGGCACAAATGGAGACATTAGTTGCGCCCGCTCGAGCAAATTGATGAAAAATGGGAAGACAAGTGAAGTGAAACAAGTGATATAAAGTGGTGTGTATGTGTGTGTATGTGTGCGTGTGTGTCTGTGTCTGTGTGTCTACGTATGTTTGTGTGAATGTATCTATGTGCATGTGCTGGAGAGACATTTAAATATATCAGATCATTGATGAATCTAGATAAAGAAAACTATTGGAATTTTTTTTTTATTTTTTTGAAGCCTAAAGACATTTAAATTACAAAACAACAAAAATTAATGTGGGAATAAAAATGGAACTGGGCAATGAGGGCAAGCTCCATTCTCACATGTGTAAGTGATGCTAATGAGACTGACGTTTATACACACAGGCTGGAGGAGACACATGCAACCACATCTGTATTGTGTCTGGCAAGCTGCATGAGTGATGTTAATTCCTCTAAATGATTTGCCTCTTCTTTGCAATACTGGTTGCATATAAAAGGCAATGAAAAGCCACATCTATTCTGTGAGCTTGCATATAAGTACTCACCTTTATATCCCACTGCCTCTGATATAAAACTCTGAAGCTGATTTTGCTGCATTCCCAAGTAAATGGCACTCATGAGTCAGCTTCCTGAGATCAACATGTTAACCAGAATAATACAAACACTTTCAGAATAACTGCTCTTTAAAAAAAAAAAACATGCTAAAGTGGTAGGCATAGAATCCAGATTTAAATTAAAAGTAAGAAACAAATCAATCACTGCACAATCCATTGCTAAATACAAGGTGATATGCAGGTGCTTGAGGAAAACTCTCGAAGAACTTCTAGGGAGGTTGGTTGTGTATCCCTCCCCCAATCTAAAAAACATGGTTTACTGTCGGGGAGCTCCACGGGGTCCCCGACAGTGTCGGGAAGCGAGTTCCCTTCTACCTCCGGCCGGTGGGGAATGGATGAAGACTCAGGAATCCGATGCAGTTTTAAAAGGGCTTTATTATCACAGGTTCCAATATACAATCCAAGAGAAGGGAAAACCTCTGGACTATGGGTTCCCAGCTAGGCCCCAGCCAGCTCTAGGCCAAGATGGCTGCTACCACATGTTGAGGCCCAACAGAGAATGGAGAGGACGGAGAAGCAAAACACCAAGGGAAGCCAAAATAGCAAAAGGGGAAAAAAGAGAGAGAGTTTCTTTCTTCTTGCAGCTTATTTTATAGCTCGAAATCCACCCAAACTCCCCATTCTAGGCGGGGCTATCTAGAGATGAAAACAGGAAAATAGCTTTATAGAAATGTAGCAACTTCAGGGAGATCATTGGGTTGTCTACAAGAACCCAGAGCTAATTAAAAGCCTCCTAGCAGAGCTGGGAGAAGCTATAAGCTAAATGTAACTTCCCGCTGGCAGAAAGGATCAAATGGCTCAAGGAATTTCTCCCAGCACCTCACCTAATATCTTGAGCCAAGATCTGCCTGGAATTGCCTTTATAGGGTAGAGAAGGGGATTTCTGAGATGGCATGTCTCTGTACCAAAGACTAATACTAATGCCAGTTAAATATTTCTCCATGCCTTCACAAGAGTCTTGTCTACTTCACGGAAGTTTTGTAGTTTAGTTGCCTTTGAGTTATCAGGGACCATGCTTGCTTGCTTGGAGGCAAACAGCATTTCTCTCTGGTCTAATTACTTAGAGAACCAAAGTGGCCAGGCAAATATGCTGGTAAGATCTAGCTAGTCCCACGATGCTTGTGGTAGCATGAGAGAATATTTATACCAGCCAGTACAGAATACATGGTCAGAGAATACTGCCACATTCAGACTACCCCCCTATCTATGAAGTGACCGGCAGGAGGCAATCCAGGGCAGATGCAGAGGCCTAGGCTTTTAGGTGTCCTGCAACAGTTTACAAAGTTGCTTATGATAATTTATTAGAGGCCTTCAATATTCCAGCACCACTCCCCCACCACTGTCACCTTCCCTCTGCCATCATTTCATTATTCCAGCCATACATTAAGCCATACTTTAAGAACCTCTGGCTCTGGGCACATGTCTTTGACTCCACCGTTCTCCCTGCATTAAATACGCCTCAGAGACCTGAGCCCTACGAAAGCAGGAAGAGAATGCTATTCGGGTCTCCCAGAGAGGCATCGAAAGAGCTATGCTTGGAATATCACGCCTCACTCAAGTGAGAGAAGGAATCCGGAGTTCAGACCTTCATCGCTATTCCAGAATCAGGGATGCTGTCTCGTTTGCCAAGGCATCGAAAAATCAGATAGGTTGGACATGTAATGCGATTTGGAGACAACCGCTGGACTAGAGCCGTTACCGACTGGATCCCACGGGATGTCAAAAGATCATGTGGCTGCCCACATACAAGATGGTCAGACTTCCTTGTCAAGACCCTAAAGGAACAATTTGAGGCTCTTCATATTCCTGAATCAACCAGATGCCATTGGGCTACATTGGCACGTGATAGGGTCAAATGGAAATGTTACTGCGCCCGCTAGAGCAAATTGTTGAATAACAGGATTCAAGTGATCAAGTGATCAAGTGACTTTAAGCCTGCCCCCAGAAATTTATTTTATATTTTTTGTTACCACTAAATGCGAATAGAATGATAAAAATTTTTTCAGTAAAAAAAATTGTTGTGTCTCACCATGTAAACTATTAAGTACTTATCTGAGACTTTACTCAGCCATTCTTGCAAGTTAAGTCTTCTGTGTTAATGTTTTTGTTAGTGAAGATTAGCTGGCTTCTATGTTACATTCCCATCCAATCTGCTGTGCCCCCTACTGGGATGTTAGTATCATAGAATATGGAGAATTCGACAAATTCTATGATACTAATAAGAAGAATTCTACAAGTTGCATAACAGTATTCATTTCAGAAAATCTAAATAATTTAACTGGGCAGTTCCCCAGAGGCATGGGGGACTGTTGGCATGTGAATGCGGCGACAACCAGGGCTTTAATATGGGCAGGAACGTGGGTAGGTCACCACTCCCATGATTGCCCTGGTGGTCTCAGTTGAGATTGGGTATTTGAGAAATTTTTGTGGCTAGTTAATATCTTTAGAGATTAATTTATGAATTTCTGTATGAGGGATGGTAGATGAGCTTACATAAAGTTAGCAGTGGGAAGTCAAATTTAGACTTTCTGAAGCAGCAGTTGAAATCAAACTGGTCAAGCCTAGGTATGATTGCAAAAAACTGGTTCATGCTAAAGCTGATTCTTCTTAATTCAATATTTGGGTTCCTCTTAAAAAAGAAAACACAAACTTCCCACTTACTCTTTAGAGACAGCAATGAGTCATAGGTAAAAATTACATTTCCCTAGCTGCCTTATAATTACAGCTAATGAAATCTAAGGAGTCATGTCAAATAGAAAATGAGAGAAACTTTTTATAAGCAACTAGATGGACTGTGGATGCTTTTGCCTTCCTTGCTTTTAATTTCTTCCTGAAAAGTAGATATTCTGTCTGAAGTTCCTTGACATCTCTGTCCTTCCAAATACAACTTGCTTGTAAAGAATTTTGAATTGAAAAATAGAAAGGTGGGTAAATTTGGAAGGACAAAAACATCTCTGGACTATCCATCATCTGGATTGATTTAACAGAAAAGAATATGCCCTACATCTTAAACCACTGTAGTGGGTTTTCATTCCAGCTGAAGACAGTTCCAAACTCTAACCATCAAGAATAACAATCTGGACTAGGAAAAGTGGAACCTATAATGTGTGAATAATGACCATGCCCTCAGTTCAAGTACAAATGGAGTTGAGCAGAACACAGGAACATGTTATCAAGTTGGGAGTTTCTCATTGTTCTTATATACAATTTCTAAAAGAACCATCAATTCAAAATAACTTTTAAGTGAATATTTTACCCCACAACACATTTTCACTCTGCAGTTCAGCTGTGAAATGGTGGAATTAGTCACCAAAATCCACAGTGCATATCAAGTGCATAGCATACAAGGTCCATCTCCTGATGCCCCAAACCTGTAATTAAACAGATGGTAACAAGTTATCCCTGAATACTTGCTCACATATCCCTCTTCACTCACTTATGTCACTAGAACACCATATTTCCCTCATTTATCCACTACAATAATAGATCAGCTACTCATTTTACTGCCTTCTTTTTTAAATTGATGAATTCTTTCCCACCCTGGAACCAGTGTGACATCTGAAAACACACAACTGATCTCAATTGTTCTTTGTTTAAACCCTATTATCCCAAGTCTTCTCTGTGGTGTGCTCCAAAGGATTCAAATAAATGTAGTGAAATAAAGTCTGTGTATTTTCGAGATTATAAAAAATTGCTAGAATGAATCTACGTTAAACCATTTACTTATGTTTTAGTAGCTTTAATAAACTGATGTGCAACACAGACCTACAAAAAATAAATTCTCATATGTGCTTGTCTTGGGAATCTGTTCTAGAACAACAGCTTGTGGGAACTTGGAAATGTAGTCCCACATAATGTCAGGCTAAGGAATTATTAGGCTTCTGCAGTCTTGCTACAACTGATGCTGCCAAGCTTCTGCACCTCCTGCTATGATCCTAATCTTGTAGCTGCCTCAAGCTAAACAATTGCCTATTAGGTCTTCCTGACTCACCATTCACTGATGTTCTTTAATACAGCTCTTCTATGGTAGAAATATCCCTCCTCACCGCTGTGTATTGAAATGCTCCCTTTGAAACATCAAATAGAATGTTTAATTTGTCTTAAACATTTTCTTGAATGAAAGGGACAGATACAGAATGAGAGATACACAGCTAGGTAGCAACAAAGGTCCAGTGGACATAGGCACACTGGTGATAAATATGGTGTTAGGATTATTATTAATTGTATTGCAAACAATAGAATTGATAATTTTTATTATACCATCTTGAACCATACAATTACAAAGGTGTTCATAATTGGTTCTTGGTAATACAGTATTCTAGCACCCATCCTTCCACAGTGCCCTATTCCCCCACCAGTGTACCCACCCCCCTCCTGCCCACCTTTAGGTTGCCTCAATAGCAGGTACCCCATTTCCTCTCTCTCACTGTTTCTCTTTCTCTGCATCTCTCTCCCTCTTCTTTTACATTGTGGCTAGCCCTGAAGATATTTAGAGTTTATCATTTAAGTCTCTTTGTGTATAATCAATGGTGAGTTCTAATCTGACATTACCATTTCCCACACTTAATAAAACACTGGTATCTATTTATATCCGAATGCAGTCATTCTACATCTGTCCTTTTCCTTCTGACTAATTTCATTCATCATGATAGTCTCCAAGTCCATCCATTTGCAGGTAAATTTCATAATTTTGTCTTTTCTGACAGCTGCATAGTATTCCATTGTGTAGATGTACCACAGTTTCTTTAGCCAGTCCTCTGTTCTCGGACACTTAGGTAGAATCTCAATATCACTGTATCACTGTATCACTGTCTTCCCGTAGATCATTGATTTGCTCCAGCAGGCACCAGTTACATCTCCAAATGTCCTGTCACATGCGAGATAGTCCAAGGGCATCTGCTTGCTCCAGGAACATAAAGAGCCTCAAACCACTCCATCAGGTCATGGGAATGAGGTCTATAATTGTTACTGGTATTTGGCATGTCAAATATGACACGGGTAGCTAGCCAGGCTCTGCCGTGTAAATATATTTTCCAAAGGAATACATGAAGGGAATAAAGTAATACACACGGAGTGGAGACCCAACTAGCTGGAGATATCACAGTTGGAAAGGTGCTGCCTGACACACAGCCAATGTGGGTTTGATTCCGGTATCATATAAGGCTCCCTGAGTCCTGTAGAAGTGATTCCTGAGTCCTGAGTACTGCCGGGTGTGGCCTAGTAACCAAATAAACCAAACTTAAAAACCAAACAGCCCAAACAAGGAAGAGAGAGACAGTACAGTGGGGAGGGTTTGTCTTGTACATGGCCAACCTGGGTTCAGTCTAGCACGCCATATGTTTCCCTGAGCCTGCCAGAGGTAATTCCTGAGGGCAGAGCCAGAAGGCCAGAAGGAAGCCCTGGACATTGGATATGGCCCCAAACAACACACAGCCCAAAACCCCAGAACAAGGTAACACCCCAGAAGGCACCATCTCCCTACTACACGAACACCCAGGCACAGTGCAAGGGATGTCTAGACTCAGCTTGTCTATGGCAGGGCTGTCTGGGCTTTCTGTGAGATGCAGCCAGACTGTCATTTTTAAAAAATGTAAAAAACAATAAAATTTTCTTCTGGTTTATAGCTTCCTAAAATAAGAGAAGGGGATGGAAAATCTATCTTTGCATATTAGAGTGAGAAAAGTCCAAGTTACAGACATATCAAGAATAGCACTTTGAAGGAATTGGATGTACTGGTACATATTTACAGTCCATATAGCTACAGGAAATACAGTATTTCAATAATGTTATGCCATACAGCAACCAACATCCGGTGGGGCAGACTATGATGTATAAATCAATCATAAAAAGATTATCAGAGTACACAAAAATTGCCTATTAGTGCTGTAGCATACACACTTTCAGAGAGCTCAAACTTGCAGGTCTACTCGGTAGCTGAGTAAACAAACAGCATCAAATGTTTAAAGACTAATTAACAAGAAAGAACGAGATGGAATTCCTAAGCAGCATCTAATTATTTTATGGTGCAGTATCTGTAAAACAAGGATGTGAAATTTTGTCCCTTCATCTAGACAGCAAACACAATGAAATGAGACCTTTCCCTCATCCCATTCTACTCCTTTTTTTCCCTCACAGTTTTACAATATTATGGTTTGTAATCAACTCATCAAGCATTTCATAAATCCCTTTTAGCCCAGGTTTTATGTGGGATTAATTGTGACTGCTTGATTTTTTAGGATGAGCTGAATCACAAAGCCCTGAATTGAATCTATTACTAATTTTTTTTCTTTGCCTTTAATTTTTTAATGAAAATAACCTGGAAATTAATGCACAAATTGTTTGAGTTCTACCCATTTTTTTCATTCTCTGCTAAAAGTGTACTATCACCTCAACATCCTTTTTATGGTCAAACTTGTGATCCATCTCTTATTTTATTGTATTTTAATTTTGTTTGTTTAGAATGTCTTACATTATGTACCTCCCCATGTCAACAGTGGCCGAACAAACCAAGGATGAAGGCAAAACAACTCTGATGCTCTTAACAGAGCCTCTTTTTACATGATCCTGGGGACCTATCTAATGTCCCTCACTCTCTAATGTCCCACACACAGGAATACTCTGAAAACAAGGAGTTATGAGACTACATATGATCTTTAACCTTTAATAGTGACTCCCTTACTCTGCCTCTCAAGTTCACAATCTCAGCAGAGGAAACTAGAACTACAGCTGCCCATGACATAAGGAATACAAGCTTTTGATTCCTTGTTTTTTTCCATGGAAAAAAGGGGACAGCACTGGCTATATTCAAGAATCACTTCTGGTAGTGTTCTGGAACCATATTCAAAGCCAAAAGTCAACCCATGTAGGTAGAATACAGGACAAATGCCTTAACTGCTGTGTTACTCTCTGGTCCTGATTCTGTTTTCCCTCTCTTCCTGTATTCTTCCTCTATAGAATGGGCTAATTTGCATTAGTTACTTCCATGAAAGTCCCCCTTGAGCATGCCCTTTGATGGCTGTGGGAGGGTTTCAGGCACCCTGACCAACACCGATCTCTGTTCTCCACGATACTACCATTCATCACTCATAGGAAACCATGTTACTTTAATTTACAGATATTATGAGTCAAGAAATAGGGGTGTCATTAAGTGCCAAAACTATCAATTAAATGTATTTAATAAAATATGCAAGTTATAAAGGCTGAGTTTCCTCTTAATTTGTTTCTTAAACAAATATTTATTATTTTGTCTTCCCTGTTTCATGACTGGTCCTAGTGACTTAAGGCAAAGGCAACACACTCCAGTCCTCTTGGAGAATGGTTCTCATAATAAGAGTCAAGTGTCAATGAACAATCACAATATTTAAAAAACTAAAGAAAATACTCCAGGGTCATAAGCAGAGCTTAGGAATGAATTCAGAAAAGAAAGAGAGCTTCACGGTTGAAGTAGTCTCAGCACATCAGTGTAGCTGACATAGAGTGAACAGAAAAAAATTGAGGGGGAGGCTGAGATATGACAAGTGCCAGAGAAAGCTGACATATGGCCCCATGTATGTAAGATATTTCACTTTTTACTCTACATGAACTCAGAAGTGCATTAGAGATATACTTGGAGATTGCACTCGGGACTGAATTTCTAACAAAGGATAGAAATTTGAAGAAATCTGCGAAGAGGGCCATGGAAGACTCCAACTCTTGTACCTCTGGAATACATGATGTACCAGAAAAGAGGAATGAAATGACAGAAGTGTTCAAACATATATACCAAGAAACATACTGATGGATGAAATACTGCTGCTGATTAAGTGAGATCAAAAGATGGTGTCCAGTGTATCCCCCTGCATTACTTGATGAGAAGATGGAGATGGATATCTGATCCAAACGTGTCAGGAGAAAGGGAGATGATTTGTTCAGTCACAGTCAACTTCATCATCATCTCACTATCCTTATAGTTATTACATATTGAGTTTAATGACTTAATATGATCATATATAAGCCATGGATAAATCACAGATATGGCGTGAGGGACCTTTTCCCTATTTACATGAAAGGGAAAACTTTAACATTTTCCATCATTTCATGGCTGTAAAAACAACCAGGAACCTAGTACTTGCTTCATTCTTAGTATTTATTCATTTAGCTCCCACTATATTGTAAAACACTACTCTATGATGAAGGTACTACTTTCAACACATTTTTCCACATTATAAAAAGTAGTTGACACTAGCAATCAAAGGATTTGATTTATCCATCTGATAAGAACAAGGGTATCTAAAGAAAGGGTTTGTTATTTGGGAGCTTGCAGGGTTTCTCTTCCTTGTTCTAGGGCACTATAATTCACCTTTCCCAGTTTTCTTCTGACAGTGAGCCCAGAAGTGGGATCACTGTCATTAGAGATCAAGGGATTTTTCTGAGCAGATCATTGCAGAAATGAAAACCTTGTCCATAACTACAAAAGAAAAGATACGGTGCATGCTCTGACATCTGCCTGCTACTGAGTTTCTGTGTGTTTTTGATTTTTATTTTATCTTTACTTTGCTCTTAAAATCTGGAATTATTTTTAGTAGAAAATGTGGCATCTCTATTAAAAGAGATTATCCATATATTTTATTGTAAGTAAATAAAATATCAAAATGAATATTAAAAGTGGGGCCAGAGCGATAGCCCAGCGGGTAAGGCATTTGCCTTGCAAGCGGCTGGCCTTGACCGACCGGGTTCGATCCGGCATCCCATGTGGTCCCCGAGCACTGCCAGGAGTAATTCCTGAGTGCAGAGCCAGGAGTAACCCCTGAGTGTCGCCAGGTGTAACCAAAAAAGTAAAAAAAAAAAGAATATTAAAAGAATACAAAAACATGTTGTTATATGAATTTAATATTTTCTTCTTAAGAAATAATTATTTTTGTCAATGATTCATTATCAATAAATATTGGACTTTCATATTATTTGTGTTTATGTTAGCTCACATCATCATATCATAATAATTAAATGGGCATTATTTCAGACATAAACTGATAAGACTGAAGTCAGGTAACTGAAGTCAGGTTTAAAACTTGAATTTAAATTTTAGCTCAATCTTAATTCATGACTGAGTGACTTTTCCTTTATTGCCTTAAAAAATATATTTCCAAGAAGTTTAACAGGGATTTAAAGAGAAGGTATGTGCTACTCTAATCTCTCTTCTTATTGTTTTGTTTATATAGTAAAATATTTCTGTCTTACTCTTTTCTTGGGCACTAAAATTTCTTTTGAATTATTTTTCCAAACTTGATTTTATCCTCTTTTGATCTGTTTTCTACATGCAGCCAAAGTGACTTCATAAAATACAAACAACATCACTCTTCTGTTTTAAAGATTTCAGTCTTTCATTGCACAGAAAGAAAAAAAAATACTTAAATTGCTTATATATCTATGTGTGCTGGCATTTGCCTTGAACTGTTAATTGAACGCTTTCCATTCTTTGCTTCTCTTCAAGGCTCAGTCTAAATTGGCATTTTGCTCTGGATGACTTAACAGGCTGGTTAGCCTACAAAATTCCTGACTCATTTCTCCATTCATTAATTGCAGTTTATCATTTAGAGCTCAATTATATATGTTTTTAGGAGTTTACTCTTTTTATTTTATTTTTAATTTTTTATTATACCACCTTGAGACATACAGTTACAAAGGTGTTCATAATTGGTTATTGGTAATACAGTATTCCAGCACCTATCCCTCCACCAGAATCCATTTCCACCACCAATGTACCCCACCCGCTCCCACCCACCCCCCAGGCTGACTCATTAGCAGGTACCCCCTTTCCTCTCTTTCTCTCTCTGTCTCTCTCTCTCTGTCTCTGCATCTCATTCCTCTTATTTTTACACGTTGTGACTAGCCCTGCAGATATTTAGAGTTTATCACTTAAGTCTCTTTGTGTATATTCAATGGTGAGTGTTAATTTGCATTACCATTTCCCACATTTAGTAAAAAACTGGTATCTATTTATATCCTATTAATGAATGCAGTCATTCTATATCTGTCCTTTTCCTTCTGACTAATTTCATTTCACTCAGCATGATAGTCTCCATGTCCATCCATTTGCAGGTAAATTTCATAACTTCATCTTTTCTGATAGCTGCATAGTATTCCATAGTGTAGATGAACCACAGTTTCTTTAGCCAGTCCTCTGTTCTCGGGCATTTAGGTTGTTTCCAGATTCTAGCTATAGTGAATAGCGAAGAGATGAACAAAGAAGTACAGATAGTGTTTCTGTTATGTATTTTTCGGTTTCTTGGGTATATTCCCAGGAGTGCTATTGTTGGATCAAATGGGAGCTCAATATCTAGTTTTCAGAGGAATGCCCATATTGTTTTCCAAAAAGGGCTGGACCAGTTGACACTCCCACCAACAATGGATGAGAGTCCCTTTTTCCCCATATCCACGCCAGCACCGGTTGTTCTTGCTCTTTTGTATGTGTGCCAGTCTCTGTGGTGTGAGATGGTACCTCATTGTTGTTTTGATTTGCATCTCCATGATGATTAAAGATGAAGAGCACTTTTTCAAATGCCTTTTGGCCATTCGAATTTCTTCTTTTTGGAAGCTTCTGTTCAATTCTTTTCCCCCCATTTTTTGATGGGGTTGGCTGTTTTTTTCTTGTGAAGTGCTACCAGTGCCTGATATACCCTGGATATTAACCCTTTGTCAGATGGGTATTGGGTGAATATCCATTCCCACTCTGTGGATTGTTTTTGTATCTTGGTCACCATTTCTTTTGAGGTGCAGAAGCTTTTCAATTTTATATAATCCCATTTCTTTATCTTTGCTTCCATTTGCTTAGTCAGTGGTGTGTCGCTCTTTAAAGATACTTTTAGTTTCAATGTTGTTGGTATTTCTCCTATGTTTTCTTCGATGTACCTTATAGATTCATGTCTGATGCTGAGATCTATAATCCATTTTGATCTGACTTTTGTGCATGGCGTTAGGAAGGAGGTCTAAGTTCATTTTTTTTACACGTAGCCAGAGGAATCCCCACACCATGAGGACCGTCATTTTCCACATCCGGACTCCCCTCTTGGCAGAGCCCCCACCCAGCAGAAGAGCTGATCACAGCCTGGTTCACGGGGCTGCTTTGCGTCCACTCAGTTCATCAATAAAGCTCAAGATTAGAGGTGTCTACAAGAGTATCCCACGCATGGCAGAGCCTGGCAAGTTACCCATGTTGTATTTGATATGCCAAATAGCAGTAACAATTATAGACCTCATTCTCATGACCTGATGGAATGGTTTGAGGCTCTCTATGCTCCTGGAGCAAGCAGATGCCCTTGGCTCTACTAGCATGTGACAGGACGTATGGAGATGTTACTGGTTCCCATTAAGCAAATCGATGATCAACAGGAAGACAAAGTGATACAAGTGATACAAGCTGCCCAGTTTTCCCAGCACCATTTGTTGAAGATGTTTCTTTGCTCCACTTAATATTTTTTTGCTCGTTTATCGAAGATTAAGTGGTTGTATATTTGAGAGTGTGTTTCAGGATATTCAGTTCTATTCCATAGGTCTAAGGGTCTGTCTCTATACCAATACCACACTGTCTTAATTACAACTGCTCTGTAGTAGAGCTTGAGGTTGGGGAAAGTGATACCTCCCATCTTCTTTTTCCCAAGGATTGCTTTAGCTATTCGTGGGGGGTTATTATTCCATACAAATTTCAGGAGTGTTTGTTCAATTTCTTTGAAGAACATCATGGATATTTTTATAGGGACTGCATTGAATCTGTATAAAGCTCTAGGGAGTATTACCATTTTGATAATGTTCATCCTTCCAATCCATGAGCAAGGGAATGTGTCTCCATTTCCTCAGGTCCTCTTTTATTACCTGAAGTAACGTTTTGTAGTTTTCTTTGTAGAGATCCTTTACATTCTTTGTCAAACTGATTCCTAGGTATTTGAATTTCTGCTGTGCAATTGTCAATAGGATAGTTCCTTAATGTCCATTTCTTCTCTTTCGTTGTTTGCATTTAGGAAGGCCATTGACTTTGGGTATTGATTTTGTACCCTGCCACTCTACTATAGGAATGTATTATTTCTAGGAGCCTCTTGGTAGAGAGTTTCAGGTTATCCAGATATAATAACATGTCATCTGCAAATAGTGACAACTTGGCTTCTTCTCTTCTATCCAGATGCCGTTAATGTCTTTTTTCTTCCTTGATTGCTATGGCAAGTAAGTCCAGTACTACATTGAATATAAGTGGTGAGAGTGGGCAGCCTTGTCTTGTCCCTGATCTTAAGGGGAAGGCTTTTAGTTTTTTCCCCACTGAGAATGATGCTCGCTGTGGGCTTGTAGTAGATAGCCTGGATTATATTGAGGAAGGTTCCTTCAATCCCCATTTTATGGAGAGCTTTTATCACGAATGGGTGTTGAATCTTGTCAAATGCCTTCCCTGCATCTATTGATATGATCATATGGTTTTTATTTTTCTTTTTTGTTGATATGATGTATTATGTTGATTGACTTGCAAATGTTGAACCATCCTTGCATTCCTGGGATGAATTCCACTTAGTCATGGTGTATAATCTTTTTGATGACTCTTTAGATTCTATTTGCTAGTATTTTGTTGAAGATCTTAGCATTTGTGTTCATCAGGGAGATTAGTCTGTAGTTTTCCTTTTTGTGATATCTCTGTATGCTTTGGGTATCAGGGGTGATATGTGCCTCACAAAAGCTATTTGGGAGTTTTTCTGTTTCTTCAATTTGCTGGAAGAGCTTGAAAAGAATTGGGAGTAGGACCTCTTTAAAGGTTTTGTAGAATTCACTGGTGAATCCATCTGTATCTGGGCTTTTGTGTTTGGGGAGACTTTTGATTACCGATTTCATCTCCTTGATGGAGATACGTTTTTGATGTATTCCAAATCTTATTGTTGCAGACTTGAGTGGCTATAGGAATTCAGGAATTTGTCCATTTCTTCTAGGTTCTCTTGTTTCCTGGCATACAGGCTCTCATAGTAACCTCTGATGATCTTTTGAATTTCTGTGGTTTCTGTTGTGTAGTCCCCGTTTTCATTTCTGATTCTATTTACTTTGGTTCTCTCGTTTCCTTTTCTTACAAGTCTTGCAAGTGGTTTGTCAATCTTGCTTATTTTTTCAAAGAACCAGGTTTTGGTTTCGTTGATCTTCTGGATTGTTTTTATACATTCCATCTCATTTTTTCTGCTCTAAGTTTTATTATTTCTTTCTTTCTGCTTGTGTTGGGATCCTTTTGTTGATCACTCTCTAAGATCTTAAGTTGTGAAATCATATTGGGATGGCCTTTTCTAATTTTCTGATGAATGCTTGAAGAGCTATGAACTTGCCTCTTGACACTGCTTTTGCTGTATCCCATAAGTTCTGGTAATTTGTGTCTCTGGTCTCATTTGTTTCCAGAATCTTTGGATTTCCTCTTTGATTTCTTTTATGACTTGCTGGTTGTTCAGCAGTGAGCTGTTTAGTTTCCAGGTACTTGGTATTGGTCTCTGTTTTTGTGTACAATTAACTTCTATTTTAGGAGCATCATGGTCTGAAAAAATAGTTGGCACAATTTCTATCTTCTTGTTTTTATGGAGGTATGATGTATGGTTCAATATGTGATCTATTTTGGAGTATGTTCCATGTGTACTGGAAAGTGTATTCAGCTTTTTGGGGATGAAATTCCCTGTATATGCCTACTAGCACTTTTTCTTCCATCTCTTATTTTAGGGCCAGTATTTCCTTGGTAAGGTTCAATCTTGTTGATCTATCCATGGCTTATACAGCAGTGTTGAAATCTCCAACTACAATTGTGTTGCTGTCAATGTCTTCTTTGAAGTCTATTAGTAGTTGTTTTAGGTACCTTTGCTGGCCCCTCATTGGGTGTATATATGTTTAATAGCGTGATTTCTTCCTGATAAATGCATCCCTTGACTATTAAAAGTGCCCTTCACTGTCCCTTCTGACCTTCTTCAGCCTGAATCTATGTTGTAGGATACCAGTATGGCTACCCCAGCCTTTTTTGGATGGGTTGTTTGAGTGAAGGGATTGTTTTCCAGCCTTTTATTTTGAGCCTGTCTTTGCTCCAATTGTTCAGGTGTGTTTCTTGAAGTCAGCAGAAAGTCAGATTCAATTTTTTGATCCCTTTTGCTACTCTGTGTCTCTTAACTGGTGCATTTAAACCATTGACATTGAGAGAGATTATTGTCATGGGATTTTGTGCCATCTTTCTGAATAGGTTGGTTGTTCTTTTGGGTTATGTCTTGTCTTAGAGTAGATCTTTCAGTCCTTCTTTTAAGGTTGGTTTTGATTTTACAAAGTTCCTAAGCTATTGTTTATTGAAGAAGTTGTATAACTGTCCTTCAAATCTGAGTGAGAGTTTAGCCAGATAAAGAATTCTTGCTGAGGCACTCATTTCATTGAGTTTTTTTTACTATATCCCACAACTGCCTTCGGGCTTGGAGGGTGTCTTCTGAGAAGTCTGCTGAAAATCGAATGGATGCTCCTTTTTTTTATACAATTTTATTCTTTGGTCTTGCTGCCTGAAGGGTTATGTTTCTGTCTATGGCATCCATTACTTTGACTAGGATGTGTCTTGTGGTCTTTCTATTTTGGTATCTTCTTGCTGGTACGCGTCGGGCTTCTTGGATCTGGATGCCTTAGTCCTTTAACTCAGGGAACTTTTGGAACTTTTCCGCCAGAATGTTTTTACCTGTTTTAATTTCCTTGGGGCTACTTTCCTGTCCCTCTGGGACTCCGATTATTCTTATGTTGTTCGGCTTGGCTTCATCCCATCATTGTTCTCTGTTCCATTGCTGATCCATTTTCCTGTCTTTTCCATCTTATGTAGTTATCTCAGTGCTTTCTGCAGCTCATCTTCAGTCTCACTGATTCTCTCTTCCGCTGCTGTCATCCTACTGTTGAGAGTCCCTATTGTGTTTTTCATTTCATCTACCGAGTTTTTAAGCAATGATATTTCTATTCTCATGGTTCTCATTTCTGCTCTCATTTCCTCCCATAGTTTATTGACTGCCCTTTCAACTGCTTCGTGTATGTTCTCCTGTATTTTATTGGACATCTGCTCAATTTTTTCTTTGAGCTCCTTAAACATCCTACCAATTTCTTCTCTAAATTCATTGTCAGAGAGATCATGCACATCCGCATTCTTTTCTGAGTTTTCAGGGTTGATTCCTTCATCTGTTCTTAGAACTGGGGATCTGCATTGTTTCCCCATGGTGTTGCGGTGTTCAGGGATAGATTCCTCTAGTGTACTGTTTCTTTTTTCTTGAGGGTTTTGCCTTCCCTTGGTATTGAATTTCCTAGTTTTTGTACTATTAAGTGGCCGTGTGAGCAGCCGCCCGCCTGGCCAGCCGCACCCCCAGGGAGAATCTACGAGTTTACTCTTTCATATTCATACAAGTCTTAAAAATCCATCCATTATGGGTCCATTTCCCCTGTTGCATATTGTTATATACCATAATTTTGAAGCCTTTATTAAAGATAAAATGGTGTATTTCTATTTTATTATGTATCAGATAATTTTAATTCCAGAAACAAACAATATTTGAAGCTAAAAATTGTCATTTCTTCTCAATTAAATATACTTTAGCACTGTGAGTAGTTGTTCAATAAAATAACTTGATAATATTATTGAGCATCTGTAAAATAGTAATTATTTTTTATTTCTTATATGGTATTGCAAGACTTGTTCATGTTATCTTTTGGAGGTGAAATTCTGTTCACATATATGTTCCCCAATATTCTCCAAATTATACCCTTTTTCTTCTTGAAATATGTTTTCTTGGCAGTATATTTCCAATGACTTTTTGTATGTTCACTCAGTCCAAGGCTAGAAGGATCACAATGAATTTCAATATGTAGTGCTGTCCTTCTTCAGGAGAATGAAGCCCAGCTGAAAGTTGTCAATTCATTGTAGACTTATTTTTCAATAAGAGATGTTGAACATGAAACAAATAAGCAGACAAATAACACAATACCACCACAAACAACAGCAATACAGAGGCAAAAAAAAAATAAAATTCCAATTGAAAAGTGGGTGAGTGCATATTTTCCAGTATTTAGAACAAGTAGCAGAGACCACTGATAGGCAGAAAAAATAAGACAATGGAACAGATGTACACTGAAGAACTGAGACCAAATTAGAGAGGAAAATCCCTGGGTTCCTTATAACATTTCCTTTCCTGATTCTACGTCCATTGTGAGTCTTGGCTGCCTGCCTGCTCTTGAACTGGTTATTCCAGATAGCTTTGTTCCCATTATTGTAAAGTTCCTCTCCCTACCTAAGCCAGCTTCTTCTTATATACTGCTTGCAACAGGAAAAAAAAATTCAACCAAAAGAATATTTAAAATACTGATAGACATAGTAGGCACTCTAAAAAGACAGCTGATATAATTATGCTTATCTAAAGCACCACTGTGCAAAAGAGACTGTATTGGCTGACATTTATTGAATATTTCCTACTTGACGGATGTGAGGGCTTTTCAATGCAATATTTTTAATCTTTGCAAAATCCCTGTAAAGTGAACTGCTAAATGCTTTTCATATTCGGTTAGATTTTGTGTCCTTTTACCCTGTATAAACTGGCAAAGGAAGAAGCTCTGTCAGTTTTTTAATCACCAGAACCTTGAACAGCTCCTGGGATATTAATATTTATGAGGTCCATGTTTGTTGAGTGAATAACTGAAAGGCTCCGTGTAACTTGTTCATTTTTTCTGTCTTTATTTCCTTACTTTTAAGCATGGACTTACATCTGTCACACCGGAATTGAAGTGAAGATCAGATGAGCATGTGCAAGTGATTCTGAGACATAAAAATACATTTTTATTAGCATTCTCAGTACTTGAGCAGTGCAGGTGACTTTGCCCTCATCTTACAAATGAGAAATTCAAGGCCAGAGAGGTCAAACAGCATGTCCAAAGTTAACAACAGTCAAATATTAAATAGATCATTAGAAAATTTTCTATCGTCAACGTTTAAATATATTCAGTAAGGCTTGACAAAATAGATCTAAGAAGGCATTTGTTTTAGCACAGGAAAAGCAATGCATACATAGATAAAATAAATGGAAGAGGCTCCAGAGGGAAGAAGAATTCATCAGGAAGGCTAAGCTGAACTAGAACCAACCCAGATGCTTCAATTGTTTCCCTCATCACAATATCAACTCAAGACAAGGCACAGAACTCCATGCTGTCTTGAATGTCTAGTTTGAGAAAATGTCTAGAAAGAATCTTTGGTGGAATTTTCATGAAGGATAAATGATATTATGATGAAGGAAGAGTATTCTTGATTTGTTGAGTCTATGATGTGAAAATACCTGGTTCTGAGATTTATTCAGTGACCACTCAATTTTGATCACTTCACTTGATCACTTGAATCCCGTTATTCATCGATTTGCCTCGAGCGGGCGCCAGTAACATTTCTATTGGATCCTATCACGTGCCAATGTAGCCCAATGGCATCTGGTTGATTCAGGAATATGAAAAGCCTCAAACCGTTCCTTCAGGGTCTTAACAAGGAAGTCTGACCATCTTGTAGGTGGGCGGCCACGTGATCTTTTGACATCCCGTGGGATCCAGTCGGTAACGGCTCTAGTCCAGCGGTTGTCTCCAAATCGCATTACATGTCCAGCCCATCTGATTTTCGATGCCTTGGCAAAGGAGACAGCGTCCCTGATTCTGGAATAGCGACGGAGGTCAGAACTCCGGATTCCTTCACTCACTTGAGTGAGACGTGATATTCCAAGCATAGCTCTTTCGATGCCTCTCTGGGAGACCCGAATAGCATTCTCATCCTGCTTTCGTAAGGCCCAGGTCTCTGAGGCGTATGTTAATGCAGGGAGAACGGTAGAGTCGAAGAGATGTGCCCGGAGCCGGAGGTTTTTTTTGTCCTTTTAGCTATTTCTTCGATGCCTTTGAAGGCATTCCATACTGCTCTCTTCCTCCTGCGCAGCTCAGGTTTTAGGTCGTTCATCATGTTGACTTCTCGACCTAGGTACACATAACTGCTGCATTCAGAGATGTTTGTTCCATTGAGAGTGAATGGGGCCTCTGGAACTAGTTCATTTCTCATGAACATAGTTTTCTTCAGATTCAGCTGTAGACCTACCTTTCCACATTCTCGGTCAAAGTCAGCCAGCATTTATGCCGCTTGGCTAATATTTGGTGTTATTAGAACGATGTCATCAGCAAAGCGGAGATGGTTTAGTTGCCGACCATCTATCTTCACTCCCATTCCTACCCATTCTAATTGTCTCATGATGTTCTCGAGGGTGGCACTGAAGAGTTTTGGTGAGATGGTATCACCCTGTCGAACCCCTCTTTTGACATCAATGATCACTTCTTTGTAGAATGGTGAGATCCTGGTGGTGAATCCGTAATACAGCTCACGAAGGATCTTGATGTATTGGGTTTGAATGCCCTGTTTGACTAGGGCTTCGATGACTGCTTCAGTCTCCACAGAATCAAAGGCTTTCTTTAAATCAATGAACGTGAGACAGAGCAGCATCTTGTACTCCCTAAAAACCTCAATGAGCTTGGTTTCTGTGTGGATATGGTCGATTGTGCTGAATCCTCTCCAGAGCCTGCTTGCTCACATTGTTGTCCTTCATCTAGTGTTCTGCTAATCCTGTTCAGGATGACTCGTGTAAACAGCTTGTAGATGACGGACAACAGGCAGATGGGGCGATAGTTGCCGATGTTGTGAATATCTCCCTTCTTGAACAGTAGAACTGTCCTGCTGATTTTCCATTGGGAGGGCACATTGCATTCGGACAGATAGCGTGTGAAGAGCCGAGCTAGTGTATTGATGAGCACCGATGGACTGCAGATTCTTCAGGTGTTTGGGTCTGACTTTACCTGGGCCTGGTGCTGTTCCCTTCTTTACCGATGAGATGGCATGTCGGATTTCAGAAGGGAGAACGTTGGGAATGACATATCCATCCTGTGGAATTTGGTATGTGGGCAGGTGGATGTGGCTATCAAAAAAGATTTGAGAGAAGTCCTGGATAATCTTCTCCATTGCCTTTCTGGAAGATGTGATAGATCCATCAGGCGTCGGAGGGCAGTCATCTTGGTCTTATAGTTGGCGAAGGACAGGCGGGCAGTGCGAATACTTTTCCTGGCTTCTGCTGCATCTTCCAGTATTTCTGCTCTTCTGTCTTTGAGGTCTGCTTTTATCGCTTCTCTGCACTGTTTAGCAAGCTTGGACGTTAGCATTTGGTCTCCTGAGGCTCGCGCCTTGCCACGTTGGCGAATGAGCTCAAGAGTTTCTGAAGACAAGCGTCCTTTTTGTGTCTTTCTCTCTCTCGGCATTCTTCACACAATCATGGAGGTGCTGAACCAGTCGGATGTATTCTTCATCGATGTCATCAATGATGGAATCTTCCCATGTTGCCGCAATGGTGCCAAAGAGTTCCCAGTTGGTGGTAGTTCTGGGAGTTCTCTTCTTAAACATTGCAGCTTTTTCTCCACGTTGCGGGACGTAGAATTTTGCACGAAGGGAGACGGTGGTCCGATCCTGTCTGGAATTTGGGGACGACAGCAACATCGGGTCAGACAAAACCGTCGATTGAAGATGATGTGGTCAATTTCATTGTGGAACTGTCCGCCAGGAGATTCCCATGTCCAACGTTTCGCTTCAGCCTTCTGAAACTGTGAGTTCCCATGAATAGTCTTGGTGGACATGATGAACTCAGATAGTCTCTCACCCTGTTCGCTCCATTCTAGGCCATGGGTCCCGATGTGGAGTTCTTCAGCCGATCTTCTCGATCCTATCTTGGCATTAAAATCACCGACTATGATCTTGTAGAAGGTGTGATCTTTTTATAGAACTCCTCCAATTCCATGTAGAATTTCTCAATTTCATCTTCTTTGTATGTGGATGTTGGTGCATAGACAATGAAGATAGAAATTGCTGGCAGTGGGCCACATCTCCTCAAGTGTAATCGTCCTATTTGGTTTGTTAGGCATTCAAATGAATCAATGTTGACAGCCATGTTCGTGTTGACAAGGACACCAACGCCACCGACGCCTCTTTCATCACATGTTCCAAGGAACAATTCTTCTCTGGTGTCAAATACAGCATAATGCGACTGACGCCTCCTCATCTCAGTCAGACCAATGATGTCGTACTTGATCTTTCTTGCTTGCAGCATCAGATCCTCAATATATGCTTCCTATGCCATTGTATGTGCATTGAAAGTACAGACAGTCATTCTAGTCCTTCTTCGTTTTGGCAGCCTAGGACAGCCGTGAAATTTTATCAGGCACTGCTTGTTTGCCTTTCTTACTGCTGCCGTATTAAGGGCTCTTTCGGGTCAGGAAAATAAACATTTTTGTTGCTGGATTTGGCATATCGAACACGCATTGGACAGCTTGCCAGGCTCTGCCATGCGGGCACTATATTCTCATTACTTTGTGGGGCTCTCTCAGAGGGGTGGGTAGAATATTTGTGGTAATTTGAGGCAAATCGCCCGAACGCACAGCCGTCCGCACGCAACGGGAAAGCTGGTTTCTGCTCTGCCGGGTGTACCTGTGACTACTCAATTTTAGTCAGTATAAATTGAGTCTCTGACACATATGAATTTACTTCTTTTATCAGGAGAGGTAGCCTGTATATGAAAAAAAAATATCTTAACATTGGCATAAGAAATACCTATTTCTTGTGTATTAATATCTCTCCCAGTGAAAATAAAATTCTGTTTCTCCTGCTTTCCTCTCCATATTGGCAATTTGCAGGGAAACCCTGGGTGCCCTGCACAAAACCTGGCAGCAGGGTCGGGGATCACCTTCTGTCCAGGGGATTGGTGGCCAGCAGGAGAAAAGAAACAAGGATCTGGTGAAGTTTCAAAATGCTTTGCTTAACACAGGTTCTGGCATATAAATCAGTAATAGGAAAAACCCCAAACTTAGGGTTCCTGGTTGGTCCCTGGCCATGTGTAGGCCAAGATGGCTGCCACCATGTGTTAAGGCCCTGCAAATAGGGAGACAGTGAAGAAGAACACCAGTAGAAAAGGGGAAAAGGAAAAGAGAGAGGAAGCAGTTTAGTTTCATATCCCTGCAACCCAGACCTCCCACTCCAAGGGAAAGCCATCAGGGTCAAATCCCCTCAAGTAATTTTCCCCAGGATCCCACCTAACCCCTTTGAGTTGTTAATGTTGCCTAGCGAAGCTCTGCCTTGGAAGTGCCCCTGCAGTGGGGAAAGACTTCTGAGAAGAACTGTATCTCAGAGTACAAAGGCATGTATCTGAACCAAAGAATAGTCTATAGCCAGTTATATATTTTTCCAAGCCTTCACAAAAGTCTTGTATTTACTTCATGTTTGTTCTGTATATCAGCCTTTGAGTTATCAGAGAGTCAGGCTTGCTTTCCTGGAGGCAAATAGCATTTCTCTCTGGTCTAATTACTTAAGAGATCCCATGTGGCCAGGAAAATATACTGGTAAGCTCCCACAATGATTGTGGCAGCATGAGAGAATATTTATACCAGCCAGTATAGAATACATGGTCAGATGAGCTGCCACATTCAAACTGTCCTCCTCCTATCAACAAAGTGACCTGAACGAGGCAACTATAGGCCAGATGCAGAGGCTCTAGGTAGCAGTGTACTGCAACAGCAATTAACATTCTAAAATTTCTAGTTTATGAAGTTAAAAATTTACTTTATTTATGGGGCCAGAGTAATAGCACTGTGAATAGGGTATTTGCCTTGCACACATATTATCTGGGTTCAATACCTGACATCCCATATGGTACTATGAACTCTTCCAGGGGTTATCCCTGAGTACAGAGTCAGTAGTAAATCCTAAGACAGCTGGGTATAGCCCCAAAACCCAAAAAAACTACTTATTTTATTTCTCTTATGCTAGATTCAATCTGTTAACAAAACCCTCAGCAAATTAGTAATATTCATTTATTTACTTTTTAGATATTGACCACAATTAGTGAAGCAAGGGGTTATATCTGGTTCTGCCCACGTGAATTGCTCCTGTAGTGTTGAGGGGAAAATATTGGATGCCTGGTATAAACCTGGGTTGGCTGTGTATAAGACAGCCTTACCACTCCACTATCTGAGTCCATAATTCTGAAAATCCCACATTTTGGCAAACGATTTCTATCATTATGGCCTAAGCCACCACTACCAGTTGACTATAGGCAACCCTATGTACCCAAATATTTAAAGAAAACATCAAAATTCTTATCAATTCTAGAAAATGACAAATTTGACCCAAACACAGAAGATATTGAGATGTTTTAGATCCTAAGGCTATCTTCCCTACTCTTTTTAACCAAGAATATTATAAAAATGACATAGTATTGTACATAAATTCTCTGGGATTTTGTTGCTTCAGTGGGATTGGGTTCAACTATTGTAAAACAACTTGTTATGTGTTCTGGAACTAGGTGAAAGAAAAAAGGCAGGCTTTTTCTGAGAGATAGTAGGTGTACAAAAAAGCAAGATGAAAATGTAGATGAACCTCCAGTGTATAGTATTACACTGGAGGTTTTGGTATAATTTTATACTTACTTAAAAAACTAAAGTGCTATTTTTATAGTTATATATATATATATATATATATATATATATATAAAACCATTCACAGGTACTTTTATGTTTATGAGTTAGTGCAAACACATGCACTAACATAGAGTGCCTAGAAACAATCCCAGCAGCAACTCCTACTTCGCACAACATGTTTTATTACATTTTCTACTTTATATAGGAAATTGTCGTAATTGGAAGATTTACTGATTCTAGAAATTTTTTATAGAAATGTAGAAGCGAAGAAATGTAGAAGGTGGTGATAGAGTATAAGAAAGTGCTGAAAAAACAACAGCATGTACATATATGTCTCAAGATGTTGGAATACATACAATTATACAGATGTACATTACAGAGTAATCAATAGAAAATGCTGGACAATCTGTTAATCAAACACTCCTTATTATGTAAAATAAATATCCATAAGCCCACCTTACTATAAATACACTATTAATATGGGGAGGAAATAGACATCTCATATATCCGATTTCCTAGTAATTTATGTAAAAATTGGTCCTTCAAGGAGATGGAGTACCAACTTCCTTTCTTCCTGTCCTTTCTCCAGTTCCCTTTTTTCCTTCCCTCTTTTCTTTCTTCTTCCTTCCTTTCTCTCTTGCTGATATTCAATCCTTTTAGTATATTTGAGCTTAGGTAGTTATAATCCTATTCACCTTTATAGTATTGGCATACAAAGTGACTACAGCCCCCACCAACTGCATGTGCCCATGATTATTACTCTTCCTATGTTGTCACCTTTAATCTGTTCTTCCCCTTTCCTCTCCTCACATTACTTGGTAATAATTTTTGTAATCCATAGTTTTGCCATTGGTAGGTACTGTTGTCTTGTTTATACTCTCTGTATTGCAAAATGTGTGAGATCATACAGAATTTGCAAGTCTCCCTTTGACCATTTTTGCTTAATAAGATATTTTCAAGTTCCATCCACATTGCTGGGAAATGAATAAATTCATGTTGTTTCCCCAAACTGCACAGTACATCCTTTAATCATGTGGGCTATGCATAGAACAAGTTTTCAAAGACTATAGAATGGAAAGAAAGAGAAGGAAGGACAGTTGAACATCAGAGAAATAGAGAATTGGAAAACACTACTTAAACCAGGTGTTCAAATTTAGCGACAACAGTGACAACATGTTTTGTTCTGGGTATGAGGTGACGTTTAATAGCACTTCTGTTTTTATCCTCCTCTGACCTGTAATACTAGGTTCAAAGAACCACTGGTGGGACTTGGGTACCCCCTGGTACCCTAGGGTCTAAATAGCATGACAGCCTTGAATTCTTATTCTGAGCTAATAGCTAGGTTGACTAAGAATTAGTACCTCATCCTGTGCACTTCAAGGAAGCTTTCACCTAGACCCTTCTCCCAAGTTCCCCAAAATCTTAGTGTAATCATAAGCAATAATATTATAAGTTCCAATTAAGAAGACCCCACAACATATCCTACCATAACTCCTCCAAACTTTATCAAGATGTTCCAGTCATTGTTAAGAAAACCGCCACTGTCAAGAAATACCTAATGTGAAATTATTAGTAAATATAATGTGTCTTGTAGAGCATTATTGACAAAATAAAATGAAGGATATTCAAGTAAGTAACAATGAGTCAATATGTGTGTAGTGTGGGCTTAAGATAATAATCATATATATATAGAATACAATGTAAAATATGCATACTAAAATTATATCTTATTAAGAGGGTAAACTGAGTGTGTAAAGAAATTAACTTATTGGTGTATCTAAAACTATCCTAAAACAATAAAGTTTATTTTAACATGAAATAAAATATATAACCCCATAAATGTATTTGTCATTGTTGATATAAACAAAGACAAGTGATACAGTGAATATAAACAAAGAAGTCTTAAAGAATGTTTTTTAAAACATTAACATTTTCATTATTAATATGTTTACTGTGATTTGGAAGTTCTCTCAAATTTTAATCTGTTTTGATTATTATAAAATGCATTTTTCTATGCAATTTATTTTGTGGATGGACTTTTGTAAGAAGCACTCAGGGTACTTGGGGTCTCCTTATTACAATTAATGGCCTACTGGATCACGGCAGGTTTTCTGTGGTATGAGGGGTTAAACAAGGCTCAACTATATGTAAAACATGGGAATAAACTCCTAGACAATGTCCGTAGGTCTCTCCTAATACCTATAGTATTTACCACTTTCTTGATTGTGATGATGATGATGATGATGATGATGGTGGTGATGATGATGTTGAATTAGAAGAACCATCCCCTATTTTCAGAAATATGTGCTGGCATCCTGGAGAGCATTTTCTCTCATAAAATGCCCGTTTTAATTTTTTATTTATTTCTTGTAGAGACCACGTGAGAAAGTTACTCAGCTGATGGTGAGAAGTTCACCTGCCAGTCATTTTCTTCCAACCTAGGTTATTTAGGGTTCAACGAATCTGGAAATATAAAGCTAAGTAATTTGTGGAGATTGCAGAATTTTCAGAAAAAGCCTTCAGTTGAATGCATGAAATTACAAGCTCTACAGTGGAATCAAATCAAATCAATCAGTGTTTCCCAGGCCCTACAATCAGCAGGAGTTCAGAAGCCTTTCGCTTGGAAGGAAACTGAGGTTTGGTGGTAAAATACTTGGCGACAGAATGCAGAGACCAAGACCTTGGCCTCTGGAGTCCCAGCTTTCATGGTAGCGAACCTTGTTGATAAGAGAATATAGGTTGATCTGAAGAAAGATAGAGGCTGAATAATCAACATAAATGCTACATCATCTTTAATAGTCTTTCTTTAGCATATTTAATGATTTTTAATTTTCTTCTGTATAGAGTTCTTATAAAGGAATTTGCCCCTAACCTTCCTCTTGGGCTTAGTCGTATTGTTTCTCTTATTACACCCAAATGAGCCATAACCCCCAGGTGAGTTTGTAAATTGCTAAATGGCCAAGTTTCTTACAGTTTGTCCTTGTATCAGCATGCTTAGACCATGGGAGCAAACTATAGTAGTACTTAACAGAATCTAGCACTTGGTGGTCATTTCTGAGCTGCCTATTGAATGAAAAGTGGACAAGTGTAGAAATTGATGAGAAAAAACTAAAATTAGGATTGGGATATTTAATATGAAAAAAAAACTAAGTGTGTAAAATTTAAAAATTTGGGAAACTTTGCTAAAAGCCATCTGTGTAATGAAAGAACACTGCTCAATGAAATGATTACAAAGTCTAACCCAAAGGCAAAATTAGAGATGCATCTAAAATAAACCTAATTACATTTAAAAATGTAATAGAAATGTTTTACTTAAGACGTATTAAAAGTGTCCTCAATGCACCAGGGAAGAGAGGGAAGAAGAGGCCTTTCACAGGCACTGTAAATCAGATCTACTATCCCATAACCAGGTAGATATGTCTCAGAAAATGTCTCTTGGAATGCATCAGTAATTAGGGAGCTAATAGAAAATTACCGACCAACAAGATCTATGACCGCTCCAAGGACAATGGAATCACAGACTGAGAGAGACACAGGTTTATTAAGAACATATCATGCCCAAACGTTTTGATAGTGGCCATCTGATTCCTGCCA
Organism: Cryptotis parvus; assembly: GCA_021461705.1. Classification (NCBI taxonomy): domain Eukaryota; kingdom Metazoa; phylum Chordata; class Mammalia; order Eulipotyphla; family Soricidae; genus Cryptotis; species Cryptotis parvus. The sequence continues at coordinate 349,986 of JAJIBD010021464.1, forward strand.
CTCTTGCTCCAGTGGCTCTCCATTGCCTGCTAAGGCAATTTAAAATGCCTTCTTTTGAGTTAACTTTCAAGACTCTTCAATACTCTGTTTTATTACTGTGTTAATTTGTTTCCTCTCTTCTCATTTCTAAGAGTTCCTTTTTGATCTGTGCTTTCCCTCAAGGCTCTTTTTTTCACCAACTCTGATTGTGTGCAGACTCTTGCTTTACTGCTACTATACATGTTCCATGCCCTATCCCCACACTCTGTTTTCTCTCTAGTCTACTAGTGAAGTTCTACAAATCCAGTTTATTTATTTTGTTTCTTTGGGTGCCACACCTAGTGGCTTTCAGGGCTTACTATCGTCTCTGTACTCAGTATCACTCCTTTGGGGCCTGAGGTCCATATGGGATACTGAGGATCAAACTCTATGTGTGTGGCATGCAAAGCAAACCCACTGCCCATAGTACCATGCTATTATACATCTCTCTCATTTATTTCTATTTGTTTCTCGATTTTATATGGTCATTCCCAAATTCCAGTATCAAAATTAATCTTTATTCCAAGGAATTCTTCAAAGATGTACCTACTACATCTATGATTATTATAATATAATAAACATATTATAATAGAATGCATTTATTAGGCAGTTATTTTTGTTTACACAATTAAGTCCCTCAAGCATTGAGACCACAAACCCATAATACACACACACACACTAATACAACCATAAGCTTTTAGTAAGTATTAAGTATTTAGTAAGCCCCATGTCTTATAATACATCATAACCAAGCTAAATAGAATACAGATGCTCAACAACTGCTTTATTGATCCAACTCTATGGAACAGAAGAGAACAAAAATGAATAAACCAATTCAATTCTCTGGACAGAATTTGCCAACTTTTCTTATACTAGAAGCTCCCTATTCACAAAAATCAATTTGAATAATTATTGTTTATATGAATTACTTCTGGGAATTTTTACTGCTTTTAAAAAGTTGTTTATTCACTGAGAATGCATTTATTCATTCTTTTGTGTAACCAGTACGGAGACTATGCATGGATAATTAACTTAATCATCATAATCATTACAGTTTATAGGCATTTTTCTTAAATTAAAAATTTTTAGATGTTAGTAGCTGATTAAAATTTTTATTTTTGGGGGAGGCACACCCATGGTGCTCTTGGATTACTCCTGGCTGTGTACTCAGGGTCTCTCTGATGGAGCTTAGGAACAATGAGTGGTGTGGAGAACTAAACCAGCATTGGGTAATTAAAGGCAAGCAACCATCTATACATATTTTTGCCCTGACATATGCTTAGTTTTACAAAATAATTATTAACATTTACTACTGTAGAAATATCTCTCATAAATGTTACTTGGGGCATAAGAAATGTTCTATATATTGACTATCTCAATGTTAATACCCTAGTTGAGGGATTGTATTTTCGTTTTGTAAAATGCCAACATTAGAGAAAACAGGGCTGTCTCGACTATTTCTCAAAAATAAAAGTGAAACATTAACTAAAGTTTTTAAAAAATGAAAACCACACAATTTCCCTTCATATTTTAAGAACTTCTTAAATATTAGGTACATTACTTTTTATCGATTCTCCTTTCATGTCATTTTGATTCCATATTCTTATGCCAAGGGTCAGTGTCCCTACTGTCTATTCTCTTCCTTACAGTCTCTATATTCCACAGAAGAGTAGAGATTAACTGCTTTTTATTAATCTTCTGATACTTGGTTTGACATGTCATCCTTCAGCTCGATTCAATTGGAGCAGACTGCATAATATCAATTATTATTTTTTAAAATATTTTATTATACCACCTTGAGATATGCAATTAAAAAGACTTTCGTGTTTGGGTTTCAGTAATATAGTGTTCCAGCACCCATCCCTCCACCAGTGTCCATTTCCTACCACCAATGTCCCAAATTCCCTCCCTCCTCCCCCAGTCTGCCTCTATGGCAGGCTCTTTACTACTTCTTCTCTCTCTCTCTCTCTCTCTCTGTCTTCCTTCTCTTACACATTGTGGTTTGCAATACATATATTTAAGGTTATCATGTATATCCCTTTGCCTATATTCAATGCTCAGTTCTAGGATAGTATTATAATTACCAAAGATTATTAGCACAATATTTCTAAATGACAATTTCTTTGTAACAAAGCATAAGAACTGTGAGTGTCTTCACTCATGCTTCTTTTTGGATTTTCTTGACCCTGGAGATTTCGAATAAACTAATATGAATGCTGAAAAAAAAAGATTATTAGCACACTGTTCCCTTCTCTGTCTTACCTAACCTCTGATTCCCACAATATTGAATGCTTGTAGAGCTATGAATTTTCCTCTTAACACTGCTTTTGCTGTATCCCACAAGTTCAGAGAGTTTGTGTCTTCATTTACATCTGTTTGCAGGAATCTTTGGATTTCTCCTTTGATTTCTTCTATGACCCACTGGTTGTTTACCAGTGGGCCTTTGAGTTTCTACATGTTTGATTTGACTCTGTTTCTGTGTGTGGTTAGCACATGGTCTCCCTGAGGCTCGCGCCTTGCCACATTGGCGAATGAGCTCGAGAGTTTCTGAAGACAGGCGTTCTTTTGTGTCTTTCTCTCTCTCCGCATTCTTCGGACAATCATGGAGGTGCTGAACAAGTCGGTTGTATTCTTCATCGATGTCGTCAATGATGGTATCTTCCCATGTTGCTGCAATGGTGCCAAAGAGTTCCCAGTTGGTGGTTGTGCTGGGAGTTCTCTTAAATTTTGCAGCCTTTTCTCCCGGTTGTGGAAAGTAGAATTTTGCATGAAGGAGACAGTGGTCTGATCCTGTTTGGAATTTGGGGACGACAGCTACATCGGTCAGACAAAACCGTTGATTGAAGATGATGTGGTCAATTTCATTGTGGAACTGTCCGCCAGGAGATTCCCATGTCCAACGTTTGGCTTCAGCTTTCTGGAACTGTGAGTTCCCATGAATGGTTTTGGTGGAAATGATGAACTCAGATAGTCTCTCACCCTGTTCGTTCCATTCTAGGCCATGGGTCGCATGTGGAGTTCTTCAGCTGATCTTGCTAAATGGTGCAGAAAAGCGATAAAAGAAGACCTCAAAGACAGAAGAGCAGAAATACTGGAAGATGCAGCAGAAGCCGGAAAAAGCATTCGCACTGCCCTCCTGTTCTTCGCCAACTATAAGACCAAGATGACTGCCCTCCGACGCCCTGATGGATCTATCACATCTTCCAGAAAGGCAATGGAGAAGATTAACCAGGACTTCACTCAAATCTCTTTGATAGCCACATCCACCTGCCCACATACCAAATTCCACAGGATGGATATGTCATTCCCAACGTTCTCCCTTCTGAAATCTGACATGCCATCGCATCGGTAAAGAAGGGAACAGCACCAGGTCCAGACAAAGTCAGACCCAAACACCTGAAGAATCTGCCGTCTGTCGGTGCTCATCAATACACTAGCTCGGCTCTTCACATGCTACCTGTACGAATGCAAGGTGCCCTCCCAATGGAAAACCAGCAGGACAGTTCTACTGTTCAAGAAGGGAGACATTCACAACATCGGCAACTATCGCCCCATCTGCCTGTTGTCTGTCATCTACAAGCTGTTTACACGAGTCATCCTGAACAGGAATAGCAGAACACTAGATGAAGGACAACCATCCGAGCAAGCAGGCTTCCGGAAAGGATTCAGCACAGTCGACCATATCCACACAGAAACCAAGCTCATCGAGGTTTGTAGGGCGTACAAGATGCCGCTCTGTCTCACGTTCATTGATTTACAGAAAGCCTTTGATTCTGTGGGGACTGAAGCAGTCATCGAAGCCCTAGCCAAACAGAGTTTTCAAACCCAATACATCAAGATCCTTCATGAGCTGTATTACAGTTTCACCACCAGGATCTCACCATTCTACAAAGAAGTCATCATTAATGTGAAAAGAGAGGTTCGACAGGGTGATACCATTTCACCAAAATTCTTCAGTGCCACCCTCGGGAACATCATGCGACAATTAGTATGGGAAGGAATGGGAGTGAAGATAGATGGTCGGCAACTACACCACCTCCGCTTCGCTGATGATATCATTCTAATAACATTAAACATTAGCCAAGCAGCACAAATGCTGGCTGACTTCGACCGAGCATGTGGATAGGTCTACAGCTAAATCTAAAGATAACAACGTTCATGAAGAATGAACCAGTTCCTGAGGCCCTATTCACTCTCAATGGAACAAACATCTCTGAATGCAGCAGTTATTTGTACTTAGGTCTATAAATCAACATGATGAACGACCTAAAATCTGAGCTGCGGAGGAGGAAGAGAGTGGCACGGAATGCCTTCAAAGGCATCGAAGAAATAGCTAAAAGGACAAAGAACCTCTGGCTCCAGGCACATCTCTTTGACTCCACGGTTCTCCTTGCATTAAATATGCCTCAGAGACCTAGGCCCTACAAAAGCAGGATGAGAATACTATTCGGGTCTCCCAGAGAGGAATCAAAAGAGCTATGCTTGTAATATCTCGCCTCACTCAAGTGAGAGAAGGAATCCGGAGTTCTGACCTCTGTCGCTATTCCAGAATCAGGGACGCTGTCTCGTTTGCCAAGGCATCGAAAATCAGTTGGGCTGGACATGTAATGCAATTTGGAGACAACCGCTGGGCTAGAGCCATTACCGACTGGATCCCACGGGATGTCAAAAGTTCACGTGGCCACCCACCTACAAGATGGTCAAACTTCCTTGTAAAGACCCTGAAGGAACAGTTTGAGGCTCTTCATATTCCTGAATCAACCAGATGCCATTGGACTACATTGGCATGTGATAGGGTCCAATGGAAATGTTACTGGTGCCCACTCGAGCAAATCGATGAATAGTGATCATCTATTCAAGTGATCAAGTGATCAAGTGATCTGTGTGTGGTTAACTTCAATTTGCAGTGCATCATGATCTGCAAAAATAGTTGACCAAATAGCTATCTTTTTTATTTTATTGAAGTATGTTTTGTGGCTCAGCATGTGATCTATTTGGAGAATATTCCATGTGCATTGGAGAAAAATATGTATTTGTTTATTTGGGATGAAAAGCTGTGATAAATCTATCAGCTTTCTTTCTTCCATTTCTTCCTTAAGGACTAGTATTTCCTTGGTGAGTTTCAGTCTTGTCGATTTATCAAGAGTTGATAGATCAGTGTTGAAGTATCCAACTGCATTTGTGTTACTGTCAATGTCTTCTTTGAAGACTATTAACAGTAGTTTTAAGTATTTTCCTGGTCCTTTGTTGGGTGCATATATGTTGAGGAGTGTGATTTTCTTCCTGATATACATATCCCTCAATTATTAAGAAATGGCCTTCACTGTCCCTTATGACCTTTTTCAGCCCTGAAGTCTATGTTGTCAGATACTAGTATGGCCACACTGGCCTTATTTATTTATTATCTATTTATTGACTTATTTATTTACTTATTTTATTTTTATTCATTTTTTATTTTTATATTTTTAAATATTTTATTATTTGACTGTGAAATATACAATTACAAAGATGTTTAATTTTGGGTTTTAGTCATACACCCATACCACCATCAGTAACCCAAATTTCACACCATCAATAACCCAAATTCTTCCCCCTCCCTAGCCTGCCTCTATGGCAGGTTCTTTATCTCTTTTCTCTCTCTCTCTCTATCTCTTCTCTCTCTCTCTTCTCTTACATTTTGTGCACTGCAATATATACATTTAGAGGTTATCCAGTATATCTTTTTGCCTATATTCAATGCTCACTTCTAGGCTGGTTTAATGATATTTGGCAATTATTAGCAAGCTGTTCCCTTCTCTGTCTTATCTAACCACTGACTCCGACACACTTGTGGTAGATTGTTGCAGGACACCTAAAAGCCTAGGCTTCTGCATCTGCCCTGGATTGCCTCCTGCAGGTCACTTCATAGATAGGGGAGTAGTCTAAATGTTGAACTCTTATCTGACCATGTATTCTATACTGGCTGGTATAAATATTCTCTCATGCTACCACAATCATCGTGGGACTAGCTAGATCTTACCAGCATATTTGCCTGGCCATGTTGGATCTTTAAGTAATTAGACCTGAGAGAAATGATGTTTGCCTCTGAGCAAGCAAGCATGGCTCCCCTGATAACTCAAAGACAACTAAAATGCAAAACTGCAGTGAAGTAGATGAGACTCTTGTGAAGGCTTGGAGAAATATTTAACTGGCATTAGTATTAGTCTTTGGTACAGAGACATGCCATCTCAAAAACCCCTTCTCTACCCTATAAAGGCATTTCCAGGCAGATCTTGGCTCAAAACATTAGCATATAATAGAGCCTAGGTGAAGTGCTGGGAGAAATTACCTAAGGGCATTTGACGAGGGGTATAAAACTAGCCTGCTTCCTCTCTTGCTCTCTTTTTGGGCTCTCTCTTTGTGAGCTCGCACCCTTCTTGGGAGTCTTTTCTTTGTCTCCTCTTTACAGGGCCTTCACACATGGTGGTCGCCATTTGGCCTACACGTGGCTGGGGTTCTAGCCAGGAATCCTAAGCACAGGGTTTTTCCTATTGTTGATTTGTATGCCTGAACCTGTGATAAGTAAAGCCTTTTAAAACTGCATCGGATTCCTGAGTCTTCATCCATTCCCTGCTGGCTTCGGAGGTAGACGGGAACTCACTTCCCGGCACTGTTGGGGACCAGATGGCGTCCCTGACAGTAGATTCCACCTTTGACAAGACCTCCTCATTCATGTTTTGCGTGGCCATGAATATTAGTATCAAAATATATATGTATGTTTGTATATCACTGTAACACTGTCTTCCCGTAGATCATTGATTTCCTCCAGCAGGCAGCAGTAACATCTCAATAAGTCCTGTCACATGTGAGATAGTCCAAGGGCATCTGTCCACTCCAGGAACATAAAGAGACTCAAACTATTCCATCAAGTCATGGGAATGAGGTCCATAATTGTTACTGGTATTAGGCATGTCAAATATGACATGAGTAGCTTGCCAGGCTCTGCCATGTGCATGGGATTGTCTTGTAGTCACCTCGAAACTCGAGCATTTATTGATGAACCGGTCTGTGATCAGCTCTTCTGCTGGGTGGAGCTCTGAGGATAGGGGAGTCCGGATGTGGAAAATTGCGGTCCTCATGGTGTGGGGGGTTCCTCTGGCTTCTTGCGAGGCCTGCTGGGGTGGCGGGCCAGGGCTTGAACCTGCCATCCCTCCCGAATGCCTGGTGATCATCTGAGCACAGGGAGATCAAGTAGCAGCTCTGCCCTGCATGTGCAAGTCTCTAGATCAGCATACCTGGGCTGGGCCAGAAAAAAGACTGCTGCAGGGTAGGCCACTGATGACTCTGGCTCATCAATATATCTCTATCTCTATCTCTATCTCTATCTCTATCTCTATCTCTATCTCTATCTCTATCTCTATCTCTATCTCTATCTCTATCTCTATCTCTATCTCTATCTCTATCTCTATCTCTATCTCGACTAGCTGCATTTATTTGTATGGCATAAATTATATATGTGTATATACATATGTGTGTGTCTATATATAGATATATATATATCTATATATAGACACACATCTCTATATATATATATATACATATATATATAGAGCATAGCTCTTTCGATTCCTCTCTGGGAGACCCAAATAGCATTCTCATCCTGCTTTCATAGGATGTGTGTCTCTCTATATATATATATGTGTCTATATATCTATATCTATATCTATATATATATATTCTCATCCTGCTTTCATAGGATGTGTGTCTATCTATATATATATATATAGACACACATCCTATGAAAGCAGGATGAGAATGCTATTTGGGTCTCCCAGAGAGGAATCGAAAGAGCTATGCTTGAATATCACGCCTCACTCAAGTGAGAGAAGGAATCCGGAGTTCTGACCTCCGTCGCTATTCCAGAATCAGGGATGCTGTCTCGTTTGCCAAGGCATCGAAAATCAGATGAGCTGGACATGTAATGTGATTTGGAGACAACCGCTGGACTAGAGCCCTTACTGACTGGATCCCACGGGATGTCAAAAGATTATGTGGCCACCCACCTACAAGATGGTCTGACTTCCTTGTAAAGACACTGAAGGAACGGTTTGAGGCTCTTCGTATTTCTGAATCAACCAGATGCCATTGGGCTACATTGGCACGTGATAGGGTCCAATGGAAATGTTACTGGCGTCCACTCGAGCAAATCGATGAATAACGGGATTCACGTGATAAAGAAGTGATCAAGACACATATAATTTATGTCATACAAATAAATGTAGTCATTCTATATCTGTCTTTTTCCTTCTAGCTAATTACACACAACATGAGCCTCTTCATGTCCATCCACTTATAAGCTAATTTCATAACTTTCATTTTTCCTAACAGCTGCATAATATCCATTGTGTAGATTTACCAAAGTTTCTTTATCCAGTCATCAGTTCTTGGGCACTATGGTTGTTTCCAGATTCTGGATATTGTGAATAGAGCTGTTATGAAGATAAAAGTGCAGATAGTGTTGCTGCTGTGTGTTTTGGGCTTCCCAGTGCATATTCCCTGGAGTGGTATGGCTGAGTTAAATGGGAGCTCAATTTCCAGTTTGGGGAGGAATGCACATTCTTTCAAACCTTTAAGGAAGATCTATTGCCAGTCCTTTACAAACTCTTCCAGGAAATTGAAGAAGCAAAAAACTCTCCCAAATAGCTTCTACGAGGCACATATCACCCTGATACCCAAAGCTGGCAGAGACAACATTAAAAAAAGAAAACTACAGATCAATCTCTCTTATGAACACTGATGCTATGATCTTCCACAAAATACTAGCCAACAGAATCCAAAGACACATCAAAAAAGATTATACATCATGACCAATTAGGATTCATCATTGGGAATGCTAGGGTGGTTCTACATCTGCAAATCAATCAGCACAATACATCATGTCAATAATAGAAAAATATGATCATATCAATAGACGTAAGAAAGCATTTGACAAGATCCAGCACCAGTTCACGATAAAGAACCTCTATAAAATTTGAATTGAAAGAACCTTCCTCAATATAGTCAAAACCATCTACCAAAAGCACTCAGTGAGCATCATCCTCAATGGAATAAAACTGAAAGCCTCCCCCTAAGATCAGGGACAAGACAAAGTTGCCAATTCTTACCACTTCTATTCAATATAGTGCTGGAAGTACTTGCCATAGCAATCAAAGAAGAAAAGGACAATATGAGCATCCAGATAGGCAAGGAAGAATTCAAGTTATCAATATTTGCAGATTACATTATATTATACCTAGAGAACCCTACACTCTCAACAGAAATGCTCCTAGAAGTAATAGATACCTATAGCGAGTGGCAGGGTACAAAATCAATTTCCAAAAATCAGCAGCTTTTCTATATACAAATAATGAAAGAAAAGAAAGAGATATTAATAAAATCATTGATTTACAATTGTGCCAGAGAAAATCAAAAAGCTAGGAATCAGCTAAATGAAGAGTATAAAGTACATGTACAAAAAATACAAAACATTGCTTCAAGAAATAAAAGAGGACACAAGGAAATGGAAAAATGTTCCCTGATCATTGATTGGGAGAATTACCATTGTCGAAATGGTACTACTACCTAGAGCTTTATACAGATTCAATGTCATCCCTATAATGATACCCATGACATTCTTCAAAGAAATTGACCAAACACTCCTGAAATTTGTATGGAACAATAAACCCCAAGAATAGCTGAATCGATCCTTGGGAAAAAGAGGATGGGAGGCATCACACTTCCCAACTTCAAACTGTACTATAAAGCGGTAGTAGTTAAAACAGCATGGTATTGGAATAAAAACACATGGAATAGAGTAGAATATCCTGACAACCATCCTAAAATACATGACCATTAAATCTTTGATAAAGGAGCAAAAATTACCAAATGGAGCAAGGAAAGCCTCTTCAACAAGTGGTGCTGAGAAAACTGGACATCTCTATGCATAAAAATGAATTTGACCTTCTGCCTAACACCATGCAGAAAATAAGATAAAAATAGATTAAATATCTCAATATCAGACGTGAAACCATAAAGCACACTGAAGAAAATATAGGAAAACACCTCCATGACATTGAACCTAAAGGCATTTTCGAAGATGAAACACCACTAGCAAAGCAACTGAAAAAAGGATAAACATATGGGACCATATGAAACTAAGAAGCTTCTTCACCTCAAAAGAAACAGTGACCAAGATACAAAGAGAGTCTCCACAGTGGGAAAGAATATTCACCCAATACCCTTCTGATAAAGGGTTAATATCCAGGATATATCAGGCACTGGTAGAACTTTACAGGAAGAAAACAGCCAACCCCATCAAAAATGGGGAGAAGAAATGAACAGAAACTTTGACAAGAAGAAATTCGAATTGCCTAAAGGATATGAATAAATACCATCATCACTAATCATCAGAGAGATGCAAATCAAAACAACAACGAGATAGCATCTCACACACAAAGGCTGGCACATAGCCAAAAGGACAAGGACAACAAATGCTGGTGTGGATGCAGGGAGAAAGGGACTTTCATCCATTGTTGGTGGGAATGGGGACTGTTACAGCCTTTTCCAAAACAATATGAGCATTCATCCACACCGGCCTTTTTGAAGGAGTTGTTTGCATGGAGAATTGTCTTCCAGCCTTTGACTTTGTATATGTGTTTGCTCTGATAATTCATATCTGTTTCATGTAGGCAGAAGATTGTTGGATTTCGTTTTTAAATCCATTTTGCCACTCTATCTCTCAATTGATGCATTTAGACCATTGATATTAAGAGAGATTTTTATCATGTGATTTTGTTTCATCTTTCTGAATAACTTTGTTGTGCTTTGGTTGTTTATCTTATCTTACAGTATCTCCTTCAGTTCTTTTGAAGTTTGTTTTTAGTCTATGAAGCTCCTGAGATGTTGTTTATCCATGAAGTTGTGTGTCTTTCCTTCAAATCTGAATGTGAGTCTAGCCAGGTAAAGAATTCTTGGTGAGGCCTCCATTTCATTGAGTCTTTCATGATATCCCTCCATTGTCTATGGACTCAGTGTTTTATCTGAAAAGCCTATTTTGATTCTTAGGGATGCTTCTTTGCATGTGATTTCCTTCTCTATCTCGCTGCTTTCAGTATTCTATCTCTATCTGTGTTTTTTGTCATTATAATTAGGATGTGTCTTGGAGAATTATTATTTGGATTTCTTTTTCACGATTGCCTTTGTTCCTCCAGAGTTTGAGAGCAAGCACTCTTTAATTCTGAGAAGTTCTCATCAATGATGGCTTTGACAGTTACTTCTATATCAGAATTTTCTTCCTGCCCCTCTGCGACCCCAATGATCCTTATGTTGTTCCTGTTGACTTCATCTATATCATCTCTTGTTGTCTTAATTGTGAGTCTTTTTTCCATCTCCTTCTGTTGTCTAGATAGTCTCTGCACCTGGTTTTAGAGATCACTAATTTTTCAGCAGTTGTTACTCTGCTATGGAGGCCTTCCAGTGAGTTTTTCATTTCACTTACCACATTTTTAATATTTGACATTTTTGCATGTTTTTCATTTGGATTTTATTCATTTCTGCTTTCATGTGCTCTTGTATTTATTGACTTGTGCTCCATTGCTTCTTTGAGTTCCTTATGCATTTTTAACAGTTCTCTCTGAAATTACTTGTCAGAAAGTTTATATAGCTCATTGTAACTGCTTGACTATTTGGGCTAGTGACCACTCACTGAGCTTGGTGGAGTTCTGCATTGTTTTACCATTACTACCTTTGAAAGTTGCAAATTGTGTGTTCTTCTTTGGATAGGCTGTAAAGTTAGTGATGCTTAGACTGAATTGCGGGTGAAGGAGAGTTGGAGGGCTGCAGGGAGAGGGTGACAAGTCCAGGTGGCGAGTGTGCCAGTGTGCCTCTCCAGGCAACTGGCTGCTCTCTCTGAACTTTTCTGGGCTTCTCAATTTCTGTTCTTATTGCTATATATATATACATATATATGTATATATACATATATACACATATGTATATATATACATACACACATATATATGTATGCAAAAACATCACTTGATTACTTGATCAAGTGATGCTTCCTTGATCATTGACATCCCCTTATTCGCCCATTTGCTTGAGTGGGTGCCAGTAATATTTCTATTTGACACTATCACGTGCCAGTGTAGCCCAATGGCATCTGGCTGCCTCAAGAATACAGATAGCCTCAAACTGTTCATTCAGGGTCTTGACGAAGAAGAATGACCATCTTGTAGGTGGGCGGCCACATGATCTTTTGTCATCCTGTGGGATACAGTCGGTAACGGGCTCTAGTCCAGTGTTCGTCTCCAAATCGCATTACATGTCCAGCCCATCTGATTTTCGATGACTTGGCAAACGAGACATAGTCCCTGACTCTGGAACAGAGACGGGAGATTGGAGCTCTGGATTCCTTCTTTCACTTGAGTGAGGCATGATATTCCAAGCATAGCTCTTTCGTTCCTCTCTGGGAGACCCGAATAGCATTCTCATCCTGCTTTCACAGGGCCCAGGTCTCTGAGGCATATGTTAATGCAGGGAGAAGGGTGGAGTTGTAGAGATGTGCCTGGAGCTAGAGGTTCTTTTTCTTTTTAGCTATTTCTTCAATGCTTTTGTATATATGTATATATGGATCCCACAACTTTTGATCCATTCATTTCATCCATAGTTGGATATTTGAGTTATTCCCTCTCTTGACTACTGCAATAAACATAGGTACATATATATTCTTTTTAGTAAATGTATTTATTTTTATTTTGGAGATAGATGTTGTGAAGCAGAATAACTGGGTCAGATGGGATTTCTATCCTTACATTTTAAAAACTCTCTCCATATTGTTTTTCACAGAATTTGAACCACACAGCATTCTCATCCACAGTGAATAAGGGCACCTACTTCACTGCAGACTGAAGTATTGGCTTTTCCTATTATTTTTGCTATATGTCAGTCTCACTGGCACTTGATTATAACTCATTGTTTTGATTTACATTTTTTCTAATAAAAGTATATATTTTTCATAAGCCTGCTGATCATTTGCAATTATTCTTTAAGGAAGTGCCCATTCTTTTTTCCCCCACCCTTGGGTAAAATTTTTGAATTTTTCTGGTTCTTTGGGCTTTCTGATTGCTTTTATAATTCTGGATATTTACCCTTATCTGATGTATTGTGTTGAGATAGGTTCTCACATTCAATAGCATTTTCTTATTTTCCTCTATTTTAAAGTTTTTTTTTTCTTTCTGGGTCACACCCAGCAATGCTCAAGGGTTACTCCAGGCTCTGCACTCAGGAATTACTCCTGGCGCTGCTTGTCAGGGATCAAACCTGGGTTGGCTGGCCATGTGCAAGGCAGATGCCCTACCCTCTGGACTATTTCTCTGGCTCCAGGGTTTTTATTTTCTTTGTCATGAATAAAACAAAAGCCTTAAACCGCATTAAAAACCTAGTGATTATACCAGAATTTAACTCAAAGTGCATTAAAGACCTAGTGATTAGGCAAGAATCCATAAAGTACATTGAGTAAATTATAGACAGCTCTCTACAGGAAATGGGCTTTATAGGGGTCCTCAAATATTTGACTTTAGCAGTATATAAAACAGAAATAAACAAATGAACATCAATTTAATAATTATTTACAAAAGTGCACTTTGTAAAAAGTATGTAATAGTAGCCCAATTGATATTTTTCATTATTCCCTTATAATTTTCTTCTAATTAGTCAGCCTTTCCACTGTTTGTGTTGAGAGACATTCCTTCCTCCACTTTATGCTCCTAAGTTCTTTGTCAGAAACTAAGTGTCTATACACTTGAGAGTTTATTCTGGGCTATCATTCTATTTCATTGGTCTCAATGTGTCCTTTGTTCAAGAACCACACTATTTTGGATTATGATCATTTTTATAGTATTACTTAAAGTCAGTGAACAAAATTCCTTTTATTGCCATTTCACAGTGAAGCATTTTGCCTTTAAGAAATTTTCATTGTGAAATGACTTCTAATGCATTTTTTATGTTTATATTGTTTTGGTCTCATTCAGTTTTTTGAGTCTATAGACTTACATTGCAACACATTTGTAAAAGTTCAGCAATTTCTTAATATCTCCTATGACATTTCCTTCAAAAATATGAATGCCAAAAATATTAGAACTTTTCTTATAGTCTCAATATTTCCAAGACCCTCTTCCTTTTCACCAGTCCATTTGTTTCCCTAATATGATGTAGTTTCTAAATTTTGTTTACTCATTTCTTCTGTTCGCTCTGCTAGTAAGCCCATATGCAGAGCTTTTTAATTTTCTTTTTCACAGTTTTAATATTTCTATATACTGGGCCGGAGTGATAGCCCAGTGGGCAGGGCATTTGCCTTGCACGCAGCCTGCCCATGCCTGCCCGGGTTCGATCCCGGCATATCATATGGTCCCCGCGCGCCGCCAGGAGTGGTTCCTGAGTGCAGAGCCAGGAGAAACCCCCTAAACATTGCCGGGTGTGACCCAAAAAGCAAAAAAAAAATTTCTATATACTTTATATATATATATATATATATACATATATATATAATCTCCTTGTTCTGATTTTCTAATTTCACTTATTTTATGTATATTTAGAATAAGCATTTTTATATTTAATTATTTTATGCCTACTTAAAATTTTGCCAGTAATTCTAATGTACTTGATATCTTATTGTTGAAAAAAACTCATTGTAAGTTTTCATTCAATTCTAAGAACTTCTTTTCCAAATGATGTTTTAATTGTAACATAACAGTTTATATTGTTGTGAGATCACAGATACTACTTAAACCTCATATTTTTCATAACATTGCCTTAGAAAGAAATATAGATGACAAACCATTATTATTTTTCTTAGGTCAGGAACTCTTTGAAGTTTTCTACTCCATCTGTATTGTTACTTGAGGCAGGGTGAGATTCCATATTATCGTGAATACCATTACAGAATGGGATAGCTTCATAGCTAGTGCATGAAGATGAAAGTCCTGATTCTGTCTCCTCTCTCTCTCTCTCGCTCTCTCTCACACACACAAACACACACATGAAGTGCTTTGGCAGTACAAGTAAGAGTGAAATATTTATGCATGCATAATTTCTACTTACACTATAAAGAGTTTCCAGCTCCCTCCTGAGGTTCTTAATCCTCTACTAGCAGTGATATCAGTGAATCTCCTAACAACTTAACAATGAAAGTCTAGATTTTCTACTGCAAATGTCTACTGCTTTACTTGCTTGCATGATTAGGTTTATTTCCACCCCTTTAACACTGAGCTAGACTAGAACAGCTATTGTTAAAGTGTTTCTTTCTAAAGAATTAGGAAATAATACTTTCCTGGTATCTTGTAAAGAAAAGAGTAGGTTGTATTTGTCCCTTCCCTATTTTTGTTTCTATTCATGGTGTCATTTAAGAGTTGCTAGATTCTTCAATTCAATTATTTATGTAAAGGATAAAAATAAATTCCAAATAAATAACTACTGTGTATAATTATTAGGAATGATATTTCAAAGTAGATTTTTTCTTTTTACTGTTCATTCTTTTCATATAATATGTATGGATTTTAGTTCTACTTAGTAAGTGGACTTAAGTAATATATGTTCACATCGTATTTTGAGAATCAGTAGATCCTCTGCAGTAGAAGTTATTATAAGTTTTTCATCTTAGCTCTAAGATGAGAAAACTGAGATATAGAATGGAAGGGATATTGGCACTTTGGTGCTGGTCATGGTACAGAAAAATTTTCTTCATGAAATACATAAACCTTTGCACCCTTATAAGCCAATGCCAAAAAAAAAAACAAATTTCAAGGCAATCTTGATTTAACCCACGATGAGTTATTTAGTGGCAGAGTCAGAATTTGATTTACTGCTATCTGGTACCAAAGCTAGAGGAATGTATTTTAATGTATATGTGAAGCCCATATTTTTAATCACAGAAAAGGTGAACATACATATGAATGAGTATATGTGGGTAATTAGCATATGAGTGCTTATTATTTGGAACTGACTGCCTTTCAGATTTATAAATTATCCAGGGTAATTCAAGGCATTATTATTTTATTTTTCTATTCTTGCTTAAATTTTTTGGGGGAGCGGGCTACATCCAGCAGGGTTCAGAACTTTCTGACTCTGTGTTCAGGGATTAGGGATCAATACTGGTAGGGCTTGGAAGATTATTTATGTGTCAGTCCTCAAATCTGAGACAGATGTCTACACAGCAAGTGCCCTATCCACTGCATTATAGCTTTAGACCCTCTATTATTTTTTATAACATTAGACTAGTCTGAAATGGCCTTTTATCACAGATTCTGCTTGTTTTTAAAATGATTTTATTATATATGAGCTGCTACTGGATCTCCCTGTGACCAGCCGGTCACGAGGTGCCCGGGAGGGATGGTGGGTTCTAGCCCTGGCCCACCATCCCAGCAGAGCCTCTGCAACAAGCCAGACGACCCCCCCCACTCCATGAGGGCCTCCATTTTCCACATCCGGACTTCTCTCTCGTCAGACCTCCACCCAGCAGACCAGCCTATCAGCGGCCGGCTCGTGAGGCCGCTTGTGGCCGCGTGGTTCATCAATAAATGCTGGACTTAGAGATGCCTACAAGAGTATGCTACCTGCACGGCAGAGCCTGGCAAGCTACCTGTGTTGTATTTGATATATATGCCAAATACCAGTAACAATTAAAGACCTATAATGGAATGGATTGAGGCTCTTTATGTTCCTGGAGCAAGCAGATGCCTTGGGCTCTACTAGCATGAGACAGGACATATGGAGATGTTACTGGGGCCCGCTCGAGCAAATCGATGATGAACGGGAAGACAGTGACAGTGATTATTTATGAATCCGTCTAACTTGGTGCTTTTGACAGTCTAGAGCACTATGAATTGAATATTAGCAATGTAGATCTTTCAAAATTGTTTCTCCTAGTTTCAATTCAAGGCTATGCAGTATCCCCCACTAATTCTGGATAATCATGAAAAATGAGATGGGACTTTCTTCAGCTTGGGCTTTGACTTCATTCAAGCCCTTAATTAATAAGCTCTATATGTAAGCATTTTGCCTCTGGTGTCACCATCATCCCCAGGGTTTTTCTACTTTGGGCTATCTTGATAGTTTCTCAGTCTTTTGTATCCAAACTTCAGCAGAATGAAGGAACAAAGCAATGGCAGGTCTGAGTTCATTGTATTGTCTTTAGGTGATTTACTTAAAACTATTTATTGTTGTTAATTTTAAACTAGAACACTAGACTATAATGCAGAAATAAGTGTCCTTTTATACTATGAATATTAAGCTAAAGTGGAGTGTGGTGTAGTGCTTTAATCCACAAAGTGACACCCCAAAGATTATACAGGAAGTTCTTTGTAAACATAACCAAAACCTGCCATTTCTAATGTGATAGATTTTTGTTTTTGTGTTCAAGGTCTACACGAGCCTCCATGTTCAAGGATCAGTCCTAACTGTATTTGGGGAACAAAATGGAGTGTCGGGGATTAAACCCCAGTTTAATCCCTTGCCACATGAAAGACAAGTTTGTACCTGGTGCATGATCTCTCCAGCATCTGCCTAACAGTTTTGATTCACAGACCAGTCTCATGAACAATTCAGCATATTCTCAATTTCATCTAAAGTAGTTTTGCTGTTCCATGAGTTTAAGTGATGCAGCAATAAAGAACATGGGGAAAATTCTGTGTTCAGTGCCTGATTTTCTTAGAGGCACATTGTACTTAACTTCCAAATTATTGTTTTGTCATTCAGTCAGTGAGAAAAGTGATAGTGCCATTAGTTGTTAATGGGGAGATTGTGATTTTCTATTTAGTTTAATACCTGCCACCATCAAATATAAATAAGCTAATAGGAATGTTTTATATATATGTGTATATATATATGTATATATACATATATATGTATATGTACATATATTACGCCCTAACCATTAAACTCTGAGGTATTATGAAGGAGTAAGTTTATATGTAAATATATGAAAATATGCATATTAAACTTTATGGTATTAATAAATATATAACCGAAGGTTTTATATCTTATTTTTCTTAATATATACACAAAATATTATTGTTCATTTATTTGTCTATTGACTTAATTTGTTTTCTGGGCCATACCTGGTGATGTACAGATGTTATTCCTGTCTCTGCATTCAGTTATCATTCCTGGTGATGCTTGGCAGATCGTATGGGAATCTGTGGATGAAACCCAGGTTGGCCATGTGCAAGGCAAGTTGCCTACCTGCTTTACTATTTTTCCAGGCCTTTTCTTTTTCTAAAGATGTCATTAACAGGTAAAGACATTTGGCCACTGACTGATAAGATATAAATTCCATGAAGACAGGAACTTAAGTATTGCTGTATATAAATTTTGGAAAGCTTCCTGGGATACAATGAACACTGAAAATATTTACTGAATTAAATAACTAAGTAGAAAATTATGCTAAAACAAATTGAATAGATAGATAGATAGACAGACAGAACAGACAGATAGACAGATAGACAGACAGATAGATAGATATAGGGATAGATAGATAGATAGATAGATAGATAGATAGATAGATAGATAGATAGATAGATAGATAGATAGATAGATAGATAGATAGATAGATAGATAGATAGATAGATAGATAGATAGATAGATAGATAGATAGATAGATAGATAGATAGATAGATAGATAGATAGATAGATAGATAGATAGATAGATAGACAGACAGATAGATATATAGACAGACAGATAGATAGACAGACAGACAGTAGATAGATAGATAGATAGATAGATAGATAGATAGATAGATAGATAGATAGATAGATAGATAGATAGATAGATAGATAGATAGATAGATAGATAGATAGATAGATAGATAGATAGATAGATAGATAGATAGATAGATAGATAGATAGATAGATAGATAGATAGATAGATAGATAGATAGATAGATAGATAGATGGGTGGGTGGGTCGGTGGATGGATGGATGGATGGATGATGGATGGATGGATGGGTGGATGATGGATGGATGGATGGATGGATTGATAGAGATAAAGGAAATGTGCCTGCTATAGATACAGGCTGGGTGAAGGGGGAGGGAATTTGGGGGCATTGGTGGTGGGAATAGGGCACTGGTCGAGGGGTGGTTGGTGGAACACTGTATAACTGAAGCCCAATCATGAGCATCTTTTTAACTCTATGTTTAATGGTGGTATAATAAAAAAGCTAAAAAAATTCCCAGAAAACTTTCATTTTAAACTTTTTATAAGCATATGCTTGTTATATATGCTATATGCTATGTTATAGTATAAAGACATTTATACTACTTGTCTAATATATGCAATAAAAATGGAGAATGAATACATTTTGCTTTGTAGTACTACAGCACATTTCTTGGCATTTTTTTAGTGACCTGGAAAAACAGTTAATGCCATGGTGATAGATGATTTCTCATTGCCTGATTGGCAGATATGTATATTATTTTACTTTACGGTGGATAATCGCAGAGCAGAGAGCCGTCATGTCTTATATGGTATACAGGACAGCTCTATGTGTTTCTAAACATTGGTACTAAAGGGTTATTTCTTTGCTAGGGCTTAGTATTATTCTTTGCGGCTCTCTCGAAGACCTAGGTTTCACTCCTTCCCCTTTATTCCATATTTAAATACATTCTCAACTGAAATATATGTGATGTCTCTGTTATGTACTGAACTTTGACTTGTCCATTAATTAAGATTTCCCATTAAAATGGCTTTTCCCGGGAATCTGTCTTGCAATTCTGTAGCTACAAGAAAGGGAAGTGTCATCAAGTTCTTACCACATTTTTGACAATCAAATGCCAACCTTCAGAGGAGTATAGGAGAGGACTAATTGAATAAACAGGACTATGTAATAAACATTCCACTGCCTCTGCCCATGATAACCAATGGAAAATTAATGAATGCTACCTCCAGAACTAAGAGTATTTTGATGTGATATCATCCAACATTAAGGAAAATAATTATTCACTTTGAGTTTCACAGAGTATGATTTCAAAGAGTGAATTTCTCTTTAGAGTCATTGATGGGGTAACTCAAAGGACACTCAATGTGGCCTCTTCCTGGCTTAATTCTGATGGTTCTCAAAGATATTTGGTACTGGAGAAAAATAGGGGTGGATACATGCAATACAAGTGTATTGCCTCTGTACTATTTCTCTGACCCCAAATTATATGGTTTGAGAACTTTTATATACTACAAATATGAATAGTAATTTCATAAAAATTGTCAATACCTAGGAAGATTTTGAGGGATTTTCTCCCTGTTTTATGTATTATGTTATATATAGAAACTTGATGCAGAGAAGTAACTCTAGTTGATTCCAAATGGACCAATTTCTCTCTCTTACTTGCTGTCTAGTAACAGATATTCTTTTCACCTTTCACTGAAGAAAGGTTTTGAGTGTTCTACCAGCAATACTCAGTGAAACATGTACTTGAATCACAATAACTGGAATAATTTGCTCCAAGAATCTTTAGCAGTAAAATCTGGGACAAGATTTTTCACTCATACAATTACAAAGATGCTCATGTATGGTTTTAGTCATACAGTGTTCTAGCACCCATCTCTCCACCAGTGCCCATTTCCCACCACCAATGCCCCCACTTCCCTCCCCCTCCCTTAGCCTCCCCTATGGCAGGTTCTTTCTCTTTTCTCTTGTTCTCTCTCTCTCTCTTTTCTTACACATTGTGAATTACAATACATACATTTAGAGGTTATCATGTGTATCTTTCTGCCTATAATCAATGCTCAGTATTCCATGGTGGTATAATAAATATTAATAAAAAGTGATTAAACTTCACATCACTTACTGTTGGAATTATATGCACATAAAACTATTATTAATAGATTAACAATATTGTAAATCAAAGAAACTCAATCTACAAAATAAGTTTTTTTAAAAGTTTACATCACTGGTAATAGTGCAAATCAAAATCATGGGCCACATAACAGAATGCAATTACACTGTACTTTTATGGTCTTCCTGCCCAAAGTTCATCATCTAAATTTTTTTCATGAGAAACCATTAGGCAAACTCAAATGGAAAGACAGTTTATGGAATTTCATGAAGACTGAAGAACACTTTTCTAGACTAGAAACTTTTCTAGAAAAACTTTTCTAGACTAGAAAACACTTTTCTAGACTAGAAAACACTTTTCTAGACTAGAAAACACTTTTCTAGACTAGAAAATACTTTATTTCTAGACTAGAAAACACTTTTCTAGACTAGAAGATTTTCTAGACTAGAAAAAACTAGAGAAACTGAACACATAAGAGCATGTTATCACTATGAATTGATTACTTTCATTGTTATAAAGGACAATATTGGGACACTTGATGAAATTTATTTGCTTGGAAATGTTTATGTTTATTTCCAAACTTTGTTGACTGTGGTGTGGTTGTTTCAGAAAGCTTATATTGTAGGAAATCCACACTTCAAATAAGCATTTGGGAATAATGGCATCATATCACCAATTAACTCTTAAATGGTTCAAGATTTAATGTTTTTTAGAGATACTTACAAACTGCAAGTTAATTTGAGATTTTCTCAATAAAATGTTGAATATAAAAATAATGCTGTTTTTGAGCCTAAGATAGTTTTTTCACTCATAATTCTTTAAGCTCTACTTCCTCAACAATTATACATTCCATATATGCCTAAATATAGGATAAGGTTCTTGCATCACTGCATAGCTTTTCTGACTTTTCTTCAGTATTTTGGAAAGTATAAACAAATTGTCTAAGAATAAATATACAGACACACATATATCCACTCAATATCTAAGAATGAAAACTTAGGCAATGTACTTTAAGTGAATACTTCTGAAAATGAGAATAGGGGAGAAGACAAAGCGATATATAAAGCAGTAAAGCACACGCTTCTCACATAAGAGCTCCTGAATTCGATCCTTGTTACCAAATGACTCCTCCCATAACTGCTATGTGGTCCCCAAACTGTACCAGACATGGTCTGTACCATCTCACCCACTTGGCCAGGCTGAACCTTGCTGGGAGTAGCCTTGGATGCTCTATCCAATATAACTTTGTAAGTGATTTATAAAAGTCGGTGATATCGGATCTTTTGTTTTGAATAGTAATCAGCAAATAGTAGATAGTTAAAAAATAATTACTGAATGAATATAGGATAATAATTGTTGATAAATGAACAAAAATAACAGTTCATTAAAAACAAATAAGAATGAGTAAGTATTGGTTGTTACTTAGAAAAACAGCATTTTGAGCAGATCTCCGCGCTCTTCCCACCAGGTGCGTTCCAGCAGCAGCCCCCTGACCACTGGGTTCCAGGAGAAAAGGCTCCAGCTTTGAGGAGGGGATGGACCCCCACCCATCTGCACAGGAACTCCCACTGCAAGACGTCCACCCTGACACCGGAACCACCCACACACACCTCAAAATTCAAAACCGTGTGGGACGCTAACGGCCTGCACCGAATTATATTCTATCTACCTGACATAACACTGAGCATTGTCCCCTACACTCTTTGCTATATGTCCCTAGCTGTAAAGTAATTCAGGCACAACTAACTTTACTGACTAGTCACCCAGAACACTCATTTTCAACCTACGATAGTCATTATGGTAAAGCAGCGCAAAAGTCCCTCAAGTTCTATGATTGAAGTTATTAATACCGATGAGTCCAGCAATAACGATGAGCTATATAAACTCTCTGAAAAGGAATTTCGTAAGCAACTGTTAAAGATGTACAAGGAAATAAAAGAAACAATGGAATACAAACTCAGTAAAGTACAGGAGGAAATGAGAGCAGAATTGAGTAAATTTCAGACCAAAGTACAAGCAGAAATGACAGATATTAAAAATGAGGTAAGTGAACTGAAAACACAGGAGAAGGCCTCCAAAGCAGAGTAACAGCTACGGAAGAAAGAATTAGTGATCTCGAAGACGAGGTTCAGAGATTCTGTAGACAACACCAGAAGATGGAAAAAAGACTCACAATCAGCGAACAGACTACTAGAGAAAATCGGGATGAAGCCAAAAAGGAACAACATACGCATCATTGGGGTGCCAGAAGGGCAAGAAGAAAACTCTGATGAAGAAGAAACTGTCAAAGCCAACTGAAGAAACTGAAGAAAGCATGCTCCCAGATCCAGGAGGTCCGAAGGATACCAGCTAAAAGAAACCCCAATAAGAATACTCCAAGACACATCCTTATTAAAATGACAAAAGCGATAGACAGAGATAGAATACTGAAAGCAGCAAGATCAAAGAAGGAAATCACATACAAAGGAGCATCCCTGAGATTTACAGCAGACTTCTCAGATGAAACACTCCAAGCCCGAAAACAATGGTGGGATATTGTGAAAAGACTCAATGAACTTCAGGCCTCACCAAGAATTCTTTACCCAGCTAGACTTACTTTCAGATGCGAAGGAAAGATACACAACTTCATGGATAAACAACAACTTAGGAAATTCATAGACTCAAAAGCAACTCTAAAAGAAGGATTGAAGGGTCTATTGTAAAATAAGACAACCCAAAACCACAACAAGGTTAAACAGAAAGATGGCACAAAATCCAATGACAATAATCTCTCTCAACGTCAACGGTCTAAATGCACAAATTAAGAGACACAGGGTGGCAAAATGGATTAAAAAACCGAATCCAACATTCTGCTGCCTACAAGAAACACATCTGAATAACCAGAGCAAACACAGACTCAAAGTCAAAGGCTGGAAGACCATTCTCCACACAAACAACCCCTCCAAAAAGGCGGGTGTGGCCATACTCGTATCTGACAATATAGATTTCAGGGTAAAAAGGTCAAAAGGGACAATGAAGGCCATTTCTTAATAATTAAGGGGTATTATACCAGGAAGAAATCACACTGCTAAACATATATGCGCCAAATGAGGGGCCAGCAAAATACTTAAAACGACTATTAATAGACCTCAAAGAAGACATTAACAGTAGCACAATAATAGTCGGAGACTTCAACACTGCCTTATCGACTATGGATAGATCGACGAGGCTGAAACTCACCAGGGAAATACTGTACCTGAAGGAAGAAATAGAAGAAAGAGAGCTGGTTGATATATACAGGGCTTTTCATCCCAAAAAAGCTGAATACACTTTTTTTCCAGTGCACATGGAACATACTCCAAGATAGACCATATACTGAGCCACAAAGCATACCTCAACAAAATAAAAAAGATTGAAATTGTGTCGACTATCTTTTCAGATCACGATTTACTGAAAATGTGAACCATACACAGAGGCAGGGAGCTAAACCAAACACCTGGAAACTAAACAGCTCACTGCTGAACAACAAATGGGTCATAGAAGAAATCAAACAGGAAATCAAAAGATTCTTAGAAACAAATGACAATGAAGATACCAACTATCAGAACTTGTGGGACACAGCAAAAGCTGTGTTAAGAGGAAAGTTCATAGCTCTGCAAGCATTCATCAGAAAAGAAGAAAGGGCCCATGTAAATAACCTGACCTCACAGCTGAAAATATTAGAAAAAGACCAACAAGGGAAGCCCAACCCAGGCAGAAGAAAGGAAATAGTGAAACTTAGGGATGAAATCAACGACCTAGAAACCAAAAAAAACAATCCGAAAGATTAATGAAACCAAGAACTGTTTTTTTTGAAAAATTAAACAAGATCGACAAGCCACTGGCGAGACTTGTAAGGACAGGGAAAGAGAGAACCCAAATAAACAGAATCAGAAATGAAAATGGTGACATCACAACAGAAAAAACAGAAATACAAGAGATCATCAGAGGTTATTCTGAGAACCTGTATGCCACAAAACATGAGAACCTAGAAGAAATGGATAAATTCCTGAAGTCCTATAACCTCCCACGATTGAAACAAGAAGACCTCCAATACCTAAATAAGCCTATCACCATCGGGGAAATTGAAACAGTAATTAAAATTCTGCCCAAACACAAAAGTCCAGGTCCAGATGGGTTCACTGGCGAATTCTACCAAACCTTTAAGGAGGACCTACTGCCAGTCCTGTTCAAGCTCTTCCAGGAAATAGAAGAAACAGAAACACTCCCAAGCAGCTTCTACGAGGCACATATCACC
The DNA here is from genome assembly GCA_021461705.1 of Cryptotis parvus. Taxonomy (NCBI): domain Eukaryota; kingdom Metazoa; phylum Chordata; class Mammalia; order Eulipotyphla; family Soricidae; genus Cryptotis; species Cryptotis parvus. The sequence goes on from JAJIBD010021464.1 coordinate 375,121, forward strand.
CTGATACCCAAAGCAGGGAGAGACAATACAAAGAAGGAAAATTACAGACCAATCTCCTTGATGAACACAGATGCTAAGATCTTCAACAAAATACTAGCAAACAGAATCCAAAGACTCATCAAAAAGATCATACATCATGACCAAGTAGGATTCATCCCGGGAATGCAAGGATGGTTCAACATTCACAAATCAATCAACATAATACATCACATCAATAAGAGAAAAAATAAAAACCATATGGTCCTATCGATAGATGCAGAAAAAAGCATTTGACAAGATCCAGCACCCATTCATGATTAAAACGCTCCAGAAAATGGGAATTGAAGGAAGCTTCCACAAGATAATCAAAGCCATCTACCAAAAGCCCACAGCGAGTATCATTCTCAATGGGGAAAAATTGAAAGCCTTCCCCTTAAGATCAGGAACACGACAAGGTTGCCCTCTCTCACCTCTTTTATTCAATATAGTACTGGAGGTACTTGCCATAGCAATCAGAGAAGAAAAGGACATTAAGGGCACCCAGATAGGCAAGGAAGAAATCAAGCTATCATTGTTTGCAGATGACATGATATTATACCTAGAGAACCCTAAACTCTCGACCCAAAAACTCTTAGAAACAATAGATAGCTATAGTAGAGTGGTAGGGTACAAAATCAATACCCAAAAGTCGGTGGCTTTCCTATACACAAATAACGAAAGAGAAGAAAGGAATATTAAGAAATCGATTCCATTCACAATTGTGCCACAGAAAATCAAATACCTAGGAATCAGCTTAACCAAGTGTATAAAGGACCTATACAAAGAGAACTACAAGACACTGCTTCAAGAAATAAAAGAGGACACGAGGAAATGGAAACACATTCCCTGCTCCTGGATGGGGGAGAATTAACATTGTCAAGATGGTAATACTCCCTAGAGCTTTGTACAGATTCAATGCGGTTCCTATAAGGATTCCCATGTCATTCTTTAAAGAAATTGACCAAACAATCCTGAAATTCGTATGGAATAACAAAGCCCCACGGATAGCTAAAGCAATCCTTGGGAAGAAGAAGATGGGAGGCATCACCTTTCCCAACCTCAAACTGTACTACAAAGCAGCAGTAATTAAAACAGCGTGGTACTGGAATAAAAACAGACCGGTGGACCTATGGAATAGAGTTGAGTATCCTGACACCCACCCTCAAAGACATGATCAGTTAATCTTTGATAAAGGTGCAAAGAGTCCAAACTGGAGTAAGGAAAGCCTCTTCAACAAGTGGTGCTGGGAAAACTGGACAGCTACGTGTAAAAAATGAATTTGGACCTGTGTCTAACACCTTGCACAAAAATCAGATCAAAATGGATTAAAGATATCAATGTCAGACCTGAATCCATAAAGTATGTTGAAGAAAATATATGAAAAACCCTCCACAACATCGATGCTAAAGACATCTTCAAAGGTGAAACACCATTAACAAAGCAAGTAGAAGAAAATATAAATATATGGGACTACATGAAACTGAAGAGCTTCTGCACCTTGAAAGAAACAGTGACCAAGATAGAAAGACAGTCGACAGAATGGGAAAGAATATTCACCCAATACCCATCTGATAAGGGGTTAATATCCAGGATATATCAGGCACTGGTACAAATACATAAGAAAAAAGCAGCCAACCCCATTAGAAAATGGGGAGAGGAGACAAACAGAAACTTTGACAAGGAAGAAATCCGAACGGCCAAAAGGCATATGAGAAAATGCTCATCATCACTAATCATCAGAGAGATGCAAATCAAAACAACAATGAGATATCACCTCACACCAGAGAGAATGGCCCATATCCAAAAGGGTAAAAGCAACAAGTGCTGGCGTGGATGTGGGGAAAAGGGGACTCTCATACACTGTTGGTGGGAATGTCGACTTGTACAACCTTTCTGGAAAACAATATGGACATTCCTCCAAAGACTAGAAATTGAGCTCCCCTTTGACCCAGCCATACCGCTCTTGGGAATATACCCTGGAAAGCCAAAAACACACTGCAGAAACACAATCCGCACTTTTATTTTCATAGCAGCACTATTCACAATAGCCAGAACCTGGAAACAACCAGTATGCCCGAGAACTGATGACTGGATAAAGAAACTGTGGTATATCTATACAATGGAATACTATGCAGTTGTCAGAAAAAATGAAGTTATGACATTTTGCTATAAATGGATGGATATGGAAAGAATCATGTTGAGTGAAATTAGTCAGAAGGAAAGAGAGAGACATAGAATGACTGCATTTATTTGCATGACATAAATATACTAGGTGATCTTACCGAAAGTGGAAGTTACCACAAGCGTGTGGGAGTCAGAGGTTGGTTTAGATAGAGAAGGGAACATGTGTGAATAAATGTCTAAAGTTCTGATGCTAACTTAGAACTGAGCATTAAATACAGACAAAAAAAATGCAAAGATGGCTTCTAAGTACGGAGTACACTTAGAAGTGTACAATGTGTGGGAGAAGGAGGAGAGAGAGAGGGAGAGGAGAGGAGATAAAGAACCTGCCATTTAGGCAGGATGTGGGAGGGGGAGGGAATTGGGGACATGGGTGGTGGCTGGGGGGCACTGGTGGAGGGTGGGGTGCTGGAACACTGTGTGACCGAAACCCCCAAGCATGAACAGCATTGTAATTGTATATCTCACGGTGGTATAATAAAATGTTAAAAAATAATAAAAAATAGCATTTTGATTTTATAAATGAGCAAGTATAATTTCAGATATATTACAGTATGTTGGTATTTAAAAAGTTCACTAATTTAATACATGTAACTTGATAGCTTGGGACATACATGTATAAGCGATACTTTCAAACAAAAAATTAGCTGGGTAAAAATAAAGTGAGTTTCCCCACTCTTATGACGATAAAACAAGACATTGTGGTGGAGTGCTCACAGTTTTCCTGCAGAGTAAATAACTTATTATTCCTCTTTTCATTATTTTTATTATAAACAATATAATCACACATTCATCTGAAAATTCTTTTCCATGTGGCAGACCCCTCTATTTAAAAGTTCAAGAGTATTTTCAATACCTTTACCTTTAGCCCTAAGCATGATTTAACTGCCAGGTATAACTTGTGTTCTGAGAGAGAGAAGCAAAACTCTCTGCCAGTTGGCCCTGTGGTGTGTTTAGAAGGTGGCTTTCTCCCTGCCCTCTTGGCTTCTGAGGCATATGAGTGGATTTTTCCATTCTTGGCCACTGCCAATGACTTGGGCCAGATGAACAGATGTGAAGAGCAGCTTCCCAAGAGAGCTTCTGATCAGATGAGAACATTTTCCCCGGGACTATGATTTTCATGTTTAGTCTCCCTGGCAAGCAACAGAATGGATGCGAGACAACAGAAATATGCCAGAACCCAAGGCAGATACTGGGCAATTACAAATGTACCACTAGGTTACTTTGTATGAATTTGCTTTTTTTAAGCCAGAAAGGGGTTCCAAGGCTTATACAAAATCATAGCAAAACCTCAGTGGGCTTGAAGTAGATCACCGAGTGGGTATTTGGGGAAAATGATTGACTAACGTACAGACTTATCTGAGAGCCATTAATTTATTCACAGTGAGACATCCACTTGTAGGTAGTACTGGATATATAACTAATTTACTTGCATGCCAACATCTTTCCTGTCAACTAAACCACCGAAAGGAGCAGTCTGTTCTAGGAGAAGAGATCAGACATGTCTGCTGAGCACACAATATTTTTCACCTCATCTAGTTTCTCAAATAACTGGAGCTATGCATATTTATTCCCATTTGTCACAGAAAACAATTAGAATACAAAATGAGAAAAGCTTACTGTGAGATGGAGAATCAGGATTGGAGACCACCTAGATTTCCTATCCTACTGTGTCTTCCAGGTTGGCCAAAGGAGTCAGTACTGCTCCTTTTCCTTACCCCTTTCCTTCAATCAACAACTCTATCTACCAACATGGTTGATTGCTTTAGAGTAATTTTTCACAACCTCCTTAGTATTTGATTATAAGGTTAGCCTCCATAGTCTCCATAACTGCTAGCTACATATCCTCAACCAACTGTGTCTTCCACTGATTCTTTCCCATTGTTCCTTTTTTTCCAAACATACATTATCTGTTTGTGCTAAAACACTAGACTTCCTAAAGTTGATTTGCTTTTATTAACACATCATTTAAAATATGTGCTACAATGGTGTTGGATACAAACTAGATACATTTTGTTCTTATTTAATCTATATAAATATCAAATCATTGTCTTGTATACCTGAAAATAAAGTAATCCTACAGTTAACTATGTCTACATTTAAAAAATAAAGTAAGATTATTTCACTAAAATTGTAGCTCAAGACATAGCCCCAAACAGATAAAATCGACATATCTAGATATGTTGATATATCTAGACAATATATCTAGAATCAAAGAGGTATATAGGTCAAAGGTATATTACAGATATATTAATTAGGCTAGTAGTGATTTTTACACTATTTCATTCTATTATGACACTCCAAGTGATGGCCAGATTTCAAGATCATTGGCCAGCACTCCTAGTGATGGCTACTTCAAGATCATTGCCCAGAAGCCTCACCTAACAACGCTCAGAGACCTCCATTGCTGGAGATTCCATCTGGATTTTTGTGGACTTAGGGACAAACTTGGATTTCCTGCATGCAAAGCATTCACATCTGCCCTTTGCACCATCTCCTTAGCCCCATTCATGCCTTTATAACTTTAAATTCATTATATGCTAGAAGTGTTGGATATTTTGTCCAGATAATGGTACACTAATAAATGTACAGATAATTATTTCATTAAGTGATAGCAGTTATCTGTTTAATTTTACCATTGTACTCTATATTCAAAATGTAGTCTATTAAATGTAGAAGTAAGTTATAATATGTATATACTCTAACCTCTAATTGCTCACCAGAAAGTGTATAACAAACTATGTATGATCAAAGAGCTTTCTAAAATATTAATATACTCTTAGTGGTTAACTTGTTTTTCGCTTGCATTTTATTCAGACTTTTTGCATACTGATTTTCCTCCTCTTTTTTCACCTATTCAAATAATGTTATAACTTTCATGTTCATCTTAAATATTTCCCTCTCTTTAAGCTATTCGAAGCACACCTAATTATAATCTTGATTTTTCCATGTTTAGTATAGCAAATAATAACAAAAAATAATGTATTGTATACTGCATAGTAACCTTGTACTACCAGACTAACATATTTTTCATCAACCTCAACAAGTTTAGTAAAACCCACTCTGCATTATATAGATGGGAGAAATTGATACTCAGATACTGAATTTTCCCAATTACTTATTACTAATAAGTGAAGGTGTGTGAATTAAATCCTGGCCAAATCTAATTGTAGGTGTGTGACTTTTTATAGTTAATCTGTATTAGAGGACAATTGCCTAAGTTTCATAAATATGATTAATTGGATCTTTAGCATATTTTTAAGTTTATGAGATAATGAGAGGTTCTCTTGAATCAAAATGAAGAATACACAATGGTCAATGTCTAGATGCCTTTTGTAACAACACTTAATTTATACATGTATCATTCTATTTTATTCAGGTTAATGTCTTCTAATTTTCAATGTCCCAACTTCCTCCCCAACCTTAAAATTACACATTCCACTCTTCTGGTATCACTGGTCACTTGTATCACTTGTGTTCCCATTGTTCATTGATTGAGTAGGCACCAGTAGTATTCCATAAGTCCTATTGTGTGCTAGTGTAGCCCAAGGGCATCTGCTCACTCCAGAAACATGAACAGTCTCAAACTATTCGTTCAGGTCATGGGAATGAGGTCTATAATTGTTACTGGTCCTTGGCATATCAAATATGACAAGGGTAGTTTGCCAGGCTCTGCTGTTTGGGTGATATACTCTCAGTAGTAGGCTCTTAGTTCCTGCATTTACTGATGAACTGAGTGGCTGCATTTAATGGGAAGAGATCAGCTTTTCTCTTAGGTGGAGCTCTGATGAGCTGTGGAGTCTGAATGTTGAAAATGGTGGCCCTCATGGTTTGAGAGTTCCTCTGGCTTTTTGTGAGGCTCTATTGGGATTGTGGACCAGAGCTAGAACTCGTCTTCCCTCCCAGATGCCTCATGATCATCTGAGCACAGGGAGGGCCGATAGCAGTTCTGCCCTGTATATCTGCATCTCTGGTTCAAGCATACCTGGGCTACTCTTCTAGTGCCTGATGTAATTTCCCATATAGCTTGTTTTCTAGGGGTCAAGTGGATAACATTTTTATTTTTGTCCATTTTGATCCCTTGCAACTACCTGGCACAATGCCCCTTGCTAAAAACAATGAGGAAACTTTTTTAAAAAGGCAACATTTGAACAACATATTTGGGCTATAGAGACTTTTTAATTTTAACTATATTCTTAAATGTTGGTAAAACTGCTTAAATTCTTTCTGTTTTAATTTCCTCAGAAAATTAAAGTATGAATTAGATAATGTCTACCGACTTTGCTAAAGACTTGCTAGCAATGTGACCAGAATGCAGTTACTGTTCAATAAATATTAACTACTATGATGATGGTTATTATTTTTTGAAGTTTAAGCCAATTGAAGTTCTTCTCCATCATTATTAATAGAACTAGCAAAATGAGAAAAAGATAACTGTTAAAGGGCTGCCCTATTATTAAATGGTTCACATAGAGAAATCTTTTTCTCTTCTTTTCCTCATTTTTCACAATAGAAAAAAAAACATCAGAAGCTGCTAAAACAGAGAAAAGCAAATCATTTTGGCACCTGAACAGCAAAGCAATGTTAGTTTATTTTCTTTGTAAAAAGTCATCTGTTCACAAACCTCTTTTATGAAATACCTGTCATAGCCCATTTTACTGAACGTTACTCACTCCACATTTTTTTTTGGCCTCAAGGTCATTCCATTATCAGTTCCTACATCACCTTCAGTATTGGAAATGGACAGGGGGAGATGAGAAGGAAAAACACACACACAAATACACAACACACTCACCAGATGGACAGCTCAGATAATAAAGGTGATTTCAACCGTTGGCAGGTGGAACTCAGATCAGTCCTTACTTCAAATGAAACCAGCTCCAGTGACTCTCACTGATAGATCAATCCAGAATGACAGCTCATTAGGGAAAGTGCAGAAATCGAGCAGGTATCAATTTGACCATCATTTCCTACCCACAATTACCCAACTGCTATCTTTGGTTTTAAAGCATATGTGTCTTTGTTTCCAAAAAGGAAAAAAAAAAGAAAACAAATTATAGCCTTAAAAATATCCATAGTTGTTTCCTATCCTAAATAATCTCCCACTATTCTTAGTACCTGTTCCAATAGTGCTGTCATGTTTTGATTCCCTTAGTTAGGGTTTTATTGTGGGAGTGGTCTGATGAACAAATTCTCTATGTGGGATTTTTATCACCATGTGGGGATATCTAGAAATAAATTTAAAATTGATGGAAGGGTTTTCTTGATCTGTACATGTTTCTATCCACTTGTGTTCTCTTTGCCTGATAGCCAGGAAGTTTTTTTTTTTTCATATCATTTCAGAATCACAAGCATATGCTAAATAAACTCTCCTTCATTCTTCTCTTCAAAATGAAGGAAAGAGAGTTTACATAATGTGTATCACACTTTTATCTATAGAACATTGTATATACGATGACAATGTTCTGAAATTCTACATGATCATTTCCAACTGTCTCTATCATAGGAGTTCCATCACTCTGGATAAGAACTGAGTGCTGAAAGTAAGTAAAGGAGCAAACTTGTTAACCTCTCAGTATCTTTATTGCAAACCACTTGATCATTTGACCACTTACATCCCGTTATTCATCGATTTGCTCGAGTGGGCGCCAGTAACATTTCCATTGGACCCTATCACGTGCCAGTGTAGCCCAATGGCATCTGGTTGATTCAGGAATATAAAAAGCCTCAAACCGTTCCTTAAGGGTCTTGACAAGGAAATCTGACCATCTTGTAGGTGGGCGGCCACGTGATATTTTGACATCTCGTGGGATCCAGTCAGTAACGGCTCTAGTCCAGCGGTTGTCTCCAAATCGCATTACATGTCCAACGCATCTGATTTTCGATGCCTTGGCAAACGAGACAGCGTCCCTGATTCTGGAATAGCGACGGAGGTCAGAACTCCAGATTCCTTCTCTCTCTTGAGTGAGGCGTGATATTCCAAGCATAGCTCTTTCGATTCCTCTCTGGGAGACCCTTATAGCATTCTCATCCCTGCTTTCATAGGTCCCAGGTCTCTGAGGCATATGTTAATGCAGGGAGAACAGTGGAGTCAAAGAGATGTGCCCAGAACCGAAGGTTCTTTGTCCGTTTAGCTATTTCTTCGATGCCTTTGAAGGCATTCCATACTGCTCTCTTCCTCCTGCGCAGCTCAGGTTTTAGGTCGTTCATCATGTTGATTTCTCCACCTAGGTACACATAACTGCTGCATTCAGAGATGTTTGTTCCATTGAGAGTGAATGGAGCCTCTGAAACTATTCATTTTTCATAAACATGGTTTTCTTTAGATTCAGCTGTAGACGTATCTTTCCACATTCTTGGTCGAAATCAGCCAGCATTTGTGCCGCTTGGCTAATGTTTGGTGTTATTAGAATGATGTCATCAGCAAAGCGGAGGTGGTGTAGTTGCAGACCATCTACCTTCACTCCCATTCCTTCCCAATCTAATTGTCGCATGATGTTCTCGAGGGTGGCGCTGAAGAATTTTGGTGAAATGGTATCACCCTGTCGAACCCCTCTTTTGACATCAATGATCACTTCTTTGTAGATGGTGAGATCCTGGTGGTGAATCCGTAATACAGGTCACAAAGTATCTTGATGTATTGGGTTTGAACACCCTGTTTGACTAGGGGCTTCGATGACTGCTTCAGTCTCCACAGAATCAAAGGCTTTCTGTAAATCAATGAACGTGAGACAGAGCGGCATCTTGTACTCCCTACAAACCTCAATCAGCTTGGTTACTGTGTGGATATGGTCGATTGTGCTGAATTCTTTCTGGAAGCCTGCTTGCTCGCATGGTTGTCCTTCATCTAGTGTTCTGCTAATCCTGTTCAGGATGACTCGTGTAAACAGCTTGTAGATGACGGACAACAGGCAGATGGAGCGATAGTTGCCGATGTCGTGAATGTCTCCCTTCTTGAACAGTAGAACTGTCCTGCTGGTTTTCCATTGTGAAAATGGAAACAATAATGTCTAAAAAGGAGCGAGAGAGACAGAGGCAGACGCAGAGAGACAAAAGACAGAGAAATACAGAGAGATAGAGAGACAGAGAGATAGAGAGAGACATAGAGAGAAAGAGACAGAGAGACAGAGAGAGACTGTCATGGAGATAGGCTAGGGAGAAGGAAACGAGGGACATCAATGGTGGAAAAGATGCACTAATGGAGGGATGGGTGTTGGAACACTGTACACCTGAAACCCATTCAGGAACAGCTCTGTAACTATCTCATAGAGATTCAATACAAAAATAAAAGGAAAAAGTTAGTGCTTAGGAATCATGGAAATTCTCATGCAGAAAGCGCTTGTGCTTCCATACAGTAGTTCAACGATGAAGTGATGCTCATGGCATTGCTGCTGGAGATGACGCCACTAACCTCATGGTGCTCAAGCGCCTCTGGAGATTTCCCTAAAACACTACATCTATTTAATCTCGGTGCATTCAGATTCAACTCTGAGAAATTCCTAGCTTTAATTCTTTTGTCAGTTCTTTATCTCATCTCCCTGTTTATTGGAGGCATCTATGACTCTTTATTGTTCCCCTTGAGCTCATTCCACAATTCTCTATTATGTTCTATTCAGTGTCTCCCCACTCTCCACCACAGTCTGTTGTTTATTGGTGGTTCCTTGCATTCTGTCCCCAAGCTTACTGATCTGTTTCTCAGTACCTGTCTTTCCCCTATGGTTGTCCAATGAGTTTATTTCTTCTATTAACTTCAGTTTTATCACTTTTGATTAAAGTTTTACTTTATTTTCATCTTTTATGCTTTCTCATTCTTCACTGGAAAGTTTAGCAGTAGTTTGCTTGTTTTCTTGTTAAATATCTTCACAACGTTCTTCTAAGCTACCATCAATAAGGTTATCGAGCTGGTTGGGCCTGAGTGACCTACTATACTGCTATCTTCACTCATTAACTTTGGTAGCCTCTGAAACCTTTCCATTATGTCTAATCTGCTCCAAAGGGCTGTAAGCGTGGCTCTGGATTTATAGTTTCTAGTGCTTCAACCTGCCATTTTTCTCAGTTTTTGGACTTGAACTGCTGATTCTCCAGAATCTATTGTCTAACTAGATAAGCATCTTCTTTCAAATGTGCTTAGGTAAACACAGAGTGTGATAGATGTTCCATGTATACCATAATAATATACCATAATTGAAAACCGGCAAAGATGTTCTCAAATCTTCTATCTTGCTGGGGTCAATTTGTCCCATTATACTTAAAATAGCATTAATTAAAAATGTATTAAAGTGCCTTATTATTTACATCTGGTGATATATGTAATATTAATAAATTCTTATGGACTAAAATAGTGATTGGAAATTGGCAAGAAAAGAGTTTCTGGTAGTAAAACAATCTAGATCTGGTAAGGGATGATGACTATATATGTAAATATTTGTATATGTAAATATCAGAGCTCCATCTTCATGCTTGAAGTAATGCAAACTCCATTGATTCCACAGTTCTCAGGAAATTTATGCTTCTTTAAAAATTCTTGATTCCTACTTACGCTTCTGTTGAAATCCCTGATTTTCCCACTTATTACATCATGAATATATTTTGCAATTTTCCACTCAACGTTTTTGTTGATGCAAATTAATAGCAAAGTAATTTTTCTTTGATTTTTCTATAGTAATATTCCCAAAACATTGTTGGAAAAATGAACATTGTTATTATTGGTTTTGAATATTGAATATGTATCAGACATCTTGATAGGCTCTACCGTGCAGGCAGTATTCTGTCAGTAGTTTGCTGAGCTCTCTGAGAGGGTGGGTAGAATATTCTTGGTAATGTGGAGATAAAGCGTGTGGCCGCTTTGCAGCCACATGTGAAAAGGAAAGCTGGTAGCTGTTCTGCCTGGTGAATCTTCATCTGTTGTTCAGCATTCCTGGGCTTGAAATACATTACTCTGAAGGGTGTGTCTCTGAATGGTGGGTCTCTGTAGGCTGGATCTCTAACATGTGGGGCAGAGAATGACTTAGTCTTGGGTGGAATTCTGACTAGCTGTGAAATGTGGATGATGAAAATCACTGCCAGCATGGTGTGGGGGGTTCCTCTGGGTTCTTCTGAGGCTTTATCAGGATGGTAGACTTGGGCTGGAAGTCACTCTCTGTCCCTGACCCCTCATGGTCAGTGGAGTACAGGGAGTGCAACGGGGAGAGTTGGTAGATTCTCTCCCTGGTGTATCTGCATCTCCAGATACACCAGATTACTTGAAAAAATCTGCTGTGAGTACTCATTAATACACTGGCTCGGCTCTTCACATGCTACGTGCCTGAATGCAAGCTGCCCTCCCAATAAAAAACCAGCAGGACAGTTCTTCTGTACATGAAGTGAGACATCCACAAAATTGGCAACTATTGCCCAATCTGCTTGTTGACAGTCATCTAAAAGCTGTTCCCTTGAGTCATCCTGAACAGGATTGGCAGAACATTAGATGAAGGACAACCCTGCAAGCAAGCTGACTTCTGAAAAGGATTCAGCACAATTTACCATATCCACATGGTAGCCACGTTCATTGTGGTTTGTAGGGAGTTCAAGAGCCTTTGATTCTGTTGAGACTGACGCAGTTATCGAAGCCCTAGCCAAATACAGTGTTCAAACCCAATACATCAAGATCCTTCGTGAGCTGTATTACGGATTCACCACCAGAATCTCACCATTCTACAAAAAAGTGATCATTGATGTCAAAAGAGGGGTTCAGCAGGATGATACAATTTCACTATAACCTTTCAGAGCCACCCTCAAGAACGTCATGCACAATTAGAATGGGAGGGAATGGGAGTGAAGATAGACGGTCAGCAACTACACCACCTCTACTTCGCTGATGACATCATTCTAATAACACCAAACATTAACGAAGCGGCACAAATGCTGGCTGACTCTACTGAGAATGTGGAAAGATAGGTCTACAGCTGAGTCTCAGCAGAATAATGTTCATGAAAAATGAACTAGTTCCAGAAGCTCCATTCACTCTCAACTGCTGCAACATCTCTGAATGCAGCAGTTATGTGTTTCTAGGTCGAGAACTCAACATGATGAACAGCCTAAAACCTGACCTGTGCAGGATGAAGAGAGCTGCTTGGAATGCCTTCAATAGCATTGAAGAAATTGAGCTCCCATTTAACCCCACCATACCACTCCTAGGAATCTACCCTGAGAAGCCAAAAACACACAGTGGAAACATCATCCCTACATATTTTTTTCATAACAGCACTATTCACAATAGCCAAAATCTGGAAACAACCAGAGTAACCGAGAATAGATGACAGGATAAAGAAACTTTCGTACATCCACACAATGGAATATGATGCAGCTGTCAAGAAAAATCAAGTTATGAAATTTGCCTAAAACTGGATTGACATGGAGAAGATCATGTTGAGTGAAATTAGCCAGAAAGAAGAGAGAGATTTGGAATGACAGCATTTATTTGCATGACATATATATATATACATTTATATATATATACATATATGTGTGTGAGTGTGTGTACATATTATGATACCAATATCCAAGGTCAGGCGAAACATGGATTAAGAGGTCTTGTCAGAGGTGGAAATTATCACAAATATGTGGGAGTCAGAGGCTAGGTATGACAGAGAATGGAACAGTGTGCTAATGATTGTCGAAAGTGCTGATACCAACCTAGAAATGAGCATTATATACAGGCAAAAAGATACTCATGGCAACCTCTTAATGTATGCATTGTAACACACAATATAGAAGGGAAGGAAAAGAGAAAGAGAGAGAGAGAAAGAGAGAAAGAAATTACGAACCTGCATTAGAGGCAGGCTAGGGGGGGGGTGGGAATTGGGGACATTGGTGGTGGGCACTGGTGGAGGGATGGGTGCTGGAACACTATATGACTGAAACCCAAATATGAACATCTTTGTAACTGTATACCTCACGGTGGTATAATAAAATATTAAAAAACCCTGAGCTTTGCAGAAGGAAGAGAGCAGTTTGGAATGCCTTCAAGAGCATCGAAGAAGTAGCTAAAAGTACAAAGAACCTCTGACCCCAGGCACATCTCTTTTACTCCATTATTCTCCCTGCATTATCATATGACTCAGAGACCTGGGACCTACAAAAGCAAGATGAGAACGCTATTCGGGTCTCCCATAGAAGAATCAAAAGAGCTATGCTTGGAATATTATGCCTCACTCAAGTGAGAGAAGGATTCCGAATTCAGACCTCGATGATCCAGAGTTGGGGGATGCTGTCTCTTTTGCCAAGGTGTCAAAAATCAGATGGGATGTACATGTAATGTGAATTGGAGACGACAGCTGGACAAGAGTCGTTACTGACTGGATCCCACGGGATGTCAAAATATCTTGTGGCCGCCCACCTACAAGATGGTCAGACTTCTTCGTCAAGACACTGAACGAATGGTTTGAGACTCTCTGTATTCCTGAAGCAAGCAGATGACATTGGGCTATACTGGCACCTGATAGGGTCAAATGTAAATGTTACAGTTGCCCACTCGAGCAAATCAATAAATAACGGGATGTCAAGTGATCAAGTGATGAAGTGTTCAATATTCCCAAACAGAGAGGGGATAACACAAAATAATAAGACTAACAATGTATTATAACATTAAAAAGTACAATTAACTATTTAAAAATATTTAATCTTTTAAAAAATTAAAAATAGTACAATCATTTTCTGTGTGTATAGTCCTTATGAGACTCTGTCCCTTGGCAATTTTCACACGTTTCTCCCAGAATTTCACCTCCAATTGCTTATTTTGTTTCTTCTCCACCCTATTTTCTTTCGATTTCCTAGACCCCTTTGGTGTATGTACTGCTAAAAGAATGGAATTTATATCTTCCTTTACCCTTCAATTTAATGTAAATATTGTTTGACCCTAACTATATTTCCATTCAGTTGCCCCTATGAACAAACTTTTACTTAACCTCCTCTGAACTCTCTTTCCATCTACAACGTTCTTTTGATGTTTCATGTCCATCATTTCCTCACTCAATTTTCACAAGAATTCGGCTCAAATTTGCTATAATTCACTATCCTCAGTATCTGAATACACAGGTTTCTTCAAGAGATGTCTGATAACTTTCATTTGTGTTCAGAAAAAGTTCTGTCAATTTTTCTTAAGTAGAAATTTCCTTTTTAAGCATAAAATTTCCTCTTAATAATTTTCTAGCACCTTCTTGCTTTGATTCTTGACTATAAATCTTCACATTTTCTTATATACTTGGGGTGTAGAACACCACGTTTATTCCACTAAAAGACATTTCATTGTAATAGGACTATAGCAAAGACCATAAAAGATATTTTTACACCAGCCCTACTTTTATGTTCATAGCAGCATTATTCACAATAGCCAGAATCTGGAAACAACCAGAGTGCCCGAAAATCGATGACTGGATAAAAAAGCTTTGGTACATCTACACAATGGAATACTATGCAGCTGTTAGGAAAAATGAAGTTATAAAATTTGCCTACAAATGGATGGACATGGAGAAGATTATGTTGAGCGAAATTAGCCAGGACAGAGACAGATACAGAATGACTGCATTTATTTGCATGACATAAATATATATGTACATATTATGATACCAATATCCAAGGTAAAGTGAAACATGTATCAGGAGGTCTTTTTCAAAGGTGGAAATTATCACAAACGTGTGGCAATCAGAGGCTAGGTAAGACAGATAATGGAACAGTGTGCTAACAATTGTCGAGGGTACTAATACCAACCTAGAACTGAGCATTAAATAGAGGCAAAAGATACACATGACAACCCTTTAATGTATGTTCTGTAATCCATAGTCTGGAAGAGAAGGAAAAGAAAAAGAGAAAGGGAAAGAAATAAAGAACCTGCCATGGAGGCGGGCTGGGGAGGGGGACAGAACCAGGGACGTTGGAGGTGGGAGTTGGGCACTGGTGGAGGGATAGGTGCTGGAACACTGTATGACCAAAACCCAAATATGAACTTTTTAATTGTATATCTTTGTAATTTAAAAAAAAACTTAAAAAAATGTTTGAAAATTTGGGGCCAGAGCGATAGTTCAGAGAGTAGGGCTTTTGCCTTGCACATGACCAACCTGGTTTCGATTCCCTGGCATCCTATAGTCACCCAAGCACTGCCAGGAGTAATTCCTGAGTGTAGAGCCAGGACTCACCCCTGAGCATTTCTGGGTGTGACCCAAAAAAAGCAAAAAATAAATAAATGAATAAATAAATAAAAAGTAGTTATAATGCTTACTATTTCAGTAAATGTCAGATTTTTTTTCTTTAAAAACACCATGTGGTTAAGTGCTATTTACCTTCAAAAAAGACTGACAGGGTTTTTTTCAGAAAAGCAACAAATCTATAACATTTTGGGGAAAAAATCAATTCTTCCCACTCAGAATGCTTATTAGTTTATTCAGACTCACAATCTTGTTAATCGTTAGGGAATGACGTTTTTATTCAGAATTCTACAGTGATATTAATGGCATATAACTCCAAACAAACTTTTATGAGTTAAAATGTATGCTATATGTCTTATATAGTCTATAGACTACATTGATTATGAATATAAAATAACTGTTTTTAGGCATACATATATACAAATAATGCAGGCATATTATGACATCTGATACGATATATCCTTGACTAATATCCATTAGTTCTTAATTTAGTGATAATTTTCCCCAGTTAAATTATGCTTTAAAATATGCTTTATAATTTTTTAAAAAGAAAAGTGTAGCCCTCAAGCGTAATTGTGAATGGTGACAATCTTGTCTTTGCCTGTACACATACAAATTTTCTATGTTCATACTATTGTTGCCTGAGTTAGAATACTTTGATTGTTAGCATTACACTGAGTTAAATTTTGACTTAAATTGAGATACCTAATTGTCATTTTAATGCCTTTTTAAAAGATTATACAGTACTATGAAGTTCCATCTAAATGAAAAGTTATTGTGTGTGTCAAAGATTGTCTATCATACAGCAGGGATTGCAATTAGTGTTAGTAGAAACTGTCAAATTTCTGGGAATAGATAATGGTGTTTTCAACCTTAAGAGAGGTTACTGTGACCAATTTATGCATCAAGAAGGACTACCACTCAGGAACATAACATCTATCTGTCAAAAGCCTTTGGCTGACAGGCAGAAAGGAAACTTTTTCACTTTGTACAATATGTAATCCAGTTCAAAAAAATTTCAAAATGCCAAGTTAATCAAAATGTGAAAAGAAACAGCTACTTTTAATTTGGCTAAAAATTATCATATCAGTCTAAAAATGACAAAATGTACTGGATGGCAAGCAGAGGTTTTGGGAAACAGAATATGTTATTGTATTACTATATGCAATACTTTATTACTCTAAGTGAATTATGCATAATTTTTTATGCTTAAAGACGTTTTTAGACCGTATATGATGTCAGGTATCGAACCTGTTCTGGCCCTTAGATGCTGCATTATCTCTTCATCCACTACAATATTTGTTTTAAGACATATTCAGTGCCTTTAGGGAAAGAATTTAATAAATTTATTAAATTCTATTTCTGGCAAAAAAATAGAAACAATGAAAGCTAGTATGTTATACATGTAATCTTTAAAATGTTAATTGAAAACGACATTAATAGAAAATGAGAATGACCAAATATTTAGCATGAAAAATATGCTAGGTATCATATCCTACATAATATTTATAAATTAACTTAGTTTAAAATTATATTTTAAATTTGTAAATAAAAATTATTATAATATATGATTTTTAAATTTTTTAAAATTAAGAAAACTTTGAAATACCATTTCCATTTTTCTGTGAACAAAAAGAATTAGTTTCTGTGAAATATAAATAGTACATGATATTAAGAATGCTAATAGGTGCTGTTTGTTACTTTCTAGATAGCATGCTGTTAAATTCTGTGATTTATTTCCAAATGAAAAATCTGTTATTAATTGTCTATACTCTGTTCAGAAAGAGAAGCTACAAACCAGTTGATTATTCTCCTATACTCAAAGCCTAACCCTAAAGTCCTAAAATGGAAGTCATTCACATTGATATTTTTTTCCAAATCTATATTTCAGATGTATAAGATAAAAGTTGTGATATCAATAACTACATAGGAAAATCGCTCAAATCTATCTTGAAATATCCAGTAAACCAGCTTTTCTTTGCAACCGAAGGATAAAGCAGAATATTCTGCATGTAATTAACAAGCTTAAGAAAGTGAATTAACACCTTTCTTTTGAGGTATTGTAGGCCATATATAGTAGAGCCTCCATTCACCAGAGGTGTGGGAGCATGCTACAGTGAGGTCAGTGATATTAAATTGCTAGTATACCATTACAAGGCATCATACAAGGCACCATGGTGGGAAATTAACATTTATCCACAAAAGTATGAGGGAAAACAGAAACAGATGAAACATCAAATGTAGTTAGTCTTCCTTCAGACTTGCAAATTGTTTTTGTCAGTCATTTCCATAGACGTATTTTTTAGTTTTTCAAATGGAAGAATATTCAGGAAGACATTCATTATATATCTGATTGTTTGATAAAATTGGATAGTACTTAATTTATTGTTATAGGAAAAATTAAAAGAAAATATTTGAGTTCTATAGTCACTAAACCTTGTTCTAATCATGCATGAAACTACTTGCAACTAGCAATTATTCAAACCATTATGAAGTTATTTGCTCAAATAGCATCTGATGCTATCATTGCCTCTCACAGTTATTCATCAGTGTTCATCTGTGTTTGTAGATTGTAAGAAACATCTGTCCCTGAAAGATTTTTAAATTCATTTCTCATAGCAGAGATAATATATTTAGAATGTTATGTTACTTACACTTATCACTTGTCACTTGTCTTAAAGTTGTTCATTGTTTTGCTTTAGTGGGCACCAGTAACGTCTCCAGTCATCGTGAATAAGTTCCATTATTGTTACTGATTTTGGCATATCGAATACATCACGGGTAGCTTACCAGGCTCTGCCATGGCTCTAGGTTCATCCCAGGGGGTCCAGTCAGAACCCTGGGTGTAGACAATTCTATCTCCTGTCTGCCACCTGCCTATGCAGCTGGGCACCGCAGCCACACCAGCAACCTCGAGGGGCAGAATGTTACAACGCACACATTTATAAATTTTAAATGTATTTTCATAGATAAGTATATATACATCATTCATATTGTATACACACAACAAAGTGTATACATGTACATATACACATTATATGTGTGTATAAATGTATCCTTTTGAACATAAAAGTGGTTTTAACTTCTATAGTGTTCTGCTCCAATATAAATATCAATAAAAATATTTATATCAAGCTAAATAAATTTAAAATATTTTAAAAATCCTAAACTCAGGACCTGAGACACATTACAGTGAGTTTGGTGTTTATTTTTCATGTGGGCCATCCAGATTCAATCTTTCAAACCACATATTGATCCTCAGGCACTAGTAGGAACAATCCCAGTGCAAAGTCCCAGAACAAAGACTTGAGCTCTGCATAGTGTTGCCCTTTCCCCACAATAAATAAAATAATATCGTAAGCACCATAACTTATGCTTCCAATCTCCTTAACTTCCATAGTCCTCATACTCAAGTTATTCATATTTGTTCAGCAGTAACAAATTGAAATGGAACACAGTGAAATCAAGGAAGTGAATCTAAGGTATAATTTCTGTCTAAGAAAATTAAGCATTTCTATCAATTTTGTCAATACTGAAGAGTAATATCCAGGTATTATTATTGGGAATATTTCACAAACCTGATCTTAACCTCCTCAAATTGCCTACTTCCTGAGATTCTTTTACCTTAAGAAGTATTTCATAAACTGATCATGAAACTTTTTTTCTGTTATATCACTGAAGATGATGTTTGCTCTAAAAACAGCCTCCAGCATCTATTTTGGGGTGTGTTCAATGGCCTCTAAGCAGTATTCTTTCATGTCCTATTCTTTGACTCTTGAGATATGCAGTTGGGATTCAAACTCCAGTCCAAGTAGTTTTTTCTCATCTTCATTGATCACAGACACATTAATTAAGGAATTTGAATTTAACTTTCTACAATCCAAAAATGATTATGAGAACTGTCTATTTTATATCTTTGTCTTGAAGAAAAGATAATATTAGACTTATATCAGTAAATTAGATAAATAAACCCAAGTAGTGTTTGCTATAAAGTCATTGGTCAATATCAGGCTTTTAGATAGTCTAATTAACTTTATAAATTAACATATATGTCTGTATCCTCATCCTTAGTGTTTGTTTCCCATTGAAGTAAAATAAGACCACAGTTATTTTCTTGTCTAAGCAATAATATATATCATCATACAATTATCAAGGCAAACTGATAAAGCAAATCCAATTTCTATTTATACTTTTGTAAAAGAAGCTAATGTGAACATGTCCAATGTCACAAAGATTTAAATCAGATCAACCAAGCAGCAAAATTTGTAAGTCATCATATTGTTCTTGAAGAGCTATGTCATTAAAAAATAGCAGTATTATTATACTTCTATGGTTATTTGAATATAACTAAATTCCCCACCACCTTATAGAGACTTTCATTTTTATTTCCCTTTCTTCTATACACACTTGAGATGTCATGCACACTTTTCTATAAACAACTTGGAAAATGAAAATGCTGATAATTCAGACACTGATGATTAGAGAATATACAGAACCTGGACAATATTTACTTTGCAATTCAAATAGTACTTCTGGTGCCACCTATGTGAGATACTACAAAATACTGAGCAGAACTGGGGTGTGTAGATTTCAGATTCAGGTGGGCCAAAATGAAAAGTCAGGTCTTTATCATGAGAATGTTAAGTAAGTTGATATTTTTTATCATCAGAATGTTAGGTGACTAAATATTTTATCATTAAAATGTTAGGTAAGCTAATATCTTCATCATTAGAATGTTAGATGAGTTTATATGTTCATCATTAGAATGTTAGGTGAATTAATATTTTCGTCATAGAATGTTAAGTGAGTTAATATTTTCACCGCCATCTTCATAAGTGTTGCTTCATGAAATACCCAGTTTTTGAGCAATACTTGTAAAACATTCTTCACCAAGACTTAAACTTTTTCCCTCACACATAACAGAGGGCAGAGACAGTGAGAAAAAACTGGACCACTCTCTGTAGAAAGGAAGCCTAGATAACATTTTGTATTGGAATGCAGTTCCTTTCTATGCAAAAGTTGTTTTAAAAGAGTGATAATGAAGGAGTGAGACGAGAGAGAAAGAGAGAGAGCAGAAGAGAAAGAAGCATTTTTGAAAGTATCCTGACATTTCTCTGTATCATGTAACTTCATCATTCTTATCAACCTTACCCTTGGTGACATGTTTGTAACAAGGCTGAAGCTAATTCTTATCAACCACACCCTTAGTGATGTGTGTATGACAAGGCTAGGCAGATCTGGAATTCAAGTACTGAATATTTCTGGAGATGATATAGTATAATATATTTTATAGACTGACAAGAAATTAAAAAACTAAAACCTACATTTTATATAGTACACCTCATTATACAAAATAGGGGCCGGAGGCGATTGCCCAGCGGTAGGGCGTTTGCCTTGCACTTACTGGCCCATGCCGGCCTGGGTTCGATCCCAGGCATCCCATATGGTCCCCTGAGCACCACCAGGAGTAATTCCTGGGTGCAGAGCCAGGAGAAACCCCTGAGCATTTCCGGGTGTGACCCAAAAAGCAAAAAAATAAATAGTCTTTATATAGTAAACCTCATTGTACATAATATCTTTTATATAATAAGTCTCCTTATATAAAATATAACAGAACGAAGTAAATCCAAAGCATTTGGGGATTGCATCTGTAGCTGTGATCACAAGGCTTTGGCCCTTTCAGTCAACAGAGCAAGTGCAGGCTATTCCCTCAGACTTCCATCAGGGACTCCAAAACCAGACCTGAAGGTACTCAGAAACCACGTGGGGCTCAACATCAAAGTAGCTGAGTCTAATGCAAGGCTTCTACTTCTTTGTCTGAAATTTCCAACAGCCATTTGAGAACAGAGAACTTGTCAGATGCTTCACAAAAGAACTCATTTGGAATTTTCTCTAGTCAAGCAACAGAAAGATGTTAAAGAACAGTTTAAGAGCCTTCACTGCTAAAAATACATTGGCTTTATTAGATAAAGAAGACAATGAATTCAAATCTTTCTATAAGAGCTTAGTTAGGAAAGGAACCATAGTATCTTTAGTTTCATGCTATTAAAGTGAGATTCAGTTCAATGTTAACGCCTTTACCTTCCATATTACATTGAATTCCATTACTCTGTTTCCAGAGAAGTGAGGGTCAACACCACAGGTGTGGTAAGATATATTAGATTTTCCCATGTTGAAAATTTACTTTTCAATGGTATGATTAATAAATGTGAGCAAGCTGGCTTTTGAAAAGGTTTCAGCACAATCGACCATATCCACACAATAACCAATCTCACTGAGGCTTGTAGAGAGTTCAAAATACTGCTCCATCTCAATATTCATTGATTTCAAGAAAGCCTTTGATTCTGTTGAGACAGAAGTAGTCATTGAAGCCCTAGCAAAACAGAGCGTTCAAACCCAATACATCAAGATCCTTCATAGGCTGTATTATGGATTCAACACCAGGAATTCACCATTCTACAAGGAAGTGATCATTGATGTCAAAAGAGGGGTTCAGCAGGGTGATACCATTTCACTGAAACTCTTCAGTGCTATCTTCGAGAATGTCATGTGACAATTAGAATGGGAAGGAATGGGAGTGAAGACAGACCGTAGGCAACTATACCAGCTCCGGCAACTGATGACCTCGTTCTAATAACACCAAACATTAGCCAAGTGGCAAAAATGCAGGCTGACTTCGACCAAGAATGTGGAAACATAGGTCTACAGCTAAATCTCAACAAAACAATGTTCATGAAAAATAAACTAGTTCCAGAGGCCACATCCATGCTCAATGGAACAAACATCTCTGAATACAGCAGTTATGTGTACCTAGGTCAAGAAGTCAACATGATAAATGTTTGAGCACCTGAGCTGTGCAGGAGGAAGAGAGCAGCATGGAACACCTTCAAGAGCATCAAAGAAAATAGCTGAAAGGGCAAATAACCTCTGGCTCCGGGCATATCTCTGACTCCACCACTCTCCCTTTATTAACATTCGCCTCAGAGACCTGGGCTCTAAAAAAGCAGGATGAACACGCCATTTGGGTCTCCCAAAGAGGAATCGAAAGAGCTCTGCTTGGAATATTACACCTCACTCAAGTGAGAGAAGGAATCGGAGTTCCAACCTCCATCTACAATCCAGAGTCAGGGATGCTGTCTCGTTTGGCAATGCATCGAAAATCAGAAGGGCTGGACATGTAATGCGATTTGAAGATGACCGCTGGACTAGAGCTGTTACTGACTGGATCCCACGGGACGTCAAAAGATCACGTGGTCGCCCACATACAAGATGGTCAGACTTCTTTGTCAAGACCCTGAATGAACAGTTTGAGGCTCTTTGTATTCCTGAAGCAAGCAGATGGCATTGGACTACACTGGTATGTAATAGGGTCAAATGGAAATGTTACTGGTGGCTGCTTGAGCAAATTGATGAATAAAGGGCTGTCAAGTGATCAAGTGACTAATAAGTGATATTACAACCTTGTTCCTCAGCTTTCACTCATCTTTGGAAGAACTTTGCATGTGTATTACTACCGTCACATACAAAATGTTATACTCTAGAAGTTGTTATGTCATAAGCTATCATACGGTTTTATTTTTGAAAAAAATAATATAATGAGACTTGATAAAGTGAAGAAATGATAGCATCTAGCATCGATGACACACTATTTCTTCTTTTTATATTGTGTGGTTGGAGTGATAGAACAGCAAGTTGGGTGCTTGCCTGAATTCAACTAACTCCAGATCCAATCTTGCCAGCAAGTATGGCTCCTCAAACACTTACAGGAGTGAGTCTGAACACAGATTCAGGAGTGAGCCCTGTGCACCAATGTACAGGACACAAAACCACAACTAAGCAAACAAAAATCTATTCAAAAGAAAGCAAAACATTATTTATGATAATGTTCTATGAAAAAGCACAAGCAGTTGCTACATTTTCCCCTCTGTGTTAACTGTAATCCTCTAAAAAGACATGTTATGCCATCTCTGTAAAAAAGAAAAATGTTATAAAGCCAGAAAGATAGTACAGGAGTTAAGTTGTTGCCTTGTATGCAACCAACTCAGTTTCAATTCCCAGTACCGTATATGGTCTCTGAGCACCATCAGGAGTGATTCCTAAGCACAGAGCCAAAAGGAAGTGTTGAGGGCACCTAAATATTGTACCCTCTCCAAAAATTAAAAAAAGAACAGTCATAAAAAGACATGTAACTTAAACATTCCGGCAATATTTACATGGTGGTGCTGGGATAAATGCCCAGTCACACTTGGTATTTTCATCGAATTTTACTCTTACTTCAGTCATATTTTTAATTTACAACAGGGCTGGGGTTAATGAGTGTCTTATTTCTATCATCTCCTAGGTGAAACAGAACATTCTTTTAAATATCTTCAATTCCACTCCTAAGAATCTGACTTGACATTGTTTTTTCTTTCCCTCTGATGTAACAAGGTGGTATTTACTTTATCAATTTACTTGATAAATATAGAAGCCAACCTGTAAATAGCTGCAGTAACTTAATCTGAAATGGAAAGAAAATGGAAAGCTTTATTATAATGTGGAGAATGAACAAAATTTATATTTCTATCCCAGGAATCCTGCTTTTCTGTATTAATATTGTTTAGTCTTGTTAATATAAAATTTTGCAAAAAAAGAGAACAAGTTGTAAATTAGATCAATAAATGTCATGATTTTCAATGGAATATCCTAGTTTAAGATACTTTAGAAACAGGATATTGTGAGCATTACAGTGAACTAATTATTTCTGTACTTTATGAATAAATTTTATGTTTGCAATTTCCTTGTTTCGATTAAAGAGACAAATTGTGCTTCATTTCTTTGCTGTTGTTGCTGTACTCAGTGATCACCCACTGAGCTGTGGAACACCATAAAGTGGAATCAAGTATTTGCTGTGGAATGATACATGGAAGAGGGACCACTGGACTTCAGCTGGTTTACAACTAAAGATGTGAGAGGAAAGACAAAAAATTCTATCATAAATTTCAACCCACTGTTGACTCCATATGTGGAACTTTCCAAAGTTATGCCCATTACTTCTCACAATGTTCTCTCACATTAGGCATTTTTATTGCCAATTAACAGATTGGCTCATAGAGGCTAGATGTGCTCAATCACATTCACTTTGGAAACATGCTTTCTTTGTAAATTGAGATAACCTAGGTCCTTGCACTAAATAATCTCAAATATATCAGTGAATATACTTCTACACTGAAGGGAAGCTTATTTATATTTAGTTTGGGAGCTGCAGCACAAAGAAGAAACTAACAAATTTACAATGCACTTATTGTTGATATTATATTATTTCAAAGTTTGCATTGAATTCCACACTCTTTAGGTATAACTATTTTAATTTGAAATTTTTCAAATGAATTATCTTTAAAAGATGTCAGATAAATTGCTTTAAAAGATGTCAGATAAATATTGCTTAGTTATTTCTCTCTCTCAGTTAAGGTGTGGGGCACTTCAAAGTGGTCCTGGAGTCACTCCTCATAATATTTGGCCAATCAGGTCAACCATGTTGCTCTTGCTTTGTGTTGTTAGAGAGCTTCTAGGTCACACCAAATTTTGGGGTCCTCAAGTGTTTGAGAACCTCCATGGCTATACCTAGTGGTGCTCAGGGGATAATTTAGTGCTGGAGATTGAACATCTCTGGTCACATGCCAACCATGTACCTTAATCCTGTACCATCTCTTCCCTCTATATGTGACTTCTTAAAACTACTTTCTAGGGGCAACTTCTTGTCTTGACCCTGCATCTGCTCTTTGAAGAGGTTATTCTCCAAAATTAACAGTCTTCTTCTGGTGACTATAGCTATTTCTGGTTGTTCTCTTCCAACATTGTGATTCCAGGAGACATCCTTGCTTCTGTCTTATTTTCATTTTTTGAGTTTCAGCTTGTTCTCTGACATGACCAACTCAGTTGTATTGCAACCATGCTAACCCTTCTTTCTTTTTTGAAATGCCCTTCATTTATTTAAACGCCAGGGCATTTAGTGCAAGATCAACATTATATTGTTTAAGACTGGCACTAGAGCAATTCATAGCAGTGATTGTCTTTAGAAAACAAAGTTTTTTTTTTTTTTACTTTAAACCTCTTATAATAGGGCCGGAGCAATAGCCCAGCAGGTAGGGCATTTGCCTTGCACGCGGCCAGCCCATGCCAGCCTGGGTTCAATCCCTGACATCCCCATATGGTCCCGAGCACCGCCAGGAGAAATTCCCTGAGTGCAGAGCCAGGAGTAACTCCTGAGCATCGCTGGGTGTGACCCAAAAACCAAAAAAAAAAACCTCTTATAATAAATCCATATTTATTATAATAATAATAGTTCTACTTATTACTTTCTTTTCTTTTTTTCTTTTTTGAATCACACCCGGAAATGCTCAGGGCTTACTCCTGGCTCTGTACTCAGGAATTACTACTGGCAGTGCTCGGGGAACCATATGGGATGCTGAGGATCGAACACGGGCCAGTTGGGCCAGCAGCATGCAAGGCAAACGCCCTACCCCTTGGGCTATTGCTCTGGCCCCCCTTTCTTTCTCACACCTTCCTTTCTTCCTTCCTTCCTTCCTTCCTTCCTTCCTTCCTTCCTTCCTTCCTTCCTTCCTTCCTTCCTTCCTTCCTTCCTTCCTTCCTTTCTTCCTTTTTAATTTTTTAATTATGCCACCATGAATATACAATTACAAAAGTGTTCATAATTGGTTTTCAGTTATACAGTGTTCCAGCACCCATCCCTCCACCAGTGCCCCATTCTCACCACCAATGTCCCCACATTCCCTCCCACCTACCGCCAGCCTGCCTCTGTAGCAGGCACCTTTTATTTTACACTCTTTCTGTCTCTCTATATCTCTGTCTCTGCATCTATCTTTTCTTTTACACATTGTGACTTGCCCTACAGACATTTACGATTTATCGTTTATCATGTAAGTCTCTTTGTATATATTTAATGGTGAGTTCTAGACTGGCTTTACCATTTCCCACACTCCCAAGAAATAGAAAAATTAATATGAAATATGACAGACAACTCTCTCCCTCTTTATCTCTTTCCCTCCCTCTCTCTCTCACACACACACTTTCACACACATTTATCTTATGTGATGATGTCTTAAGTATGAAAGAAATTTTGACCATTAATTGCGATTTATGTTGGAACAAATGCCTTACTCTAATTTCAGCATTTTCTCTTATATCAAGTTATCTATTATAAGTAATATATAAGCCATCTTTCTTGAAAAGCACATAAAATGTATAAAATGTATACATCATGTTTCATCTATGAAACAAGGGAAGTTATTTCACTAATCCAGTCTTATTACTTATAATAGGTATTTGTGAAGAAAATAGATGAGAAGGAATTATCATAGACAAAATAACGCAAAATTGGTCTACACACAGTTGCTAAACATAAGCCTGAGTTAAACTATGACTACTTTACAACTCTTGGGTGAGAGAATTAGTTCATAACCTTTCAGGTAAAGTGAAGGCACCCAAGAAAAGGCAGATTTCCCAGAATAAAGGTAAATAGTATTTTTCTTATTATCCGGTTATCACTTCTCCTCTAAAGATTGGATGTCAGTCTTCAACATCTCTGAATTCTTGAATGATCACCTATTCAGGATTTAAAATAACACCAAAGTGCTGCTCATTAAAAAAGGGTTAGCTATTACACACTTATTTTTAGCATGGAGAACCTAAAAGATCCACATTATCTCCCACTTTGAACTCATATGGCACATGTTAGCAATGTTCTTAAGTGCCAAATTGCTTACAGATTCATATCAAGAAAAAAAATAAGACCGTTGATTGTGACCTATCCAGAAATATGTAATATCTGGAAATAGCCTACAGTGCATAGTAATTGGTCCAACAATTCAAGAGTTTACAAGGATAGTCACCTTGAGACAGATTGATTGAAACTCTCTTTGAGGGAGAGAGAGAGGGAGAGAAAGAGAGAAAATGAGATAAAGAATTATTTCGTAGTTCAATTAAGTATTTTATATTGATATTTTAGAAAGAACCTTCAAAAAATTCTCATTCCTGAATTGGTTGAAGATTTCTAGTTCTGACCTCAGGTTGTTTAATTATGTTTTTAATAAAACAAAATAGTTCAATAAACTTCCAATAAATTCTTACAAACTTTAAAGGAGCTGCTGTTTTTATTTCCATCAAGTAAAAATATTTTAAACAATGTGATATATCTTCTCTTCTCATTTATAGTAATCTCATTTTCTCACAAGCACTGTGTAGTCTCATTTTCTCGAAGCACTCCCCAATTCTGGGAAGAATTGGGGAGGATAGGAGACGACATTGAGCATTATAGGTAGTTTGAAGCCTCCCTATTCTCTACTCATCAGATTTCAACAGCGACCATCATGTGACAATCAAAATTGTCTTTAGAAAATGAATAATTGTTCCCGGGTACCAGTTGTGAGGAGCACAATTTTCACCTGTTGAGAACCACTGATTTGACTAAGAGATATGCAAGTGGAATAATACTTAACTCTTGGTGCCTCATTAGGGTAACCAAAGAGGAAGACTCAGTTTCCCTCTCCAGCCACTGTAAACAATCCCATTTTTGACTGTGAGCAGCCCACTTTCCATTGTCCCTAACCTCTATTTTTTTTTTACTTTTTACACACTCCTGGACTCTTTTCTGGTAAATAGGTAGTTAACAGTTGTCCAACATAAAATGATGCTTCAGGACTTAGGCTCAGTAGGAAGCTAATATAATGGGCAGTACCCAAGTCAGACGAGGACAAGTTTAATACTAGCATTCTCTAAAACATTCTTGTCAATGGACAAGAAATACAAAAAGCCCGATTTTTATTTCGAGCACCTACACACACGCACGCACACACCAAATATGTACACACAATTTTCCCTGTATTTTCTATAACAAAAGACCCAATTCCTATAATAACCCTACAAAGGAGCAAATTTAACTTAGTCCTTTACTAAGTTCATCCCCACATGGGAAGTTTTTTTTTTTCCCTTTCCCTTCTACTTTATAATAAACTTTGATACTTTCCAACTCTAAGTCTGAGAATTTTTATTATTCAATATTTTCATTCTTAAAATGATGTCAGAACCTGGGAACGCTGAACCAATGCAGACCCTCAGTCAAGGCTCCTGCTTCAGGAGAAGAGCTTAAGATAAAAAAATGCACGTGAAAGTTGGGCCAAAACATTTTAATTCTAACTTGACTCTCTACTACTTGATTTGAGAAAGGTATTTAATTTATTTGAGTGTCTGATATCTCACTTTAAAATGGAAAAAATAGGACAGAACCTATAAGTAATCACTATGATCCAATGGTAATGCATATATATATATATATATATATATATATATATATATAAACTGTCAAAAACATAGAAAGGCCGGTGCAGACAACCTTTCATTGAAACCAATTAAATACATTTTATTTAGATTTCTATCACCTTTTAAGCTAATAAATGCTTGCAAATCTTGAAGCTGTGTGTGTGCATACAAATATGGTCATTTCAATATTTGTTTGCTAATAGTGCAGGTTCAGTTAAGTCAGAGATAAATTTCTATTAGTTCACAGTATCAGAGCAACTAATAATGATGGAAAACAAGCAATATGGCATTTAACAGAAAATTCTTAAAGCATTTTATGTTCCCTGTGTTCATATGTGAAAGTATTGTTCTGAGAAAGCATAGTTCTATACCTATGCAGAATTCCTAAAATACTAAATATTTGATCCCTCCAAATCAGAGAACTTTGAGGCAGTTACTTGGATACAGTGACTTTTGTAGATTATACTGAAATATTTCCTGAACCACACCTTGTTTTTTAAAGGTACACTAAGAAATAGCTTAGAAGCAAACAATGGCTTATGGGAATCAGTGAGAGTTTTCCCAAGATAAACCATATGCCTAGCATATATTACATCCTGAGTTTGATCCTTAACACTAAGCACAACCAAAGGGGAAATGACTTCCTTTAGTGCTGTGGGGAAGTCATGATTTTTGAAACCTCTGATCCCATACTACGAATAATTTTTGTTACATGTTTTAAGGTGAATTTATGTCAGATCATCTAAAGGAAAAGCCTAGGGAAAGGAGGTTTGCTGGATTGCTAGACTGAAAAATTATACTGAGAATCTCCTACCTTACCTCTATCCCTAATTCTTTCCTTCCCCTTGCTTTAGTTACTTTGAAAAGAGAAAATAATTTAAATTGGAATAAAGTGCACACATGATTATGAAAAGAAGAGGAAGAAACTTAAACTCCTCCCCCCCACTTAACTAACATTCTTGTGTTTCTTCTCTGTCCTGATCACTTGTTAGTTATTGGGAACATAATAATTCTCTATTACAATTCCTAAATTCCAGGATTACATTGATTTTAAATATATAGTATGCCAGCACTATATTCTGTATCCTTCGTTGAATTTTAAATTATTCATTGTAAGGAGGCGGTCTATTTTTTCATTATATCCCTAAATCCCAGTACAATGCTATGTCCATATTAAGGGATTACTATTCTGGCTGAATAAATGATAATATATGTTTTATTCTTATGAATTTTTTAAACACATATTAGGTACTAATCAAGTAATTTAGATTTAATTTAATCCACACATATATGCATACACATATATGTGAGTGTTTGTATAGTTCATTACCTCCTTCTGTATGCCATGAGACAAGAAAGACAAACAACTATCTTGACCTTAATTTGCACTGCTAAAACAAAAGATTCTAGGAAGAAAGAACAAAAAAGCAAAAGCTATTTTCTGATAGCTTAAGTTTCCCTACAAAGGTTCAAAGTCATGGAACAGGTATTATAATCACACGAAGAACTAAAAGCTATTAATATGGTCAATTCTGTAGTATAATAGTACTACATAAGAAAATAATAGGGAAACAAATCCAAATCTTGGAAGAGAATTCTATTTTTGTGTTTATATAAAATAAGTCATTGTGAATCTTCTCCCACAATCTATCTCAACCATTTTTGAAAATGTAATTGGTAATTTTAGTCTTCCCTTATTGGTATATTTATGCATTACGTACACTTTAATAAGTCACTAATTCACTAACAATTCATATAAGTCCAACTTTTATATTAGCTTTTGTGCTAAGTACTGAACTTCAGGGGATAGGGATGAAGTTAGAAGGAACACAGAGAGAATCTATTTTATAAGCACCAAATTTGAGTGAGAAATGAGTATTTGGGACATAGAACTATTTTGGGACCCTTGAGTTTAGATTAAAGTATATATCAGTGAGACTCGAGATAGAAGACAGTGTCTGGTCGACAGGGAATGTAGGAAATAATATGAACCTAGTATTTATACAAAAGAGAAGGAAGTCATTCATTGAGTAAAAGCTTGGAGTTTGCGAATTATTAGCATAATAGTAGAGAAATGTACTCTGATTATGGAACATTCGATAATGAAAAGTCACTGTCACTGTCACTGTCTTCCCGTTCATCATCGATTTCCTCGAGCGGGCGGGCCCCAGTAACATCTCCATACGTCCTGTCTCATGCTAGTAGAGCCCAAGGCATCTGCTTGCTCCAGGAACATAAAGAGCCTCAATCCATTACGGAATGAGGTCTATAATACTGGTATTTGGCATATATATCAAATACAACATGGGTAGCTTGCCAGGCTCTGCCGTGCAGGTAGCATACTCTTGTAGGCATCTCTAAGTCCGGCATACTCTTGTAGGCATCTCTAAGTCTGGCATTTATTGATAAACCACGAGGCCGCAAGTGGCCGCTCAAGCCGGGCGCTGATAGGCTGGTCTGCTGGGTGGAAGTCTGACGAGAGAGAAGTCCGGATCTGGAAAATGGAGGCCCTCATGGAATGGGGGGGTCGTCTGGCTTGTTTCGAGGCTCTGCTGGGGTGGTGGGCCAGGGCTAGAACCCACCATCCCTCCCGGGCGCCTCGTGAGTGGCTGGTCACAGGGAGAGCCAGTAGCAGCTTTGCCCCATGACTGCGAGTCTCAATGAAAAGTCAAAAAATATTGTGTATATATATATATACATACATATATATATCACTTAAAATGAGGCTAGACAAAATTAAAATATACCTCAAGTATAAAATATTCATCAATGTAAGCTATTTAAATACAAAGCCATACAAAATGTAACACTGTTAATTTTAAATATGATAAAATGACAGAAATGATATTTTGTTTTCTTCTACCTTTGAATTATGCACAGTAGACATCTTAAATTACATAGGTAACATATAACATATGTTACCAACTATATATTTCTAAACCTCTGATCTAAGTGAGGGATTGCAGATCTATTTGTGCTAAGCAAAATGAACAAAAATGGGTAGCTTTACAGTGATTAATTACAGTGAATTTTAAGCTATGATATGGAGATGATTCGGTTATCAACAGATATTTAAAAGGCAAGAAAGTACATAGATGTTTTATTACAATTTTCCTGCTGATCTTTTTCCTATATCTATGGCAAAAGGAAATTAATGAGATTAAGGGATATGTCAAATACATTCTCTTATGGTTCCTTGAAAAGACATCTTTTGAACAAAAGAAATGGTAGCCCCTTGCCTCCACCAAATTTCAAAAGCACATTGTTCCAACAAGGCCCAAAGTACTATGTGCCTGTAAAAGCACACTATTCGTGACTAGGAAACAAAACACAGACCCAAAGGTTGGAGGAGGTATTACAAACGGGACGGTAGGTAGACTCAGTAGCAAATTGGTATTACCTTTTTGTAGTTTTAGGAAATTTTAATGATGCTGACTAAGAATCTATAAAGAGTAACTAATGAGTATTAAAATAAATTATTTAGTTTAATTTGGGGCCACATCTAGCAATGCTCATTGCTTACAGCTGGCTCAGGGATCACTCCTGGCAATACTATGGGGGCCATATTTTATGCTAGGGCTCAAATCCAGATCAGCTCTGTACAAGGCAAATGCTATAATTGCTGTACTAGCCTCAGATCCTAAAAGTAATTTTATGAAGGTCATTAGATTACATTTTAACTATTATTCAGAAGATTATTTATTCAGAAGATAAATTGTTGTTGCAATAAGACATTTCTTCCATTTCATATATATGAAAAATTTTCTTTGAGACACATTTAAAAAATACATTTCTTTCTCTTGTTTAGTGTCCCTTGATTGGTGGCAGATATTAGCATATTGATGCTGTAGTCTACCCCTTTATAAGTTTATTGTTTCTAAAGTTTGTTTTAAGCAATTCTTTAGAAATCTATATATAATTTACTGCCAATTTGTCTTGTACCTCTCTTAGAGGAATAGATAAAATTTATCATTACTAAGTACATTGATACCAAAGGGCTTATCATTTTGAGGCCATTACTACATTAAAGTATATTTCTTATACCCTATTTTGCTCATATTTTTAAACCATAACAGATATTGGCTATGTTCAATACTTTCTATGCTTCTGTTTATATGATTATATGTCCTTTATCATCCCTATAGTATATTCCATTGATTTATATATGCTAAATGATTATTGTATGCTAGAGTAAATATGAATTTGTTATAATGAATGATACTTTGAAAATTTTGTTCTCTAACATTTTATTAGTAATCTTGGATCTATTTTCATTCTCTCTATTCCTTCCTTTTTTTTTCCTTCTTCACTGCCTAGTCTCTCTCTCTCTCTGTCTCTCTCTCTCTCTCTCTCTCTCAGGTAGTGCTTGGAACAACTCCACTTTTACTTATCTTTTCAATGACAGATAATGGGTCATCCTTGAGAGCTTGGTAGAATTACTAGTGAAAAGATTTGTCCTGGGCTTTTATTTCTGAAGAGACATTTCATTACTGTTTCAATTTCCTTGCTTGTAATTGGTGTGTTCATATGTTCTGTTACTCACTGATTTAGTTTTATTGGATTGTAAGATTTTTTCTTTGCTTTTTGGATCACGCCTGGCAATGCTAGGGGTTTCTCCTGGCTCTGCACTCAGGAATTACTCCCGGCGATTCTCAGGGGGACCATATGGGATGCCAGGGATTGAACCTGGGCCAGCATGGGCGGCCGCGTGCAAGGCAAACGCCTTACCCGCTGGGCTATTGCTCCCGCCCTTGGATTGTAAGATTTTAAGAATTCTTTACCTCATCTAGATTCTTTAACTTCATGTATAAGACAAAAATTTGTCTGTTGTAGTGTCTCCTGATCTTTTACATTTTATGGTATCTGATTTTAACACTTCCAGTTAATTTTCGTATTTATGATGATTTTATCTGTTTCCTTAGTGAAGCTAGCAATTGGGTTTTCAACTGTGTGCATCCTTTCTCAGAACAAGCTCTAGATTTCAGTAATTGTAATATTTTTTCTAAGTTGCTTATATTTATTCTCTGTATTATTTTATCTTTATTATTTTATTATTTTATCATCAGTTTCTTCTTTTTATTGATTGAAGGTCTCTATTTTTTGCAGGGAACCTTGAGTGGGCTTGTGAGTGCTGAATCATAACCTCCTCTCCTCAGAATATACTCCTGACTTAGAGTTCACTCCTGATAGTGCTTGGGCAACCATGCCCAGTGTCAGAGATGTATCTGGAGTCGGTCAGTTGGAAGGCAAGGACCATAATCTCTATTCTATTTCTCTAGTCCATTAGTTTATATTTGTTCTTTTGTTGTTCCTTCTCTATATATTTATATGTGTGAGATTAGATTGAATTTTTTCCTGGTTTCTCATAAAAGCATGCATTTCCGGGAAGGAGTTATAATACTGTGGTTAAGGTACTTGCCTTGCACAAGGCAGACCTAGCTGCAGTCCTTGCATCTCATTTGTTCACCTGAGCTGACCAGAAGTGATCGCTGAGTACAGAGCAATGAGGAAGTCCTGAGCACAGCCCTGTGTGCCCCCTAAAATAATACAACACCTAAAATTCTTCATTTCTTTAAATGCCCAACTTAATAATATGTTTGTTGAATTCCATGTGCTCTGATAGTTTATATCTTAAATTTTGATATTTCCATATTTTTAATTTCCTCCTTAATTAAAAATAATAAGGCATTATGAATAAACTTAACAAGAGGCAAAAAACTTATGAATTAAATATATGTTACTATTAAAAGCAATAAAAGAATATACAAGAAAATTAAAAGATATATTATGCTTATGGATTATAAAATGAACATATTAAAATGATCATGTTATCCAAAGGATTATATAAATTCAAAGAAGTACCCATAAACAAATTACTGAAATTAGTATGAACAAAATAGATTCCAAATAGTCAAAGCTGTCATGAAGAAAAAAAAGAGTCATTATCCGTTCCAACATCACACTGTGTTACAAGCTATAGTAATCAAAACAAAGTATATTGGAATAAAAATAACAGAGAGATTAATGTGTTAAAGTTTATAAAATACACTAATTACATTGTATTTTTATAAAATACAAAAAAATTTATAAAATACAATAAATAAATGTATGACAGTTTATGAGAAAGGCATTGATTTCATAAATTGAATGAAATTCTTTTCAATAAGTAATATTGACAGTAAAACAAAAGAAAACCATACATAGTGGAATATAACTGGATCACTGTTTCAAACCATTCACAAATATTAACTGAAAATGAAACAAACATGAATGTCAGATCCAGAACTATAAAAATTATCTAAGAAAAATCAAAGGCAAAGCAGTCTACACTGGTTTCAGTGGTATCTTTAATAGGTTTTCCAATGACAATAGAGAAGACATATTAAACTAAATAAAGTACATAGACTTCAGAGAGATACTGTGTAGTAAAATAAATCATTAATATGAAGAAACATCTGATGAATTTGGAGAAGATATTCTCTTATCATACTTAGAAAACTCAACAAGAAAAACAATATCATGAATAAAATGGCAGGAGAGTTGAGTAGACATTTCACCACAAGGACATTCTAGTGAAAAACAGGCACATTAAAATTGCTTATTATTAGGAAAACACACATCAAAATTACCATGAACTATCAATTTACATATGTATTATAAATGCCAAAAAGGCCAATAACAAGCACTAGTCATGATAGAGTTGGTAGACATGTAAATTGACCCAGACTCAATGGAAAATAGTACATAATTTTATGAAATATTAAAAATTGATTACATATGATCTAGCAATTTCATTCGTAGGTATCACTGTATCATTGTATCACTGTCTTCCCCTTCATCATCGATTTTCTCAAGTGGGCACCAGTAACATCTCCATATGTCCTGTCTCATGCTAGTAGAGCCCAAGGGCATCTGCTTGCTCCAGGAACATAAAGAGCCTCAAGCCATTCCATCAGGTCATGGGATTGAGGTCTATAATTGTTACTGGTATTTGGCATATCAAATACAACACAGGAGGCTTGCCAGGCTCTGCCATGCGGGTGGCATACTGTTGTAGTCACCTCTAAATCCAGCATATATTGATGAACCACGCGGCCACTTGCAGTTCATCCTGGCTGTGACAGGCTCTTCTGCTGGGTGGAGTTCTGATGAGAGGGAAGTCCGGATGTGGAAAATGGCGGCCCTCATGGAGTGGGGGGTTGTCTGGCTTGTTGCGAGGCTCTGCTGGGGTGGTGGGATAGGGCTAGAACCCGCCATCCCTCCTGGGTGCCTTGTGAGTGACTGGGCACAGGGAGAGCCGGTAGCAGCTCTGCCCCATGTCTGTGAGTCTCTGGATCAGCATACATGGGCCGGACTTGAAAAAGACTGCTGCAGGGTGGGTCCAATGAGCTGGGCTGTAATAGTTTCTTCTGCTGGGTGGAGTTCTGATGAGAGGGAAGTCCGGATGTGGAAAATGGCAGCTCTCATGGAGTGGGGGGTTGTCTGGCTTGTTGTGAGGCTCTGCTAGAGTGGCAGGCCAGGGATAAAACCCCCCATCCCTCTCGGGTACCTCGTGAGCCGCTGGGCACAGGGAGAGCCTATAGCAGCTGTGCCCCATGTCTGTGAGTCAGGTGCCTACCCAAAAGAAGTCTGTGGTCTCGCTCCTTTGTTCTTTGGGGATCGGGAAGGTCATCAGCCCTGAATGCACCAGTGACCCTCCAAACCTATCATCTGTTGTGGACCTTTCCGAACCCCAACATTTGTTTTAAACTATTTCTTGATATCTAGTCTACAAAAATAATTTATACATGCCTGTATTATTACTGTAAGCATATGTAGTGTAACTGCATGTTTTAAATTAGAATTTAGAGCAGGAAAAACTTGTTGGATGGTCTCAGGGTTATCTAGAGATGGCATGTAAAGGAGGAAATGAAACAAGCAGTAACTCTTCACATTATCAAGCTAAGTCTCAGGCATAGTCTATGCTATATGGTCAAGCAATGAACATTAACCCAGGGAAAACACAGTTAATTACATAGAAATGTGACAGTAAAAGCTATATAATAAATTTATAGAATTCTGCATCACAATTGCCAACAATTATGATACCTTTACACATCCAAGAATTGTATGCACTCAAAAATAGAATAGCCTGAAAAATTATTGGATAACATTAAAAACCAAGATCAGCTCATGCTTCCTTATTTGGAAGAAATCCCAGGTCTCATTAATCAGTCTGGATCCTGTGTCTGATAATCTCATTTATACCTAATTTATACCTACTCCAGAACCACAGCTGTGCTGCTTGGTCCCATGTGGAGCAGCCCATGGAGTTCTGGAGGGCGGTAAATGGCTCGGCCAGTCCCTGGCTGAATCCATCATAGCTCCAAGGGTTCGCTCACACGTGCAGGGGTGAGAGGGGGAGCACACTGGCCAGACTTGGAGGGGGATATGTGTTCCTCCTCCCATTCCTCTGCCTCCATTTCGGTGGGCGTGGCTGTGACCTCCCAGCCACCAGAGCCAGCAGCCCCAGAAGAGAGATACTTCAGACCCACAGCTGTGCGTGGCTGCTCTGTGGCCACTCTGCAGCTGCACAACAGTCTTAAACAGTAATGGAAGTTAGGACTAGGTCCTTCCCAGGATCCTTCACACTTATACACTGGCTACTTGATTCTTTATAGGGCAGAGCTGCTATTGGCTCTCCCTGTGCTCAGATAATCATGAGGCACCCGGGAGGGAAGGCAAGTTCTAGCCCTGGCCCACCATCCCAATAGAGCCTAGCAAGAAGCTAGAAGAACCCCTAAACCATGAGGGCTGCCATTTTCAATATCTGGACTCCACAGTTTGTCAGAGATCCACCCTAGAGAAAAGCCAATTCTTCCCGTTGGTTCGTAAGTAAATATATGAGATGAGAGCCTACTACCGAGAGTATACCACCCACATGGCAGAGCTTGGCAAGCTACCTGTGTCGTATTTGATATGCCAAAAGCAGTAACAATAATAGACCTCATTTCCATGACCTGAAGAAATGGTTTGAGACTCTCTGTGTTCCTGGAGTGAGCAGATGTCCTTTGGTTACATTAGCATGCAACAGGACATATGGAAATGTTACTGGTGCCCACTCGAGCAAATCGATCAACAACAGGAAGACAAGTGACAAGTGACATACCTAATTTGACTTAAGCATGTTTGAAGTTTTGTGCTTTCTATCATTCTGCCACTTCTTTTCCATAAATACAATCTTTGAGAGTGAGAGTTCACCTGCCATTTTCTGTGCCTACATTTCAAAGATGAGTCATGATGCTCTCATGA
Source organism: Cryptotis parvus (assembly GCA_021461705.1). Taxonomy (NCBI): domain Eukaryota; kingdom Metazoa; phylum Chordata; class Mammalia; order Eulipotyphla; family Soricidae; genus Cryptotis; species Cryptotis parvus. The sequence goes on from JAJIBD010021464.1 coordinate 413,109, forward strand.
GCACTAACAAAAAACATAAAGTCTCTAATCTTGGCTAGTTTGGTATGACAAGGCCCTCAGGTGGACACATCCAACCTTCTTTACTGTTTTCTTAGATATATTTACCTCTGTTTCCATTAAGTTTAACTTAATGCAATAAATGAATTAAACCCCAATTTTACTGGCAAATAACCAAAGACTATAAATATTACTCCTCCTATGTTCATAGTATCTTTGCCTTGTTATTATCTCCTTCAAGTCTATAGATAGTAGAATTGTCTTCTACTCTAACATCTGTTAATCATCTCTGACACGTCATTTATTATGGGAGGATACAATATTTAATTTGTGCTTAGCCCCTAGGATACTACTATTTTCCCATTTCCCATTGGCTCATTTTCTTGAGTCAGTTTAAAAAAAGAAAACAACCCACAAATGCTGGTAATTTGTCTCAACCCATCCTGAGAATAAAACCCAGTCTCTTAAGGGACTGACTTTATTCAATGAATTTTTGTCCTATACATCTATATTAAAATTGTACTTCCTTAAGTTACTAGAACCAGACCCTCAATTAATTACTACCAAGATTTTAAAAGCATTATTTGTAATATTTTCTATTTTTTTCACAAAAACACTCTCCACAGTTTATTTCAATTTCTTAATATCATGTTATTAAATAAGAAGTTGGAAAGATAAATATAATAAACTATTATAGTATCCCCACTATATAGATAAGAGATGTACTTGAGAAATTCAATACCATAATTATTAAATGTAGTAAACAAGAGTTACTAAGGTTGGAGCAATTATTATCTATATTGAATTATGTGTGTATGTCTATAGAATTAAAGTACTAATAATGGCTGCACTCAATAATGACTTGAAAATTCTGCGAATATAATAGTAGTTCTTACACCACTATAGCAGTTGCTGAGAAAATGCCAAATTCTTGAAACCCGATCCATCCAAGCATTTTATAACTGTCTGACATTTTCTCACAATTTAGACACATTCCTAAGAGTCATTCTTGAGTATAATTTTTCCATATTCTATGCAAAATTTTTACTTTGTTTCCTAAATATATCACATATCTCACCTCTTCTAAATTATTCTATTGTTCGTAAGTAGGTAAAACAAATTCCAAATAGATGTTATTCTGTGTTCTTACCTATTCATCATAACAACTACTACAGTAATTTCTATTATAGTTAACTCACAATAATATTATTTGATTTTATCCATTCAATGACTTCTCATTTTCAATGAATAGCTATACTGTCACATACATTTTCATTTGGCTTCTATGTTTTCACTGGTCTCATCTTTTATCACTTCTGGCTTTTTAATATTCCACCAATATCAAACTGCTAGTTATAACTTTCATAACCAGCTTCTATACTGTCCTTTGATTTGAGTCATGTTCTATCTTTTGGTTATAAAGGCATTCCCTTATGAACCTTATTTGACCATTTGTGCATCCACTCTTACATCTTAGACCAGCTTCCATGTTTAGTTTAGAAAGACATTCCTAATGCTTTAAAATGGTATAAGGTGAGTTTTGAGGCAACAGAAAAATAGAATGTTCTCATATTCTGCCCCAAGTTTGCTTGACAGTGATTCTATGTCCTGCTTTTTTGACATTTGGTGCATTCTCTCAAGATTTCGCTTTATGCATATGGCTCCCTTCTAGCCAGAGGGGACATTGGGGGTATAAAGACATGTTCATTATATCAGGGAGCAACAACACTACTCACAGAAACACTCTGTCTTGAGGATTTAGAGTCACTCTGACTGTAAATATTTTTATGAGTATAATTGAGTCTTCATGCTTTCAACCCTAAGGCTCTTCTCTCCCCTTCACTTCCAGCATGGTTGATCTGCTTCCTGGTCTCCTACTGTGTCACATTTTTCTCCTGCTTCCTCTCTCAGTGAATCTTTGCTGCCTAATGCTCTAGATATTCAGCTTCTCTAGGAATCATAGTGTCCTATCCTTCTATTGAATATTTTTATTAATTTTTCAGCAAGCCATAGTTAAATATAATCTATGAGCACATTTATTATATATATAGTAAAACTATATAATATCTAAAATTCATGAATGATATATATCTATCCCCAGTAACATTAGTGTCTCAAAAATGAGAACTCTCGTATTAAATATTTATATCAGATACATCCTGTTGATCAGTAAATAAATATTGAATGAATACATCTGATGAAAATTTTCTACTCTGTAAAAAATTGGTGCAGTCTGATTCACAGTATAATTTACTGTGCTGGTGCTTTTTAAAGCATAAAACTATGTGATCTGCCAGAAGTATAGAAATTTTATAAAAGGTATCAAACCTCTATATCGACATCTCAACTTAATTCCATTATATAAAATAATTTTAGCTATGAATTTGGATGCAGTCACTGTAAGATGATAGACTTAACATATTTTTCACAAGTCTATGTTTATAGTAAGCAACTTATTTCTTGTAAAATTGATCTTGAACAAATTTTAGTTAGAATTATCCCAAGGGACTTTGACAAAGGATAAATGACAATAGGAAATATCCTCAGTCAGGGAGCCCACAAATATGTATTAATTTACAAAGTAGCATATAGCCCATGGAAATATCTCTCTATAATTCAAGCATACCTGATTTATTTCACTTATTAACAGCTGGTGTGCACTGAGTGTTTGTATTCAAGGCATTATCTGACATGAAGAGAAGTGATATATACCTAAATAGTTGCTGAAAATCCTTGACAGTCTTTGGAATAAAATGTCAGAGAAAAACTTGATTTTTGGTGATTGCATGATTCTGTAATTTCTATATTTTTAAGTATCTAAATATTTTCAAAGGCATATTCTCTTAATGTATTCAAATAAAATGAAGGTCCAGTATAGAAAGAATTTATTTGCTAGCAGAGTGATAGTTCAGTGGGTAGGGCATTTGTCTTGCTTGTGGCCGACCGGGGTTCAATCCCGGCATCCCATATGGTCTCCTGAGCACCACCAAGAGAAATTCCTGAGTGCATAGCCAGGAATAACCCCTGAACATTGCCAGGTGTGACCCAAAAAGCAAAAAAAAATAAAATAAAATGAAAATAATTTATTTGCTAATAAAAGAGACAGACATGGGGCAGAGCTGCTACTGGCTCTCACTGTGCCCAGCCGCATATGAGGAGCCTGGGAGGGATGGCTGGTTCTAGCCCTGGCCCGCCACCCCAGCTGAACCTCACAACAAGCCAGACAACCTTCCACTCCATGAGAACCTCCATTTTCCACATCCGGACTTCCCCCTCGTCAGAACTCCACCCAGCAGACCAGCCTATCACAGCCTGGCTTGCACGGCTGGGCCGCGGTTCATCCATAAATGCTGGATTTTGAGATGACTACAAGAGTATGCTACCCACACGGCAGAGCCTGGCAAGCTACCCGGGTGCATTTGATATGCCCAATACCAGTAACAATTATAGACCTCATTCTCATGATCTGATGGAATGGTTTGAGGCTCTTTATGTTCCTGGAGCAAGCAGGTGCCCTTGGGCTTTACTTTCATGAGACAGGTCATATGGAGATATTACTGGTGCCCGCTCGAGCAAATCGATGATGAATGAGAAGACAGTGACAGTGACAGTGAATAAAAGTAGAAGTTCTAAAAATAATGGAAACAAATTCTTAAAATATTTTGTTATTAAATAAACTTTAAGTTTGGCATATGATTGCATTACTACTAATGCAATTGTTTTGACTTTTTATGATTATATAATTAAACAAGAGAAGAGAATTTATATTTTGAAATTTTACAGATCTGAATAATATGACAAAAAATGTCGATGCCATATAGATCATTAACAAAATGTTTCAAAGATATTCAGTAGTTTGCACAAGAACATCTAAGAAACATATGGTATTAATGATTTTAAAGTGTTAGTTTATTTCTTTATTCAATCTTTCATTTGTATTTTCTTATACACTAGAAATGTTCTAGATATTCTGTTAAGTTTAAGACAGGGGCCATTTATAGTAACGTCCTAGCTCATGCAGAGTCTGAAGTCCAGGAATAGATCATAAATAAACATTTATGTAGCATAAAAAGGGAAAGTGTAAATCTCTTCTTTGCTTGTATCACTTGTCTTCCCATTGTTCATCAATTTGCTGGGCAGGTGCCTGTAATGTCTCCATTAATTGGGAATGAGGTCCATTATTGTTACTGTTTTGGGCATATTGAATATACCATGGATAGATTGACAGGCTCTGTTGTGGCTCTGGGTTCATCCCAGGGGGCCCATTCTTCTATGTCAGACCATCAACCATCTAGGATCCATGGGGCAGAGCCCTGGGGGCGGGGGTTGTAGACAAACCTGTCTCCTGTCTGCCACCGCTGATGCAGCTGGGCAAGGCAGCCACACCTGCAACGCCTCAAGGGGTAGGAAAGTGTAAATAATCTGAAAAAAAAACCCAGTAAAAAACACTAAAAACACTAAATGTTTTGGAGATACCCAAAGAGGAGCAACCTTGTTTAAGGAGACAGGGATACATTACTTTGCACCTTTTGTTTTATCTACCTCTTTACCCTTTTTTTTCCTCAAAAGACAATTTTAAAGAAATTCTTTAATTCTCTAATTAATCTCATCCTTTGAAAAACTGTACACCATTTAAGTACAAACTGATTTAGAAATTATTTGCATTTGAGTCCCTTGTAGACAGATTTTTAACAATTTTAAGACTAAGCACAAAAATGCAAAACAAGGGAGAAGATATAATTTAAACAAGTAAATGTTCTAATCAACAGAGGAGCAACAGGAAGCTTTGCTTAGTTTTATGTGACAAGATTTGATTGTTACTATAAAGCCAGGGATTGCTTCAAAGATAAATTTGCCTTATGCAGAAACACGAGGAATTTCAGAATTGAGAATATTCAGGATTCTCAGAGCTGAGAAGCCCCGAGTCTTTAATGATGGACATTTTCTTTTAATTTACCAGTTCTATCTTTCTCTTTCTACACTTTGCTGAATAGCTTAATACTCCCCTAAATGTGCAGGGCTACATAAGTAATTCTTACTTCTGAAGTGAAATACTTTATTTTCTCTCCCTGAAATATTGTTTGTTTCTTTATCTTACTGTAATTGTTATTCATCAGTATCTCAAACATCTATTACCACACTTTCATGATTCTTTAGGACTTTCCTATGTGATCCTGTTTTTAACTCTAGCTAATTGCAACAGAAATGTTTATTTATACTGTTTCTCTTTTTAGTGGAAATAGAAGAAGATTGGTCCACACACTGTGGTGCACAGGACTCACTGCAGATTCTATTCTCAGGAGTAATACCTGGCAGGGCACAGGAGACCCTATATGTTGCTAGAGATTAAATTGAGGTTTTCTGTATTAAGTCAGTGGCATTACCTATCTTCTCTCTCCAACCTTTATATAATTTTTCTTTTTTTCCTGCTCTTTCGTCTTTGCTTTTAACCAGCTCTGTAAAATTCAGCAGTAATGCTAGTCACATATATATTTTTCCTAGCAGTTATCTTAACTGTCACTTTAACATGTAATCAATATAAAAATGATTAATTTTTCACATTCTTCTTTTTGTCTTTAAAATGTGTGCTAGTAACATTTCAATTGATGAGTATTCCACTAAATTAAACACTACAGGCCTAGAACTTAAATTCCTTGTAGACAATAATTTTGATATTTTTCATGGCAGAACAATATATAATTAAATCACAAGATTATTACAATAGAAGATAGCATTGTTTATGATGGCGGCTAAGTGTTGGGTCCAAATAAACAGAGAATAGGTTGTTGTTCCTGAAGGAATGGTTTGAGGCTCTTCATATTCCTGAATCAACCAGATGCCATTGGGCTACAATGGCACATGATAGGATCCAATGAAAATGTTACTGGTGCCTGCTCGAGCAAATCGATGAATAAAGGGATTCAAGTGATCAAGTGATCAAGGTTGTTGTTACTATCTTAAACAAGTTCATTCACTGTATCACTGTCTTCCCACTGTTCATCGAATTGCTCAAGTGGGCACTAGTAGCATCTCCATTAGTCCTGTCACAAGCAAGTGCAACCCAAGGGCATCTACTTGCTACAGGGAAGAAGGAGCCCAAAACCATTCTTCAGGTTATGGAACTGAGGTCCATAATAGTTACTAGTCTTTGGCATAAAAGTAAATAAAACACGGTAGCTTGCCAGGCTTTACCGTGTAGGTGGTATAGTCCCAGTTGAAGGCTATCAACCTGAGCATTTACTGATGAAACTTAAAGGGGGAAGATCAGGTTTTCTCTTGAATGGAGCTCTGAGGAACTATGGAGTCTGGTTGTTGAGAATGACTAACTGCATGATGTGTGGTTTGCTCTGTCTTCTTGCCTGGCTTACTTCTGCCAGGCTTCTTGCCAGGATTAACATCAGTTAAAACATGTCTATAACTGTTTACTATGTATAAATGTGAAAGGAATTGGGGAGAACCTTAGCAAAATTCAGTATCCTATAAAAAATATCGCAAGGCCACCTTGCGGCCGCGCACCAAGGGACATGTGGGTCTGGCGTGGGTGGGTCTCTCTTCCGGGGCAACTGGCATGGAGGCGGAGGAAAGGGCAGTGCCCAAAACTTCACTCCGAGTCTGGCCAGCATGGTCTCTCCCCGCTCATGAGAGCAAACCCTTGGAGCAATGTTGGACTCGGCCAGAGAATGGCCGAGCCCCTTATTGGGAGGTCAGCTCCATGGGTTGCTTCCACATGGTGCCAGCCGAGCAGCACAGCTGTGGGTCTGAAGTGGAGCTGGGGCTGTGGCTGAGCTGGGGCTGTGGCTCCGCGGGTGAGCGCCTGCCTTGTGTATGGGAGGTTTCGGGTTTGATTCCCGGTACAACACGCCCCTGTACAACTGCTGGGTGCAATCCTGGTGGTCCCAGCACCCCCAGGCCTGAGCACAGAACCGCATGGGGTGGTTCTAGGACCACAAACACTGCTGGGAGTCAACTAAAGAAACAAAAGAGGGGCCAGAGTGATAGCACAGTGGGTAGAGCCTTTGTCTTGCAGGTAACCAATGGGGCTTGGTTCTTTTCGGCATCCCATATGGTCCCCAAGAACCGCCAGGAGTAACACCAGAGTGCAGAGCTAGGAGTAACCTCTAAGCATTGTTGGGTGTGACTCAAAAAGAAAAAAAGGAACGGAGGAGGCTGGACCTGTCTCCTGCCTCAGGAAGCACTCCCACCTCTGGAAGCATCCCACCTCTGGAGTCGGGGGAGCTGGGAGGGGACCACATGTCACGCACCTGCACTAAGGTTGTCAGGTCATTCCGTTCTAACAAGTTCATTAATATTTCAAACTGAACCATCCTAATCTCTATCTATAGATATGCAATCTATAGCCTGAAGACAAAATATATATTTAATTCTAATTTAGTTCACAAAAGGATTTATACACAATGACTTACTATGTTCTGAATTTCTACACTTGTCAAATCCAGCGGGGCCTCAGACTGGCTGAAGGGGCGACACGATTATGGACACCTGGCCGTCATCTTTATTTAATTTAATTTTATTTTGCTTTTTTGGGTCACACCCGGCTATGCTCAGGGGGTTACTCCTGGCTCTGCACTAAGGAATTACTCTGGCAGTGCTTAGCTCAGCAAGCTACTAAGAGTATACCACCTGCATGGCAGAGCCTGGCAAGCTGTCCAATGCGTATTCAATATGCCAAAACCAGTAATAAAAAAATGTTCATCTTCCTGACCCTTAAAGAGCCCTTAATACGGCAGCACTAAGAAGGATGAACAAGGAGGAAATGATAAAATTTCAGGGTCATACTAAGCTGACAAAACGAAGAAGGACTAAAATGACAGTCTGTACTTTCAATGCACGCACACTGGCAACAAAAGCATATATCGAGGACCTGATGGTGCAAGCGCAAAAGATCAAGTATTACATCATTGGTCTTACTGAGATGAGGAGGCGTCAATCGCATCACACCGTTTTTAACACCAGAAAACTGTTTCTCGGAACATGTGATGAAAGAGGCGTCAGTGGCATCAGTGTCCTAGCTAACACGATCATGATTCATTTGAATGCCTAAACAGATAGGACGATTACACTTGGAGAGATGTGGCCTACTGCCAGCAGTTCTATCTTCACCATCTATGCACCAACATCCATATACAAGGAAGATGAAATTGAGAAATTCTACATGGAACTGGAGGAGTTCTATAAAAAAAATCACACCTTCTACAAGATCATAGTAGGTGATTTTAATGACAAGATAGAACCAAGAAATCAGCTGAAGAACTCCACATGGGACACATGGTCTAGAATGGAATGAACAGGGTAGAGATTATCTATGTTCATCATGTCCACCAAGACCATTCTTGGGAACTCACAGTTCCAGAAGGCTGAAGCGAAATGCTTGACATGGTAATCCACAGTTCCACAATTAATTTGACCACATCATCTCCAATCGATGATTTTGCCTGACTGATGTCGCAGTCGTCCCAAAATTCCAAACAGGATCGGACCATCATCTCCTTCGTGCAAAATTCTACTTCACTCAACAGGGAGAAAAGGCTGCAATGTTTAAAAAGAGAACTCCCAAAATGACCACCAACTGGGAACTCTTTGGTACCACTGCAGCAACATGGGAAGATACTATCATTGATAACATCGATGAAGAATACAACCGACTGGTTCAGCACCTTCATGATTGTGCAAAGAATGCCAAGAGAGAAAAAAACACAGAAGGATGCCTGTCTTCAAAAACTCTCGAGCTCATTTGCCAACATGGCAAGGTGTGGGCCTCAGGCAAACAAATGCTAACACCCAAGCTTGCAAAGCAGTGCAGAGAAGCCATAAAAGAAGACCTCAGGAAGAGAAGATCGAAATACTGGAAGATGCAGTAGAAGTCGGGAAAAGCACTTGCAACTCCCGCCTGTCCTTCGCCAACTATAAGACCAAGATGACTGCCATCCAACGTCTTGATGGATCTATCACAACTTACAGAAAGGCAGTAGAGATTATCCATGACTTCTACTCAGATCTCTTTGATAGCCATTTCTATCTGCCCACATATGAAATTCTGCAGGATGGATATGTCGTTCTCCAACATTCTCTCTTCTGAAATCCAACATACAATTTTCAGTAAAGAAGGGAACCGCACCAGGCCCAGGCAAAGTCAGACCCGAACACCTGAAGAATTGCCTTCAGTACTCATCAAAACACTGGCTCGGCTCTTCACACGCTACCTGTCTTAATGCAAGGTGCCCTCCCATTGGAAAACCAGCAGGACAGTTCTACTGTTCCAGAAGAGAGACATTTACAATATTGGCAACTATCGCCCCATCTGCTTTTTATCTGTCATCTACAAGCCACTCTGTCTCACGTTCATTGATTTAAAGAAAGCCTTTGATTCTGTGGAGACTGAAGTGGTCATTGAAGCCCTAGCCAAAGAGGGTGTTCAAACCCAGTAGATGAAGATCCTTTGTGAGCTGTATTACGGATTCACCACCAGGATCTCACCGTTCTAAAAAGAAGTGATCATCGATGTCAAAAGAGGGGTTTGGCAGTGTACTCCCCAGAACGACCACCAACTGGGAACTCTTTGGCACCATTGCGGCAACATGGGAAGATACCATCATTGATGACATCGATGAAGAATACAACCGACTGGTTCAGCACCTCCATGATTGTGCGAAGAATGCCGAGAGAGAGAAAGACACCAAAGGACGCTTGGCTTCAGAAACTCTTGAGCTCATTCGCCAACGTGGCAAGGCGCGAACCTCAGGAGACCAAATGCTAACGTCCAAGCTTGCTAAACAGTGCAGAGAAGCGATAAAAGCAGACCTCAAAGACAGAAGAGCAGAAATACTGGAAGATGCAGCAGAAGCCGGGAAAAGTATTCGCACTGCCCGCCTGTCCTTCGCCAACTATAAGACCAAGATGACTGCCCTCCGACGCCCTGATGGATCTATCACATCTTCCAGAAAGGCAATGGAGAAGATTATCCAGGACTTCTACTCAAATCTCTTTGATAGCCACATCCACCAGCCCACATACCAAATTCCACAGGATGGATATGTCATTCCCAACGTTCTCCCTTCTGAAATCCGACATGCCATCTCATCTGTAAAAGAAGGGAACAGCACCAGGCCCAGACAAAGTCAGACCCGAACATCTGAAGAATCTGCCGTCAGTACTCATCAATACACTAGCTGGGCTCTTCACACGCTACCTGTCTGAATGTAAGGTGCCCTCCCAATGGAAAACTAGCAGGACAGTTCTACTGTTCAAGAAGGGAGACATTCACGACATCGGCAACTATCGCCCCATCTGCCTGTTGTCTGTCATCTACAAGCTGTTTACAGGAGTTATCCTGAACAGGATTAGCGGAACACTAGATGAAGGACAACCATGCGAGCAAGCAGGTTTCCGGAAAGGATTCAGCACAATCGACCATATCCACACAGTAACCAAGCTCATTGAGGTTTGTAGGGAGTACAAGATGCCACTCTGTCTCACGTTCATTGATTTACAGAAAGCCTTTGATTCTGTGGAGATTGAAGCAGTCATCGAAGCCCTAGTCAAACAGGGTGTTCAAACCCAATACATCAAGATCCTTCGTGAGCTGTATTACAGATTCACCACCAGGATCTCACCATTCTACAAAGAAGTGATCAGTGATGTCAAAAGAGGGGTTCGACAGGGTGATACCATCTCACCAAAACTCTTCACTGCCACCCTTGAGAACATCATGAGACAATTAGAATGGGAAGGAATGGGAGTGAAGATAGATGGTCGGCAACTACACCACCTCCGCTTCGCTGATGACATCATTCTAATAACACCATACATTAGCCAAGCGGCACAAATGCTGGCTGACTTTGACCGAGAATGTGGAAAGGTAGGTCTACAGCTGAATCTGAAGTAAACTATGTTCATGAGAAATGAACTGGTTCCAGAGGCCCCATTCACTCTCAATGGAACAAACATCTCTGAATGCAGCAGTTATGTGTACCTAGGTCAAGAACTCAACATGATGAACGACCTAAAACCTGAGCTGCGCAGGAGGAAGAGAGGCGGCATGGAATGCCTTCAAAGGCATCGAAGAAATAACTAAAAGGACAAAGAACCTCCGGCTCCGGGCACATCTCTTCAACTCCACCATTCTCCCTGCATTAACATACGCCTCAGAGACCTGGGCCCTACGAAAGAAGGATGAGAATGCTATTCGGGTCTCCCAGAGAGGCATCGAAAGAGCTATGCTTGGAATATCACGTCTCACTCAAATGATAGAAGGAATCCGGAGTTCTGACCTCCGTCGCTATTCCAGAATCAGGGACGCTGTCTCGTTTGCCAAGGCATCGAAAATCAGATGGGCTGGACATGTAATGCGATTTGGAGACAACCGCTGGACTAGAGCCATTACCGACTGGATCCCACGGGATGTCAAAAGATCACGTGGCCACCCACCTACAAGATGGTCAGACTTCCTTGTTAAGACCCCGAAGGAACGGTTTGAGGCTCTTCATATTCCTGAATCAACCAGATGCCATTGGGCTACATTGGCACGTGATAGGGTCCAATGGAAATGTTACTGGCGCCCCCTCGAGCAAATCGATGAATAACGGGATTCAAGTGATCAAGTGATTACATCATTAAAACACAACATCCATCACCAGAGAACCTACCTCCCTCACCCCAACTACCCCAATGCCCTTCTTTTTTTCCAGAAATTCTGCTGTGTAGATAAATTTTTCTGTTGTGTCGCCTTTGACCCTCTGTTGCTAACTTGCTATGTATCTTAAGTCTGCCTATCAGAGATTGTTCTATATTCTTCACTTTTGTCAGACTTAACTAATTCTATCCATGTTGCTGTGAATTGTCTGATCTTATCTCTTCTTGGTGCCTTGCTCCTTTTTATTACAGTCCCCCACATTCAATCAAAAAGATGAGAAAGGAAAACAAAGGGGAAGCAAGGGTCCAGGCCTAAGTTATACTGGTCATTAGGAGAGTGATACAACTATATATTCAAAACACAGACTCAACAACATTGAAACCATGATTCAAAGCTGCAACCTCCACAGATTATAATGTGGCTGTCAAGGAGGTGGTGGGAGATGTGGGAGAGGCATGAGTATGGGATACTGGCAGATGGAAGCTGACACTGGTGTAGAATTGGTTCTAAGTTATTAGATGCCAAAAACTCAACTATTAGTAGCTTTGTAAATCAATATGCTAGGTCACTGCAGATCAGAAATGCAAAGACAAAGAATAGAGAGTACAGAAAATAGTTTTATTGCATGCTTAGGGTCCCAGTCAGAGGGACTCTCAAGAGCCTGAACACCTGGCTAGTTCTCCCTTTATAAGTTTATGCAATAGTATTCAAATGATTATTCATGTTATTGACTTTTATCTAAGCAAAGCAAAAGGACATTTAGAAGCAGAAGACAGAGGTTAACATACTGCATCAGGTTATCAGGTCTACATTCTTTCTATGAGAAAACACTTTTCTGTTGGTAATCAAACTTGACCCTACTCCTCCCAGGTGGCCCCTGGGGCACCCTTTGATTTGAGTCTGGCTTAGACATGCAGCAATATCTCTTGCTTTTGTGCCCTTTTCTTCAGGCAGGTTTGTGTCATGGTGGTGCTCACTAATATTCTTTAATTAAAATATTATTAAAAATAAAAAAGCTGGGTGGCTCTCTGGCAGGAGTCTCACCAAGTGATGGTCTCTGGTGACTTGAAGTCACTCTCTCTCTTTTTTTTTTGCTTTTTTGGGTCACACCAGGCGGCGCTCAGGGGTTACTCCTGGCTCTGCACTCAGGAATTACTCCTGGCGGTGCTCGGGGACCATATGGGATGCCAGGGATCAAACCTGGGCCGGCATGGGCCGGCTGCATGCAAGGCAAATGCCCTACCCGCTGGGCTATAGCTCTGGCCCCATTGAGGTCACTCTTAAATCAGTGTCTTTAGAAGTCACCAAGCTCTGAACTTTGGGATAAAATCTACAATAGCATTCAGATCTTGTTGCAAAATTGAATCAGTAATTGGCAGTTAGATAGTAAGCATAACAATGAAAGGCATTTAAACCTCCTGTTGTTAAGAATCTTTAGGTCAATAGCAGGATTTTAAAATCAATTTAAGGGTTAGCTAGAAGATACAGAAGAGAAACTACAATCAAAGTAATAAGGTTAGATAACCCTAGTCATGTTAATAGCTACCTAAAGCTTGCCATCAATCCCATATTGATTCTCACCTTGTTTTCTTTTTCCAAAACAGTGTGTGTTGGTGGGGGGGGGGAGGATAGTGATGGCAAGCATAATATCACAATCTTGAGGAAATAATCAAATTAGTGCAAATAATGATAGAGACCAACTGCTGCTAATGAAAAAGATGTTTCTAAAATATCTAAGAATATAGAGAGGCAGTGGGAAGAGGCTTTGGCAGTTTGGAAATCAATGAAGGGAAAGAGGAATATTGGAGATTGCCTGTGATAGGAAAACTGGGGTCAGACTTTTCCTCCGTCAAAGTTGCTTCTGTTTCTTTATCAGCACTGACACTACCTGATACTTGTCTTAGTGCGGCTCAGGGCAGGAAATACAAAAGAGATGAGACTCCCAACGTTACAAAGAAGGTGCAGAAAAGGGAACTTTAACTCAAGATTCTCTATTGTCATTCTGCCTTCACCAACTCTAAATTTGATTTTTCTGTATTCAACAACTTGAATCACAGTTATTTATCTGTCCATAGGAACAGTAATCATTCCCATCATTTTTCAAGAAAATCAAGAAGAGATTCTTATTTGTGATAGCCCCACCAATGGCACATAAAAAATTATTTTATTTGCTGAAATATTTGAGTCTTTTAGAATCAACCTGTAAATAGGAATGGATGATATTTCAGATCTCTTTCATTCTGAGTGCCTGATCTCAAATCACAAACTGTGTTAAATTTGTGACCTTAGATGTTGCTCATATAAAACATATACATATATATGCACATATATATGATTCAAGACTAAATAAATATAAATACACATATATGATCCAGGATTCTAAATAATTTGTATGCCATGTGTACATGTAATCTCTTTATGTCTCTATACATACCTACTTGCTACCCAAGTCTTTAAAATAAAGACATCAATTTACAAGTGTGCAAAATTTGAACTAGAGAGGTTATACATGGGTTATGGTGATGCCTTGCATGTGACTAATCCTGGATTTATTCCTGGCAGTATTTATGCTCTTCCAAGTAACACCAACAGTCATTTTGAGCACGAGCCAGGAGTAAACCCTCAACACTACTGTATGTGGCCCCAAATCAAATTTTTAAAAATGGAGAAAAATGTACTTAATGGTTTACATTTTTGCACAAAGCAAAAAAAAAGGCAAATGGTTCATTGATGAGAATGTCATAGTTAGATAGATATCATTCATATATACACCATTTTATGTATACCACTCACTCATTTATTTTTAATAATATAAAATAGCTTACACCTGTAAGAAAAGTAGAAACCATATGATCAGAAAATCTTGCTTTTTTATCCCCTACATTTATTTCCCAAAGTTAGAACTAATAGTCCACAATAAATAAGTAAATTTAAAAAAATATTTTCCCTTCAACATTATTGAAAAACCCAGACTTGTTTGGAGGATAGCTTATTAACCTGCTTTCCACACTCAAACTTTTTTCTTTTCAATATGAGAAGTCTGAGGACTATAGAGACTATTAAAATGTTGCATGGAAATGTCAGAATTAAGCAAAAACTACAGTCCTCCAACTCTTACTTGAGAATATTTAGAACCTTGTAGACTTTTATCGGTTTCCATAACGGAAAGACTGTGGGAGTGATTGCTTTTCAATCCAGCCGTTCATGCTGCAGAAATCAATGCTGAAATGTTCTTGCTTCATTTTGAAATTTACCTTGTTGGTTTTGATTGATGGAGATAAAAAGCATTCTGAATATTTCTGGAATTCTTTGTCTAAGTCTATTCCAAATGACATTTCACAAAATTGTTGCTGCTTGGTGTGCATAGAATGCTTCAACAATCAGTTAAGACTAATAAATCATCATATTACATCTAGAGGGATTTCTATTTTTGTTTTTCTGATTAGGCTGATACACCTCTACAGATAAATGGGTTTAGGATAATACATAAGCTCTCAGGTAGGTTTCTGGATTTTACATGGAAATAACAGCCAGATGTCACTCAATTCTATAAAATGCTTACTTTCTCACTCGCACATTCTTTCTCTCCAATGTTCATGTTGTCAGATATTTGTTCATTCAGAATTGACTAAGATTCTATTCATTGCACGCAAATGTTTGCTTAGTGATTTGGAAATGCATAAAACACAGACTTCTTTAGGACTTCTTCATTAAATTTAGCTCATTTTTAAATATAGTTACAGAGATTAAATAAAAGCTTTTACTAGACCATATGATACCAAGTTTGTCCTTATGCTTTTTTTATTAGAAAATCTATGCATAGGTTTAAAAAAATAACTTTTGAGGGCATAGGGAAAGAGATGAAATTTGGGTCAATGGTGGAGAGATGATGGCACTAATGTAGGTTCCGGACACTGAATGCTTTAAACTCTGTTAGTAACAGATTTGGAAAGCACAAAGCCTAAATCATAAATACTTAAATATGACTAAATGGTGATCTATGGCAAACTGCCTACAATAACCAGTTCAATGGGACCAGGGGAGGGAAACTGAGGACAATGGTGGTAGAATGATGTACACAGGAGAACAGATGGATGTTGGAATACTGCATGACTACAATCATGAACAAGTTTGTCAATGTGTACCTCACAGTAATTCAATAAGAAATTATTTGGGGTTTAGGGATACATTAAACATAATGTAAATTAATCAGGAAATTCAATAAGAAATTATTTCTACTCTTGGTTTTTCATGTGCTTAATTCATTTCATTTATTTTTAATTAATTAATTTGGTTTTGCAGTCATACATGACTATGCTTAGGGATCACTATTATAAATGCTTATGGGAGCTTATTTTATAAGGGATTGAATTACTTTAAGCCATGTGCACATAGACCAGATCATCTTCAATCGATGATTTTGCCTGACCGATGTCACTGTCGTCCCAAAATTCCAAACAGGATCAGACCACTGTCTCCTTCCTGCAAAATTCCACTTCACACAATGGGGAGAAAAGGCTACAGTTTAAGAGAACTCCCAGAACGACCACCAACTGGGAACTCTTTAGCACCATTGCAGCAACATGGGAAGATACCATCACTGACAACACGATGAAGAATAAAATCAACTGGTTCAGCACCTCCATGATTGTGCGAAGATGCTGAGAGAGAAAGCCACAAAAGGATGCCTGTCTTCAGAAACTCTCGAGCTTATTTGCCAACACGGCAAGGCGCGAGCCTCAAGCAACCAAATGCTAACGTCCAAGCTTGCAAAAGCAGTGCAGAGAAGTGATAAAGGAAGACCTCAAAGAGAGAAGAGCAGAAATACTGGAATGCAGCAGAAGCCGGGAAAAGCATTTGCAACTCCCGCCTGTCCTTCGCCAACTATAAGACCAAGATGACTGCCCTCTGACACCCTGAAGGGTCTATCGCATCTTCCAGAATGGCAATGGAGAAGATTATCCATGACTTCTACTCAGATCTCTTTGATAGCCATGTCCACCTGCCCACATACCAAATTCCACAGGATGGATATGTCATTCCCAATGTTCTCTCTTCTGAAATCCGGCATGCCAGTTTGTCGGTAAAGAAGGGAACAGCACCTGGCCCAGACAAAGTCAGAACCGAACACCTGAAGAATCTGCCATCAGTACTTATCAATACACTAGCTCAGCTCTTCACACGCTACTTGTCCAAATGCAAGGTGCCGTCCCAATGGAAAACCAGCAGGACAGTCATACTGTTCAAGAAGGGAGACATTCACGACATTGGCAACTATTGCCACATCTGCCTGTTGTCTGTCATCTAAAAGCTGTTCACTCGAGTCATCATGAATATGATTGGCAGAACACTAGATGAAGGACAACCATGTGAGCAAGCTGGCTTCCAGAAAGGATTCAGCACAATCGACCATATCCACATGGTAACCAATCTCATTGAGGTTTGTAGGGAGTACAAGATGCCGCTCTGTCTCACGTTCATTGATTTACAGAAAGCCTTTGATTCTGTGGAGACTGAAGCAGTCATCAAAGCCCTAGCCAAACAGGGTGTTCAAAACCAATACATCAAGATCTTTCGTGAGCTGTATTACGGATTCACCACCAGGATCTCACCATTCTACAAGGAAGTGATCATTGATGTCAAAAGAGGGGTTCGACAGGGTGATACCATTTCACCAAAACTCTTCAGTGCCACCCCCCAAGAACATCATGCAATGATTAGAATGGGAAGGAATGGGAGTGAAGATAGATGGTCGAACAACTACACCACCTCCGCTTTGCCCATGATATTGTTCTAATAACACCAAGCATTAGCCAAGCGGCACAAATGCTGGCTGACTTAGACCGAGATGTGGAAACATAGGTCTATAGCTGAATCTAAAAAAAAACAATGTTCATGAAATATGAACTAGTTCCAGAGGCCCCATTCACTCTCAATGGAACAGACATCTCTGAATGCAGCAGATATATATACCTAGGTCAAAGAAGTCTTAAAAACCTGAGCTGCGCGGGAGGAAGAGAACAGCATGGAATGCCTTCAAAAGCATCAAATAAATAGCTAAAAGGAAAAAGAACTTCCGGCTCTGGGAACATCTCTTTGACTCCACCATTCTCCCTGCATTAACATAAGCCTCAGAGACGTGAGTCCCTACGAAAGCAGGATGAAAATGCTATTCGGGTCTCCCAGAGTTAATCAAAAGAGTTATGCTTAGAATATCACGCCTCACTCAAGTGAGAGAAGGAATACGGAGCTCTGATCTCTGTGGCTATTCCAGAATCAGGGACTCTGTCTTATTTGCCAAGGCATTAAAAATAAGATGGGCTGAACATGTAATGCAATTTGGAGACAACCACTGGACTAGAGCTGTTACCGACTGGATCCCATGGGATGTTAAAATATCCTATGGCCGCCCACCTACAAGATGGTCAGACTTCTTTGTCAAGACCCTGAAGGAATGGTTTGAAGTTCTTCATTTTCCTGGATCAACCAGATGCCATTAGGCTACATTGGCATGTGATAGGGTCCAATGGAAATGATATTGGTGCCCGCTCGAGCAAATGAATGAATAACGGGATTCAAGTGATCAAGTGATCAAGTGATCATGAGCAAGGCAAGAGCTTGAACTTGAGCTTTTGTATTATATATCCAGCCTATAATTTATTTCAGAAACTGTACACAGAAAATATAAATTTTATATTTGGTTTAAGATATACTGGCAAGCTACCCATGTCGTATTTGATATGCCAAATACCAGTAACAATTATAGACCTCATTCCCACGACCTGGTGGAATGGTTTGAGGCTCTTTATGTTCCTGAAGCAAGCAGATGCCCTTGGGCTACACTTGCTTTTGACTGAACTTATGGAGATATTACTGGTGCCCGCTCGAGCAAATCGATGATCAAAGGGAAGTAAAGTGATCAAGTTGAAGATGATGATATGACAATGATGATAATATGATGAGATGATGATGATCATAGATGATAAGGATGATGAAGAGATGATGATGAGATGATTATGACAATGATGACAATGAGATGATGATGATAATATGATGATAAGGATGATGATGAAGTGATGATGATGAGATGATAAGGGTGATGATGAGATGATGATTATAATATGATGAGGTGATGATGATGGTATTATATGATGATGGTGAGGTGATAATGATGATGATGAGATGATGGTGATGAGATTATAAAGAAGATATGATGATGAGGAGGTGATGATGATATGATGATGAGATGATGATGATGGTGATGATGAAATAATGATCATGATGAGATGATGATGAAATGATGATGACTATGAGATTATGATGATGATGAAGATGAGATGATTATGATGGTGATGATGTGATTATTATGGTGATGATTAGATGATGATGATGAAATGATGATGGGGATGATGAGATTATAATAAAAGAGATAATGATGGTGATGATGAAATGATGATGATGGTGAGATGATGAAATGATGATGACTATGAGATGATGATGACAATAATGATGGCGATGATGATGATGATGATGATGATGATGATGATGAGATGATGATGAGATGACGATGCTGCTGCTGCTGATACTGCTGCTACTGCTATTGCAGAGATGATGATAAGGATGACTGGTTTGGGGTCCAGTTCAGCTGTGCTAATGCACATTCCTGCCTCTGAGCTTAAGGATCGCTCCAGTGCTGAAGTGAAACTGCAGCAGGTATGGTGCTTGACCTGCACGTGGCCTACTGAGATTTGATCCCCAGTACCCCACACACTCCCTGGAACCCACCAGTAGTGATCCCTGAGCACAGAGTCAGGAGTGAACCCTGAATACCATGAGATGTGGTGAAAAACAAAAACAAAAGGGATTATTCCTGACAGAATTCAAGTTGTTGTGCAGTGCCAGAGATTTAACTCAGGTGTCAGCCACATGTAAACAGTCTTAACACCTATACTATTTCTTAAGCCCTAAAAGATAGCATTTTAAATAGGCATAAATAGAATGATGGCTTTGTAGATGAAAACAAATATGACTGATTTTAATGATTTATGTAAATTTATATTACTTCATAAATAAATCTTCCTTATTATTCATTTTTAAATAAAAATATTTAAAGCATATTTCACTGGTTCTTGAAAAGTAGAATGAGCCAGATGGCCTAGGTAGAATAAAGATACTCAGAAGAGATGTGGACCTAGGATCTCTGAAATATATTTGTTAAGGCTCTGGCAATGAGGGCCATGCAAGTTCCCAAACTGATTTTATTGCTTGCTGTTTACATGAGCAAAGGATTCATGGTGTAAATTTCTACTTCAATTATACCTCTGGTCATAAGGATACAGTCAGCTGCAAATGCCATGACTTAAGTATTGTTTTTAGCAAGAACCATAGATCTGAAGTTAAGAAAGTGTGTTTAAAGCCTGCCTCTGCCACCTAGTGTGAACTTAAATGATTCATTTCCTCTTTGTAAGCTTCAGTTGTTGTAAACATAATAATTAGGAGACTTTCTGTGTCTAATATAGTTTATTTGCCTACTTTTCTGGTTTTGTGCTTAAAGTCTACTTCCATATACTTTATTAACAGCAGAGCTTTCTCCATTCAATTTTTCTATGTTTCTCATTCATTTTCTTCTGTCAATTTATGACATAGTTTCCACAATGCTGCCAGAATATCAACCATTACAGCAATTGTCAGTTGTTTCTCCCTCCAATCTCCTGAAGGACATGGCTTATGTATATTCTTAGAATCATAATTCATATTTTTACATTATTAATTATAATCACATTTTTAGTTTATTTTTATATGTTGGAAGTTATTTTATGAAACAGGATTGTAATTTTTAGTATAAAATTGTTAGGCCAGACCATAGTACACTGGGCAAGGCACTTGCCTTATACACAGCTGCCCTGCTTTGATACCCAGCATCCCATATGGTCCCCTGACTACACCAAGATTAATTATTGAGTGAAGAATCAGGAGAGAGCCCTGGGCACTGCTGGGTGAGTCCTCAAAACCAAAAAAAGTAAAAATAAAAATAAAATAAAATAAATGTATAGTGATGCATGTAATACCGTGTAGAATCTGGAAGAAGTTAACCAGAAGATCTAGCTAAGATCATTGATGACAATAGCTACACTTAATAACAAAGTTTTATTGTAGGTGAACCTTATGGTAGAAAATATGTCAGCTAGATTTTCATAGCTAGAGAGGAGGAGACAATGCTTAAGCTCAAAAGAAAGGGGGCTGGAGAGATAGTCCAGGGGGGAGGGTGTTTGCCTTGCATGTGGCTGACCTAGGTTTGATCCCCCTCATTCCATATGGTCCCTGAGCACCACCAGGAGTAATTCCTGAGTGAAGAGCCAGGAGTGACCCCTGAGCATCTCTGGGTGTGACCCAAAAAAGAAAAAAAACTGATTCCTTTGGTGGAGTTAATGCAGCTTATTTAAAGTTGAAGTGCTTTTGTTTGTTTTTAACTAGTTCAAAATATATCAGGTCTTAATAATTATGCCAAATGTGCTCTGCCAAGTTCTGTAAATGAAAAAAAACTCAGATAATAGTAATATGGTTTACTGAATATTTTAATCCCACTATTGAGACTTACTGCTCAGGAAAAAATTAGTAATTTATTTTTCAATTTTTTACCAACTGACAATGTACTTGCCCACTCAAGAAGTCTGACGGAGGTGTCCAAGGATATTTATGCTACTTTAATCCACCCTTGACTCAGGGTTATTCCTCAACTTTATATCATTCAGATCTGCTTCTTTAGGAAAATAAAATCATAGGATTTTAGTGGTTACATTGATTGTGAAATATCTGGAAAGATTTAACTGATAATCTTCTAAAAAGTTATCTATTGACCATTGTGTAGGTGATTAAGAACATTCATGATTCATGGGAAGAGGTGAAAATACCAACATTAAAAGGAATTCGGGAGTAGATTCTAACTCATGGGTTACTGAGAAACTCAGTGGAGGAAGTAACGGCAGATAGGGTGACATAGCAAGAAAACTGAAATTAGAAGTCAAGTCTGAGACACTATTGAATTGGTGAAATCTTACAATGAAATTTCAATGACTAACCATTTGATCCTCACGGATGAGCCAAAGACGTCATTTCATTGGGTAGAGAATCCCACAGACTGAAGACGCTATAGAACTCTGTGGAAAGACAAAAAGGAATTAGATTATGATCTAAGTTCAACAGTAGTGGCAGGCTATTGGAAGAAATACTATTGTGAATAAAATATAGTCAGATAACGTCAAGTGTTGCATAAGACTATTTTGTGAAAGGAATTGATGAGGCTGGCAGAGATATTCCAGAAGGTAGAGGGTGCTTGGCTTTCACATAGATGACCTGTGTTCTATCAATGAAACCTAGAAACCTAGTTCATTCAGTAGTGATCCCCATGTGTGGAGTCAGGAATAAGCCCTGCCAGGGGTGTCCTAAAAACAAAAACAAAACCAAAGTAATTGATGAAACAAATTTTGCTACCTATTTTTTGTTGTAGTTTTGCTTTCTGACAGTCTCAGTGTTGAACTCCGAGCCTCACGCTTGCCACTGATGTGCTCTGCCTCTGAATCACACTCCAAATGTCCCAATTTGTCATTGCCTTGTTTAAAAATTGTTCTATTATGTCAACTTTTAGAAAATTTGATTTTAAATCAAATTTGCGTTAATAACCATCAGAATTGATGCAAGCCCTGCACCAGCAGAAGAATTGCAAATTGTTAAAGGCTCAGACATAGATTGATACATTTTGAACAATAAAGTATTTTTTACTAGTTGTTCATTGTTTTATATTCATAATGCTATTGCAGCTACTAGTCTATGATATAATATAAAAACATCTTTTACACACAGTAGGAAATCAAGTATTGTGTTTGCCACTTCCTTGCACCATGTGCTTTATTTCAGTGGCCAGAGACTGGGCTTGTGTGGGGAAATGCTGAGGTGCCCTGCACAAAATCCAGGAGGGTCAGGAATCCCCCTTCTATCCCAGGGGATCAGTGGCTGGCAGACAGAGAAAGTCACAAGAATTCTGAGAAGTTTTAAAATGCTTTAGTTGGGCTGGGCGATAGCCCAGCGGGTAGGGCATTTGCCTTGCATGTGGCAGGCCTAGGCCGCCCGGGTTCGATTCTCGGCATCCCATATGGTCCCCGAGCACCGCCAGGAGTGATTCCTGAGTGCAGAGCCAGAAGAAACCCCTGAGCATTGCCGGGTGTGACCCAAAAAGCAAATAAATAAATAAATAAATAAATAAATAAATAAATAAATAAAAATAAAATAATAAAATAAAATGCTTTAGTTAACACAGGTTCTTGCATCCAAATCAGCAATTGAAAAAACCCCAAACTTAGGGTTCCCAGCTGGGCCCTGGCCACGTTCAGGCCAAGATGGCTGCCACCACATATTAAAGCCCAGAAGAGAGGAGACAGTGAACCAGCGCCAGCAGAAAGGGAGAAAAGGAGAGCACTCAGACTGGAAACAGCCTACTTTTATATTCCTGCAAGACAGACCCTCCACTTCTATAGAAAGCCATCAGGGTCAAATGCCCTCAGGTAATTTCACTCAGGACCTCACCTAGGCTCTTTGAGATGTTAATGTTGCCTAGCCAAGATCTGCCTTGTAAATGCCTCTGCAGGATAGAGAGGAGTTTCTGAGATGAACTGCATCTTAGAATACAAAGGCATGCATCTGTACCAAAGAATATACTATAGCCATTAAATATTTCTCCAAGCGTTCACAAGAGTATCATCTTTGCGTCATGGCAGTTCTGTATTTTAGCTTTGAGTTATCAGAGAGCCCTGCTTGCTTGCTTGGAGGCAAACAGTATTTCTCTCCTGTCTAATTACTTAGAGATCCAACCTGGCCAGGCAAATATACCGGTAAGATCTAGCTAGTCCCACAATGATAGTGGCAGCATGAGAGAATATTTATACCAGCCAGTATAGAATACATGATCAGATAAACTGCCACATTCGAACTGTCCTCCTCCTATCTACAAAGTGACCTGCAGAAGGCAACTCCAGGCCAGAGGCAGGAGTGTACTGCAACAGGCATGCATTATTTTTGAGGTATCTCTGCATAAAGGATTGCAGGTCTCGGGTACTGAAAGATACTCCATTGCTTCTCATGTAATTCTCTCTTGAGTCAAAGGAGATTATTTATGGGATAATTTCTAGGATCCAAGGCACAATACAAGAAATCAGGCTCATACCTTGCACATGGCTGACCTCTGTTTAATCCCACACACCACAGAGCACTCCCAAGGGTAGACCAGAGCATTTTAGCAGGTCCCGATGCACCACTGGGATGCTTGGGGTATTATCTAGTATTTGAGTTCTTCAGTAGTACCTTTGCAGTTTAATAGATCCATATAGGTTGGTTGACCAAGTATAACTGAAAATAGCCCCAAGTCTATTGAACATCCTCAGGGCCCTCAAATGTCACTCCATTTTTAGTATTTTATAAGTGTGTATTAAAATAAGTGCAGCTGGTATCACTGCTTTGATGTTTACCTGAAAATTCTTACATGCCTATCCCAGTAGTTTTAACTATTTCTCCAACCTTAATCCCATATATTTAGATGCATAATCAACCCACATTTCTCCATTCTTATTTCACAGTTACCACTTCTTCCCCAGATAGTAAAGCTCTACTCCACCCCATTGGATAAGCTCTCATCTATTGGTTCCATACCTTCCCCGAATGAGAAACTAATAGCTTGGGGAAGTTTCAAAGCTTTCTCTTCTACTATAAAGACGACATACAAGGGGCCAGAGTGATAGTACATTGGGTAGGGCATTTGCTTTGCCCAAGACAACTTGGTTTTGATTCTTTGAACCAACATACAGTGAGGTGTGATCCCTGAGCACAGAGTCAGGACTAAGCGCTATGCATGCACAGCTGGATGAGTCACATCTGCTTTGGCAGGGCCACTGATGCAGAGCTACCATTTTTCAGACCGTTCACATAGTTTTCTTCAGTACTTCCAATCACACTTATTTTCAGTTCTACATATCTTATAGACCTCGGAACACTGTACAGCCCACATCTCATTATTCATCACATACTTAAAATTGAGGTTTTTCCATGTTCTCCTATCTGTATAATTATGCCAATTGTGCTCTGCCGAGCTTTGTAATGGAACAACAAGCCCCAGATAATAGTAATATTATCTAACTTCATGCCAGTGTGTTGGATCATGGTCCTTTATTTAGACTTGTCTTGATCATTCTGAAATTCCTGGTCTCCATTCTTGAGGTTCACATCAGGAAAGGAACACCAGCAATCAGATGCTGAGACTTAGAGCTATGCAATTAAAATGGTCTGCAGCACCCATCATATTTCATTGGATAGCACAGTTTGCCCAGACCAAAGGAATGTTGTCAAAATGCTCAAGATTAACTCTGGTGACCTTCAAACTATCCACCAAGTAATGCAAGAGACAGAGCATCAGAGACCTCTTTCCATTTGGTTAAGTCTGATAAGAGTTTTGGCTTAAATATTATATTAGTTTTGTTAATATATTCCCACTACTATTTTCAGCCCAAAGAAAGGGATTTTATTTTATTTTTCCTGACATTTTTCTCTTTTAAACTACAGTACGATGGCAGAAATGGAAAGTTTTTCAGTGCTTTTCCAATAAAAGGCATAGAGACAAATTACAAGGAGAACAAAAATGTAGATCCCAAGGAAGTGTTTCTTACAATATTGGTCAGAGCTCTTAATGAAAATAAAAGATCAAGTGTTCCTACCAAGTTTTTCAGAAAAAAAATAAACAGTAACCAAAAGTAGCTTCTGCCCAGAGAATTATTCATCTCTATTACTTGTTTACCTCTGAAGACAGTTCCCAGACAATCCTTAGACTTACATCATTGGAGTTTTTCTTAGCGCTACAGTTCAAAACTCAGTGCATTATTTTGTGAAATGCTGTCCTGTGTTATATCCCGAGGTTATATTTGATTTTCTGTGCCACTGTGATAGGGGAGAGAGAAGGCAGATGACAAGAACTTTGTATGCCAATTTATGAAGTCTCATGTCCATTCTCTGTGTGTGTGAGTAACAAAGAGATTGATGTACTTAGAGAGTCTAAGCAGGGAAGCACTTTTTTATGTTTGGGTTTTGGGTTCACGGCAGCAGTGCTCAGGGAGGGTCTCCCTGGTCCTGTGCTCTGCCTTCACTCCTAGCACTGTTCTAAGTATTACGTAGTAACAGAGATCAGACAGAGCCCAGTCCTAATACAGCTAAACATGTACTTAGCCAATTGAGCTATTACTCGGACTAGGGAAGTATGTTTTAAAAGAAATATGCTGACAAGTGTATTAAACTATACTGTAGTGACCAGGAATGGAGGGAAAGTTTGAATGAATACTCTTGACTGAAAAGGATGAGGTTTTGATTACAGTAATGGAGGCTAGATCTAGGACTAAACAAACATCAAAATATGTGCTAAGTAACTACTTGGGATTTAAAGGAGAAGAGTGTAAAGATGAAGGATGGATAAAAAGAAACAATTGAAGGAAAGTAAGACTAGAAAGAAGACAGACAGGAAGGAAGAAGGGCAGGGCTAAGAGAAAAGAGATAAAGAGATAGGGAGAATGTGGGGAGGAAGGAAGAGGGAAAGAAGAAAATAACGCAGAGCTAAACTTGTTGAAAGCTTTCAAATTCTCCCAGGTGTTGTAATGGCACAGGCCATTTATAATCTTTAAAAATCACATTCTATGGAAGCAGTTCTCAACTGAGAGGCACATTAGAATCATCTGCGCTAATCTAAATAATCTTGATGCCATGACTGCATCCAAACCAATTAAATCAGAAGCTCTGGGGGTGGACCTGAGACCTCAGAGCTTTTGTGATTCTCTCCAACAATTCTAATGTGCAGCCAGAGCTCTGTGGACTGTCTGCCTCTGGAATCAATCTCTGCTTCATAATTGGTTGCCATGGAAATTTATCCACCAGCTGGATGTGGGTTGTCCACCCTCCAGGTTACTTTCAAAACTAAAAATAACTGATACTTTTCAATCACTGCATAATACAATCATATTATCATCCACAGTGAGCACAACAGTATTGTACTGAAGCCCATTTTTCCTCTATAAATACCCATTCAGAAATGCTCAGTGAACTATTCAGGTGTGTTCTAGTGTGAGCTATACACTTAGTAACACCAGAAAAGTCACTGGACTATTGCTTCCCATTTTTCTCACTTGCTGAATCGCAAATCCTCTAAAGGTCCATCCTGCCCGATTTATTAAAGACTCAGTAATACTACAGTGGGTAGAATATGGACAATAGACTTTTAATTTTACAAAAGAAATTGTATGCTTAATTGAAATAAACCATGTTTCAGTTTGCATCTCGCCTTTGCTACTTGTTAGCTTTTGTGACTTTGGGCAAATCATTTGCTATGTTGAAAATTCAATTTCCTTATGTATACAATAATACTTCAGTCATAATCCTGCTTTGTGTATGGCACAAGACAAGATGTGCTATTTTGTAAATTTCAATTACTGTGTAATGTAGCATCCATAATTAATGAGATTATTAATAGGTATTATTTCCTTTGACATTGCATCATACAGAATTTTCTTTTGGTTTGCTTTTGGGGCCATATCTAGCCATGCTGAGGGCTTCCATCCGACTCTGTGTTCCAGTCATGCCTGATGAGACTCAGAGAACCATAGCAGTGCTGGGGATTGAATCCATGGTCGGAAATATACAAGACAAGTACCTTCCCCACTGAACTATTTCTCCATTCCTTGGATTTTATTTTTTGTAGTTTTGCAACCCTCACTGCAATTTCATTTCATTTTATTTTCCCCTTTATTTGAACACCATGATTTACAAATTACAAAGTTTTTCACAGAACAGTTGTTACAAGTATTCATCATTCAACACTAAACCTATCACCAGTGTGCGCACACTCAAGACCTTCCTTTCCTACCCTTCCCCATCCCATAACTGCTCTCCTAGGCGACACCAATTGTATAGACTATTGCAGTGTATAAATAGAAATGGTACTAATAAAGTCATAAGCTTTTCCTGGGTTGTTACATGAAAATCTAAATCATCATTATTTCAGGACTCTGCAACTACTGTTTGGACTTATCCTGAGCCTATACTGAATAATCTAACTTATATTGCTCTGTTGGAGTTAATTTGCTAAATATGGTCAAAAAATGTTCTTAGAAAAGGTCAATAGAGATTATTAAATCTCACCCTGAACCCATTAGGTCATCTGGTCCCCCTGTATAAGAAATTACTGCTATGTTCTTAATGAGTCAAAATTGCCCCTACACTCTCCTTTTTTGCTTTTCTTTTCTTTTTTTTTTTTTTTTTTGAGAATTCATGCAGCCGCAGAGCAGCCACTGGCTGGCATCATGCCTACAGTTTGTTGGTCCTCTTGGAGATTTCTAGACATGTGTCTGAACCATATCCAGAGTGAGGTTGCAATGGCCTCGGAGGAGTTCTGGGTGTGGCCATGTGACCTTCTGGAGGGTGAAACTTGGGAAAGGGGCCAGAGTCCTGGCTCCAAGAAATTTTGAAGGAATCACCCACAGGTGACCCACACACCTGAGTTTGAAAAACGGCTTCTCTCATGGATGGGGCTCTTTTGAGTAATGGAATCCAGCCTGTTAAATAGCTGCAATTGGGAGTGGTGATCTCTGGCTTTTGAGGCTTTGTGGAGACGAGTAGGGGAACAGCCCATCTGCCCTCCCGATCATCCCATTTTCAGTCTGTTGCTGTGGGATGAGCCGATATCATGCCTGCAGTTTGTTGGTCCTCTTGGACATTTCTAGATGCATGTCTGAACCATGACCAGGGTGAGGTTACAATCCAGTCCTCAGATTTTAAGATCAAAGGTGTTGTGTCTTTCTTCATTTCACACGGTTTCTACTTATCAAAATTCAGTGTAGTGCCCTTATCTCTCAAATTCCAGTCTAATAATAATTTGGGTTGTCAAAATCTATGGTGACATGTTAAACTTTTCTAGGGGTTCAAAAAAGTAATTTTGAATCTGAAACATGCTAGAGAGTAGGTATGCTGATAATAAGACCAAAGCACACAAAGAATATATAATTTTCAGTATTAAACTAACAAAGCAAATTATATATCCTATCCAACTTGGGAAGTAAAATGGCTGGAAACTTGTGAGGAGCACATCATCATGAAACACTGCTATGTTCTAAACACCTCCTACACCTGGTCTCTGAAACTGATTAACTGCACCTTAGAGTAGTTACAGATGCTCTGTTACCTCAAAAGCCAACGTGAAAAGACAGAGGGAAAAAAGAGCAAAACAATTCATTTTCAATCTAATTAAAGTCATTATAAATAGCCTCCTGGTGCTTAACCTTTATTTCCCTCAAAATCCCAATCTTTAAACTAAATGCTCAGATCTAAAGCTTCATTGAGGCTTTTCTTAATTGCCTTCCCATCACTAATGGGATTCACTTCATTATTACCTCTGCCAAAAGCTGCCTCCAACTTTCAGCCCCCATGCTGAGCCATTTACATGCCTATTTATAATGTACACTTTTTGCTAAATGTTGAAGTCACACCACTTCAGTGTTTACGAGTTAAATATTATGGTAGCTTCTATAATTGGGATGAAATGGTTTATGTTTTTTCTTCTTTTTTAAATTTATTTTATTGACTCACAGTGCCATACTGTTAGAAGCCTACTTATGATCAGGTTTCAGTCACACAATATTCCAGCATCCATCCTTCCACAAATGCACATTTCCCACAACCAATGTGCCCTTTTTCCACTCTCCCACACTCCACCCTCCAGCCTATCTCTCTGGCAGGCACTTTCCTTCTTTCTCCCCTCCTCCCCCATTAGGCATTATGGTTTTCAATGCAGATACCGAGAGGCTACTATATTTGTTCCTTTACCTATTCTGCACGCAGGTCTTTTCAGTGTCTTTTACCACTGTCTTTGTCATAGTAGTCCCTTCCCTATCCCAGTTGCTTTTTCCTAAGAGATTGAAGCAAATTTTCAAGCATGGACCAAACCTCCTGGCCTTTGTTTCTACTGTACTTTGATATTGGTATCATATTGTATTTTACACCCCCACAAATGAGAGCAATTATTCTGTGTCTGTCCTTCTCCTGACTCTTTTCACTCAGCATGACACTCTTCATGTGCATCCATTTATAAGAAAATTTCATGATTTCATTTTTCCTAATAGCTGCATAGTATTCCATTTTGTAAATGTACCATAGTTGTTTTCTTTTTAACCAGTCATCAGTCTTGGGCATTCAGGTTGATTCCAGATTCTGGGTATTGTGAATAGTGCTACAATAAACATAAAAGTGCAGATGGTGTTTCACTTGTGTGTTTTTGAAGCCCCAGGTATATTCCTAGAAGTGGTATTTCTTGGTTCTGTGGAAGCTTTTTGAGGAATGCCCATATTGTTCTCCAAAAGGCTGGACCAGGTGGCATTCCCACCAGCAAAGAATGAGAGTCCTTTCTCCACGCTTTCACACCAGTATTGGTTGTTCCTTTTCTTTAGGTGAATGCCATACTCTCTATGGTGTGCCATGCCCTATATTTTCTTCCATCTCTAAAAACTCTCAAAAATACTCTCTACCATTCACTTTTATCTTTTATCTTTGCTTTTTCCTTCTAAACTTTCTTTCCTAAATAATTCTTCACCTCCTTTTCCTCTTCTCCTTACCTTATTTTCCAAGCCCATACTTACCACACAGAACCCTCTCTCCACTTCAACCATGTCTATGCATTGAACAATGACATCAAAATTAGGGTTTACTTAGCACAGAGATCTCTGTACTAGATTTGTGCTCCCAATTTAGAGATGATACCACTGGACATCAAAATTGAAAACGCTAACATAAAGAATATAACCATGATGGTATTTTAGCCCACTTAAATGTTGGGAAAGAGTATGATGACACCACAGAAGTTCCAGGTCCTGTCTAATGTTTTCTTGTGCCCTTTTCTAATGTTAAGGAGTGGGATAAGATCCTACCTTGGTCATATCATTCTGGTTCTCTATCTAATTCTCTAGATAATATTGTATAGAAGCTTTTGTACTGGATTCCTGCTGTTTTCTCATGAGCCACCTGACATGACACAGTCTCTCACTGACTCAGTGAGGAATCTCGTCTCAGATGCCCCCAATACCCCGTTCTCTCCATCCTTTCACCAAAAAACCCTCAAATGGCATATTAAGTAGGAATAATTGTGGCATAAAGTGAATGATTTATCATAAATAATATATGAAGAAGGGTCAAACCTTAAAGAAAGAGAAGAGACAATGTTCCAAGGGGTTGTGGTAATTTCTGTTGGATTGTGGATTTGCTGGCATAAGGATCTAGGATTTATAGTCAAATGCATACTCTTTCTCCAGGAAAAAGCAGAATCTCTGGTAAGTGTGAAAGAAGACATGGTGGGGTGGGAACTTGATGAAGGCATAAAAATATTTTTGAGAAATTGGAGACATGTCAGATGACTTGTGATCTCCGTCATTGAAAGTGTGACTAGTTGTATGTATCTGCATATATGAGCTTGTGTGCTAGCTATAAAAACATTGAGAGACAAATTTATTGCCATTATCTTTGCCTTCAAAGAGTTTATAATTAAACTAGAGAAATAATACAGTTACTGAAATAATGAAGAAGATACAGTTTATCCCCCTCCCTCTAAAAAAACAAAAGATGCAAATAAATTAAGCAAATTATGGTTCAACTCCTGGAATAAAAGTAATGAAAACATTAGAAGTAGTAATATACAAATATTTATTTATTTCTATTATGTGAGAGACTCTGATTATCACTAGGTAAATAATAGTAAACAAAATAATAAGCTGCTTACCTGATTGTTATTTTAATAAAGTAAAAAACGTGTTATCTCTTGGGTGCCAGAGAGTATAAAAATAATTCACCTGCTCTTACTTACTTAATAAAGTATTTAAAAAGGAAAATAGAGAATAAGTCAGGGTGAGGCAGGAGTGACCATTATTCTCCTCGGCTTCCCCTTCAATATTTGTTTTCTAAAGTATAGCAACAATATTCCTCTGCTCTGTGACTCCTTGTTATGACTTGGCAAATGGAAAATACTAACAGAAAATAAGAGTACTGAAAGGATTGCAATGGAATAATTAACTTTTTGTGTCTCGGTTATGTCACATCTGAATCTGTTGCCTCTCCATGATTAAGTATTCTGCCAACTCATCCTCTGGGTTCTAGGTTCTGGTTCATTTTCTAGACTATTTGGCTGAAAAAAAGAGAAAAGAACACCTCATGATACATTTTCTGAGTGTTT
This sequence comes from Cryptotis parvus, assembly GCA_021461705.1. Lineage (NCBI taxonomy): Eukaryota > Metazoa > Chordata > Mammalia > Eulipotyphla > Soricidae > Cryptotis > Cryptotis parvus. The sequence goes on from JAJIBD010021464.1 coordinate 445,049, forward strand.
CACCCATCTGCCCTCAATCTTTTCCTTGATACCTTTAACCTGCTCATGATTCGATAAGTAGTTCGCACATTAAAATTTCTTCACATGAGCAATAAGGAGCAAATCCTGCCTTCTAATGGTAGGAAGACTGACACACTAGGGTGAAAGAAAATCAGGAGGCGAGTGGGCTAGTGTTCAAAAATGACGTCTTTTTTAGGCATGAGTGTAGAGTGATGTTGGAGCAGAAAGAGGTAAAGTGAAGGGGCACTCCAGGCTTCAAAGGTTTTGCATATTAGTAATCAAGGCATTATCTTGAGACTATAAAATACAATGCAGCCTTTCTCAGAATCTAGATTTGAGAAATCGGTCCCCTTCACTCTCCAAACCATATTACTTAAAGGACAGAGATTTCACAGGGGAGATGTGAGTTTCTATGCAAAGCATGGTTCTATGGAAATGAAGCCAATTCTAGTAAGAAGTACTTAACATCCCCCAAATGTGGGTTCTCAGGGAATAAAACACATCTAGAGAATGAAAAAACATACAATAAAATAAATTTGAATATATTCTTCTAAAGACCATTCATTAGACCTGATGATAAATAACATGAACAAAAAGGAGGGATGGTACAACCGAAGAAGGAAGTTATTGATTCAGGGGCAGGCAATGGGAACCCAGGGCCAGATGCTAAGGTCTCAATCAATAGACATTGACAGTTACCACCTTACTTATAATAACAAAAAAAAACATGAAAGTAAAATACCACAATTTCAAAAGATGTTCATTACCATTGTTTCCTTGATTAAAAAAATCGTGCTGTTCTTTTGTTTAGGGAAAACATAAATATCTTGAGACTATTGTGCGTATTAAATCCTGCTACTCTTTTGTGTCTCAACAGCTGCTATTAGCTTTGAGAATAATAACAAACTTGAATTAAGGGTCTATTTGTTCAGCATATGCTTAGTACTTCACATATGACACTTCCTGTAACTCTCACCACAACTCTATGAGGTAAATAATGCAGTGTTTTAATTTAATTGGTGGTAAACCTGAGAATAACTGAGTACATAGTGTTTGCTGACTATTACAGAAGTTGCAGAGGATGATCTATAAAGTGAAAATTCCATAAGGATGATTAAATAAAAACTAGATTTTTTAACCCTGGATCATTTTTTTAAACTGTTAGACATTGACTAGGATGGGATAAGGACTGGGAATAATTATGATTTATTGAGCTTCGGGCAAGAAATGAAATGATTGTATTCTTCTTGTCTTCGGGGTGGGGTATGGCTTGGGGCATATGTGAAAAATTTCCCAGACTGCTCCTGGCTCTGACTTAGGAGTTGTTTGTGGTGGTTCCTCAGCTCTATTAGCCTTCAGCATGCAAACGTGTGCTCAGACTGGATCAAGAGTAGAAAAGTTTGCCTTGCATGCAGCAGACCTGTGTTTGATCCCTGGCACTGCATATGGTTCCTTGAACCTGCCCAGGCACAGAGCTTCCTGAGTACAGAGCTAGGGGCAACATTTGTGTACTGTCAAGTATGGGTCCAAAAATAACAACAAGAAGAAAATGTGTCCAGCTCTTTGAACTCTCACTCTTGGCCAAAAATCTAACTTTTAATCATCCCTATGAAATTTTCATTTTATAAATCTTCCCTCTATAAAACTTTGCAATAACAATTACTCTGAAATAATAAAAATAAAATATAAATAAAATTAAGAAATACTTCTATTATAGGCAATTTATAGAGTCATTCACACAAACAGGGCTGATTTATGCTGACTTGAATTTTTGTGGATCAATAACTCTGTGTTTTGATCTTACACATCATTCTTCATGAGTTTGTTTAGTGTGAATTTGTTCTTGAAAGAACCAGCTTCAAAGACTATGAATTCAAGTAGGTGGCTTTTTTAGAACTTCCCTCCTATAATCATAGTTTGGGCTATATCTTTTTAGCTCTGTATTTTTATTTAGATTTCATCTAAACAGTAGGACAGGGTATCCATTAGTAAGGATGAGCATATGTATCAAACTATTTTGAAACAGGCTAAGAAATGGGAGCAAGATAGTATTCCTTTTTTTAAAAAGTCATTTTCTTTTAAGACAAAAATCTGAATTGCAGATCCCCAAGCTATAGGAATCTTTAAGGTGAAATGATAAAACTAAATGAACTTTGAAAAAATGATAAAACTTAAAGCGAACTTTAGGGGATCAGGGAGCCATATGTGGTGCCAGAGATTAAACCCATGTTGGCCAAGTACTCTACCCATTGTACTACCTCTCCAAGTTCATGCTGTATGAAAGAAAAAGCATTTGACAAGACCAACTTGTTGAGAATTTAACCTTTCCTCTATATTGTTTGCCGAGTACCCTATCCGCTATACTATCTCTCCAAGTTCACTTTCTATGAAAAGGAAAAAGCATTTGACAACAAGAACAGCCTATTGGGAGTTAAACCTGTCTTCTATGATCTATGTGTGCTCCTGTTCCATTGTGTGATTCTTTCTGTGTGCCAATTTAGAGGGAGGGATGGAGGCAGACACAAATGAGACAAAGAGAAAGTTCTTTACATGATGATGGTCTAGTGCAGATCCTTCATTCATGGACAAGTGGATTTATATCTAAAGCACTGAAACTGGTGTATTCCTGAGCATCAGTAATGTGATCTCAAAAAAAAAAATAAAGAGGAAAGGAAAATGGACAACAGACATTGATGATGTGCCAGAAGTGTATACCTCAATAGTATTCCTATGGTAATGAAACATTTCACAAAGTTTGCTGTACAAACATTGACAAAAGAAGTTATGTTGCGTTAGAAGAACATTTAATGAACACTTCTATGAAGTAGCATGGTTCAGTAAGACTCATGACTTAGGCGTGTTGGGTCGAAGTCTATTATTAAATGTCTCTGTAAACATGAACATGTTTCTCCAACTGCCTGTCCTGAATGCATTGCCTTTTAAAGTTAACCAAACAAAACTTACCTTTGGGCATTAATTTGAGTGATATACAATTTTAAATACAAAACAGAAAAAAGCACTACCAGTATTAAGACATACATCAGTAATATATGGAACTTCCTTTGAAAGTTCCTTCTACTCAAGTCATTCTAATTTCTTAGATAAAACAAACAGTGCTAAGGAAGAGTTTACTATAGAGTTGACTTTTTGGTTAAGAATGTGGATAAAAACACATAGAAGTAGAAACAAAATGAGTTGGACTCCCTACTTCTTTTTTTAAATTAAATATTTTATTATACCCAAGCCCAGGAATGCTTTCAAGCCCAGGAATGCTTGAGCCAAGACGCAGATACGCCACGCAGAGCAGATACCAGCTCTCCCCATTGCACGCGACCGCGGAGTGGCCGCATGATTTACTTCCACAACCCTCTCAGAGAACCTTGCAAGCTACCGAGAATATAGCATCTGCACAGCAAAGCCTGGCAAGCTGTCCGATGCATATTCAATATGCCAAAACTAGTAATAAAAATGTGTATCTTCCCGACCCTGAAAGAGTCCTTAATACAGCAGCACTAAGAAGGACGAACAAGGAGTACCTGATAAACTTTCAGGGCCGAACTAGGCTGCCAAAACAGAGAAGGACTAAAATGATTGTACTTTCAATGCACATACACAGGCATCAGAAGCATATATTGAGGACCTAATGGTGCAAGCACAAAAGATCATGTATGACATCATTGGTGACTGAGACGAGGAGATGTCAATTGTATCATGCCGTTTTTGACACCTGAGAAGAACTATTCCTAGGAACATGCTACGAAAGAGGCATCGGTGGTGTTGGTGTTTTTTGTCAACACGAATGTGGCCATGAACATTGATTCATTTGAATGACTAACATACAGAATCAGACGATTACACTTGAAGAGATGTGACCCACTGCCAGCAATTTCTATCTTCGTTGTCTACACACCAACATCCACATACAAGGAAGATGAAATTGAGAAATTCTACATAGCACTGGGGGAGTTCTATAAAAAAAAACACACTTTCTACAAGATCACAGTTGGTGATTTTAATGCCAAGACAGGACCGAGAAGATTGGCTGAAGAACTCCACATCAGGACCCATGACCTAGAATGGAACGAAGAGGGTGAGAGACTGAGTTCATCATGTCCACCAAGACCATTCATGGAAACTCATAGTTCCAGAAGGCTGAAGCGAAACGTTAGACATGGAAATCTCCTGGTGGACAGTTTCATAATGAAATTGACCACGTAATCTCAATGGAAGGTTTTGCCTGACCGATGTCGATGTCGTCTCAAAATTCCAAACAGGATCGGACAACCGTCTCCCTAGTGCAAAATTCTACTTCATGCAACGGGGAGAAAAGGCTGCAAAGTTTAAGAAGAGATCTCCCAGAACGACCATCAATTGGGAACTCTTTACACCATTGTGGCAACATGGGAAGATACCATCATTGACGACATCGATGAAGAATACAATCGACTGGTTCAGCACCTCCATGATAGTGCGAAGAATGCCGATAAAGAGAAAGACAAAAAAGTATGCCTGTCTTCAGAAACACTCGAGCTCATTCGTCAACATGGCAAGGCGCGAGCCTCAGGAGACCAAATGCTAATTTCCAAGCTTGCTAAGTGGTGCAGAGAAGCCATAAAAGAAGACCTCAAGGAGAGAAGATCAGGAATACTGGAAGATGCAGCAGAAGCCGAGAAAAGCATTCGCAATGCTGGACTGTCCTTTGCCAACTGTAAGATCAAGATGTCTCCACTCTGATGCCCTGATGGATCTATCACATCATCAAGAAAGGCAAAGGAGAAGATTATCCATGACTTCTACTAGGATCTCTTTGATAGCCATGTCCACCTGCCCACATATCAAATTCCGCAGGATGGATATGTCGTCCCAAAAATTCTCCCTTCTGAAATCTGACATGCCATCTCGTAAGTAAAGAAAGGAACAGCACCAGGCCCAGACAAAGTCAGACCCGAACTCCCGAAGAATCTGCCTTCAGTACTCATCAATACACTGGCTCGGCTCTTCACACGCTACCTGTCTGAATGCAAGGTGCCCTCCCAATGGAAAACCAGCAGGACAGTTCTACTATTCAAGAAGGGAGACATTCACGACATTGGCAACTATCGCCCCATCTGTCTGTTGCCCATCATCTACAAGCTGGTCACGCGAATCATCCTGAACAGGATTGGCAGAACATTAGATGAAGGACAACCATGTGAGCACACTGGCTTCTGAAAAGGATTCAGCACAATCAACCATATCCACTCAGTAACCAAGCTCATTGAGGTTTGTAGGGAGTTCAAGATGCCACTCTGACTCACTTTCATTGACTTAAAGAAAACCTTTGATTCTGTGGAGACGGAAGCGGTTATCAAAGCCCTAGCTAAACAGGGTGTTTAAACCCAATAGATCAAGATCCTTCATGAGCTCTATTATGGATTCAGCACCAAGTCTCACCATTCTACAAGGGAAATGATCATTGATGTCAAAAGAGGGGGTTTGGCAAAAGTGATACCATTTCAACAAACTCTTCAGCACCACCCTCGACATCATCATGCAACAATTAGAATGGAAAGGAATGGGACTAAAGATAGATGGTCAGCAACTACACCACCTCCACTTAGCTGATGACATTGTTCTAATAACACCAAACATTAGCCAAGCGGCACAAATGCTGGCAGACTTTGACCAAGAATGTGTAAAGATAGGTCACAGCTGAATATAAACAAAACTATGTTCATGAAAAATGAACTAGTTCCAGAGACCTCATTCACTCTCAATGGATCAAACATCTCTGAATGCAGCAGTTATATGTACCTAGGTCGAGAATTCAACATAATGAACGACCTAAAACCTGAGCTGCGCAGGAGGAAGAGAGCGGCATGGATTGCTTTCAAAAGCATCGAAGAAATAGTGAAAAAGACAAAAAACCTCCAGCTCCGGGCACATCTCTTAGACTTCACTGTTTTCCCTGCATTGACATACACCTCAGATGCCTGGGCCCTAGAAAAGCAGGATGAGAATGCTATTCGGGTTTCCCAAAGAGGAATCAAAAGAGCTATTCTTGGAATATCATGCCTCACTCAAGTGAGAGAAGGAATTCGGAGTTCTGACCTCCATCACTGTTCCAGAGTCAGGGGTGCTGTCTCATTTGCCAAGGCATCGAAAATCAGATGGGCTGGACATATAATGTGATTTGAGGATGACCACTGGACTAGAGCGGTCACCGACTGGATCCCACGGGACGTCAAAAGATCACGTGGCTACCCACCTACAAGATGATCAGACACTTTGTCAAGACCATGAATGAACGGTTTGAGGCTTTCGTATTCCTGTAACAACCAGATGCCGTTGGGCTACACTGGCACATGATAGGGTCAAATGGAAATGTTACTGGTGCCCACTCGAGAAAATCGATGAACAACGGGATGTCTAGTGATCTAGTCATGTATAATACCACCGTGAAATATACAATTGCACCATTTTTCATGTTTAGAAGTTTCAGTCACATAGTGTTCCAGCACCCCACCCTCCACCAGTGCCCATTTCCCACTACCAATGTCCCCAGTTCCCTCCCCCCCCTCCCATAGCCTGCCTAAATGGGAGGTTCTTTATCTCTTTTCTCCCTCCCTTTCTCTCTTTTCCTTCTCTTACACATTGTGGGTTGCACTACATACACTTAGAGGCCATTGTGTGCATTTTTTGCCTGTATTTAATCCTCAGTTCTAGGTTGGTTAGCCCTACTTCTTAATAAAATACTAAGATTCTTACTTCTTTAGGCTTTGATGTTATAAAGAGGGAAAAAAGCAATTCTTCCTGAATCCCAGGAATGCAGTTACCTTATGTTCTGCTTGTATCTCTTATATCACTTGTCTTCCCGTTGTTCATCAATATGCTTGAATGGACACCAATATTATCTCCATATATCCTGTTGCATGCTAGTGTAGCCCAAGGGCATCTGCTCACTCCAGGAACACAAAGAGCCTCAAACCATTCATTAACTCATGGGAATGAGGTCTATAATTGCTATTGATTTTTGGCTTATCAAATACATTATGAGTAGCTTGCTAGGCTCTGCCATGCAGGTGGTATATGCTCGGTAGTAGGCTCTCAGTTCATGCATTTACTAATGAACCTAGTGGCTGCAAAGTGGTCATGTACAATGGGAAGAAATCGACTTTTTCTTGGGTGGAGCTCTGACAAGTCCAGATCTTGAAAATGGCTGCCTTCATGCTCTAGGGATTCCTCTGGCTTCTTGTGAGGCTCTATTGGGATGGCGGGCAAGGGCTAGAACCTGCCTTCCCTCCCAGGCACCTCATGATCAGCTGAGCACAGGGAGAGCTAGTAGCAGTTCTACCCCTGTGTATCTGCCTTGTGTATCTGTGTCCTGCCCAGTGTATCTGTGACATACACACAGATGTTCTACTAAGAGGAAATAGTGTCTAAGCTTAGGAATGTAAAGTAAGATCCTCACATACATCGGGGATGGCAAATTTTTATGCCCATGTGTAGGAAAAGAATCTTTAGAAGTATGTTGTGCAAAGCTTGATTGACCATCAAAAGGACATCTCTATTTCTCTTACTAATTTCTAATTAGGGGAAGCACAGAAACACTCTTTCGGCAGGAGGTGGTATAGGGTAGGGTGAGGAGAGGCGAGAGTGTGGAGGAAGAATCAGCACATTTGCAGAGGAGTAAAGCTCAACCTTTCAACAAATCAGCACCTCTTTACGATGCTATCTGTTTCCAATTCCCTTGCCCCAGTGGGCTGGCAGCACAGAGCAGCATGTGAAAGAAAGATTAGGGTTTCATAAGGGAGTCACATCCCAAAGGGCGAATCTCAAGATCTTTCAACCAATCAGGTGCAGCAAAATAAGGAAGAGTTCTTGGGAAAGCAAAAGCCCTGGGCCAGGAGGGTAATGAACAAGCATAATGGCTTGAACTTTATATGTATCTATTTATTTCTCCAGATTGTGAAAGTTCCCTTTATTATTCCAAGTTCAGAGGAGTGAAAATATTTCCATCTTCCTTTCCTATCAGATACTGGAGTCACTCAGACCTGATGAGGAAGCAATGCCTTTCTTATTCCTGCAGTGAGACGTCTGTCCTCCATCTCGTTGTGAATGGATATTTTCAGATTTGTTCGTATTAGTACACATGTCCCACTGAATGCACAGTTGGCAGTTGGCCCCTCAAAGAAACCTAGTCAAGCTCAACATTTCTCTTCCTAGAATGCCTTGAAAGAGCTGGGTAATAGTATCCAACAAATCGCTGGCAATGATGCTAGTGAAAAAGTTTATAAGAGTTTTTTACATTAACACATTACATATTAAATATAGCTGACATAAATAAAAATAATAATTATGTTAATTTTAGCATAAGTTTACTGACAAATTGTAAATGTTTTGTTAGCACTCAAAACTACTTCCTAAATAAGATGATTGTTACTTTTGCCCATGGTGATAAAAATTGTAAATACTTTGGATTGCATGTGTTTGTGGGTTTTTTCCCACTGTGTGTGAGCAGGGGTGGGGGGGAAGGTTTCAAGCAGTGCTGAAGAGGTTTGGGTGACCCTAGCAGTGATTGTCAGTTTCAAAAACAGACAAGACTTATTACACATGAGAATACTAAAGAAACTTGGAACAAGAGGATGTAGACGGAAGGACCAGAAGTGACCAAAGGTCAAGGTAAAGAGTACGGATGCTTTGCAAGTCAATACCATAAACTTAAGTCTATTCTAGTCACTTGTATCACTTGTCTTCCTATTGTTCATAGATTTGCTCGGAGCGGACACAGTAACATCTCCATATGTCCTGTCACATGCTAGTGTACCCAAGGGCGTCTGCTTGCCCCAGGAACATGAAGAACCTCAAACCATTCCTTCAACTCATGGAAATGAGGTCTATAATTGATACTGGTTTTTGGCATATCAAATACGACACTGGTAGCTTGCCAGGCTCTGCCGTGTGGGTGGGATACAATATATCATATATAAAATATATTTTATATAATGTATAAAATATATAAAAATACATAATACATAATATATAAAAATTTAAGAATCCACATAGAAGCCAGTTTCCTGGTAACAATAGAGCTTCATAAAAGAGATGAGAGCAAGTGTAGTCTTTGTGGGTAATGGAAGAGGCAATGAACCAGATCAGACCAGACACAAATACACACAGGAAGGCATTTCCATTTAATGGAGAATTACCATTAGCCCTTGGGTATATTGCTGATATAATTCTAATTTGGAAGATAAAATCACTTATAGGAAAAGTTGAGAATCTCAAGTGCAATTGTGAACTTACTGCATATTTTTAAATTTCCACATTCCACTGTCTTTAGAAAAGAAAAGCACTTTCATTTCTGAGTAGGAGAAATTTTGTACCTCCTTTGAATATGTCCCTCCACACCCCTCAAAACAAAACTAAAAACCGAAAAAACTGAAGGGATGGTAAGGAATTAAAAAAAGAAAGAAAACAGAAATAGTATGAAATTAGATTTTATTCTTAACCTTAAAATAAATGCCTAACATTTTTCCAAAATCAAAACAAAAAATGGAACACAAGGGGAAAAATAACCAAAACCAAACGGAACAGAAACCCCACTCTCCAACTTTATGTCTACTGTCAATTGTACCTACCAGGGTCATGTGATGCCTGGCAGGGAAAAGAACCCTGAACCACTCCCAAAAAACAACTGAAAGGACTCAAAAAGCTGGGGCAATCATTTAACATGTGACCATGTGATAGTGTCAAACCCCTGTAAGGAGGCTGCCTTCTGTATAAGAAATACATCATCAATGATATGGCTCTGGAACATTTGAAGCATCTGCTTGAATTCATTTTTTTTAAGATGTCCCTTAATCCATTGTTGGTGGGAATGTAGACTTGTACAGCCTTTCTGAAAAACAATATGGACATTCCTCCAAAAACTAGAAATTGTGCTCCTATTTGACCCAGCCATACCACTCCTGGGAATATACCCTAGGAAGCCAAAACTATGCAGTGGAAACACCATCCCTCCTTTTATGTTCATAGAGCATTATTCACAATAGCCAGAATCTGGAAACAACCATAGGGTCCGAGAATTGATGACTGGATAAAGAAGCTTTGGTATATCTACACAATGGAATACTATGCAGCTGTTAGGAAAAATGAAGTTATGAAATTTGCCTATAAATGGATGGACATGGAGAGGATCATGTTGAGTGAAATTAGCCAGAAGGAGACAGATATAGAATGACTGTGTTTATTTGCATGACATAAATTTATATGTACATATTATGATACCAATATCCAAGGTTAGGTGAAGCATGGATCAGGAGGTCTTGTCAAAGGTGGAAGTTATCACAAACATGTGGGAATCAGACGCTAGGTAAGACAGAGAATGGAACAGTCTGCCAATAATTGTCAAAAGTGCTAATACCAACCTAGAACTGAGAATTAAATACAGGCAAAAAGATACACATGACATCATTTTAGATAGAGAGAAAGAGAAAGAAATAAAGAACTTGTCATAGAGGTAGGGGAGAGGAGGAGGGAGGGAATTGGGGACATTGGTGCTGGGGAATGGGCACAGGTGGAGGGGATGGGTTCCGAACACTGTAGGATCGAAACCCAAATATGAACATATTATGAAAATCTTTGTAATTGTGTATCTCACGGTAGTATAATAAAATATTTTAAAAAATGATGTCCCTGTGGTGAATTTAGCCTTGACCTAGTCGCTGCCAGGGACTGGTGCAGATTCGCCAGTGGGCTCCGAAAGCAGCCTCTCCCTCCCTGGTGAAACCCCAGCCCGGCTGCAGAGGGGACAGACATGAGCACAGCTTCTTTACAGGGGTTTTACACTAACAATTGGACAAAATTATGTTATTCCAGGTGAACTCAAAAGCAAAGGTTAGAGCTCGAAATTCCTTTGTAAACTTTTAAATATCTCCCCAAAATGTCCCTAGCTGCTGCTTGCCTCAGTGAAGCTATTCTAGTCATAACTTGTCATTTGTCACTTGTCAATTGTCTTCCCATTGTTCATTGATTTGCTCGAGTGGGCACCAGTAATATCTCCACTCATTGGGAATGAGGTTCATTATTGTCACTGTTCTTGGCATATCATAGCCCGGATCATCGACACCCACCCTGCCACAGTTTCTTCCTCAATCCGGCCCAGGTATGCTGGTCCAGAGACTCTTAGACATGGGGCAGAGCGGTTCCTTGCTCTCCCTGTGCCCAGCCGCTCATGAGGCAGTCGGGAGGCATGGTGGGTTCTAGCCTTGGCCCACCACCCCGGCAGAACCTCACAACAAGCCAGACGACCCCCACCCACTCCACGGGCGCCGCCATTTTCCACATCCGGACTTCCCTCTCTTTAGAACTCCACCCAGCCGACCAGCCCATCATAGTCCGGCTTTGCCGCAAGCGGCCGCTGCGGTTCATCAATAAATGCTTTATTTGGAGGTGTTTAAAGAATATGCCTCCCGCACGGCAAGCCTAGCAAGCTGCTCGTGTTGTATTTGACATGCCAAATGGAAGTAACAACTATATTAGGTCATTCCCATGACCTAATATAATGGTTTGAGGCTCTTTATGTTCCTGTAGCAAGCCAATGCCCTTTGCTCTACTGGCATGAGACAGGACATATGGAGATTTTACTGGTGCCCGCTCTAGCAAATAGATGATTAACGGGAAGATCGTGATCGTTCTTGGCATATCAAATACACCATGGGTAACTTGCCAGGCTCTGCGTTCTAGTCATAACTATAAAATTAATATAGAATTACTGCTTTCTCACCGAATATGGGGAGATAATATTAAAGACATTCCCAGTACCCCCTCAATATCCACATTATTTTTTCCTTGCTTACAAGCCACTAATTAAGTTTAGGGGATGATAAATCTAGTTTTACCATAAGTAATCACTTCCCTTGTACCTTACTGAGCAGAAATGGGGCTTCCCCAGGTGGCATGATTTGAAAAATCATCACTTAGAATTTATATTGCAGCCTGGATTTGAGGAGTTCTTCAGAGACCAGAAACAAAAGCCTTTCTCTCTCTCTCCCTCTCTCTCCTCCTCTCTTCTCCCTCCCTCTCTCCCCCTCTCCCTCTCTTCCCCCTCTTTCTTGCCTTAAGTAAGTTGTTCAACCTCTCTGTGGTTCATTGAAATGTGATGCTTATAATAAGAAGTATACATACTTGAATATAGCTCCTTATTTCTGACACAGAGCACCTGAAACTACCTGCATTTTCTAAGAGAGTAATAAAAATGTCTGTTTCCATTAAAATGAGAGGATCTTTGGAAAACTCTAGGTAACCAAGGGTGGAAATGATTGCCAGGAGAATCAGTAGAGGATTCAGAGGCTGGGAATTTTGAGTACCTCAGGCCTTACCGCTGAGAATGTGAGAGACTGAAGAGTAAGTCAACCTTCATTGGCCAAAAATTTTATCAATCCTGCTTTGTATGAAACCTTTCTATGAACTCTCAAAAGTCAGGGAGAAGAGGACCTGGGGAGAGTGGTGGAGGTTAATAGCACTGGGTGATGGGACTGGTGCTGTACACCTAAAACTCAACAATGGATAACTGTAAATCACAATATCTTGATAATTTTTAAAAAATACATTAGAAAATTTCTGTTTGACAAATGTGGAAATGGGGTATGTGACACGCCTTAGAGAAATTATGGAAGTTTTCATGCTTACCCCAAACACTATCCTTTATATCAGTTATATCAATATGTTCTTGAGTTTTATGCATTCATAGTAATATAATCATCAACTTTTTTGAGTTCTGTAAGTTACTCTAGAAAATTAATTGAGACCCAGGACAAGGCGGCATTGAAACCATTTCTAAGTAGAGGTTTCAGAAATATGATGGCAACCAGATGCACATTAAATGGAGTTGGAATTGTTGTAAACAGTAATGATGTACTAAAATTGAGCATAGAATGTATGCAAAGGATTTACATGATAATACCTAAATGTATGTAGAGCAAGCCACAATTAATAAGAGAAGGGAGAGAGAGAGAGAGAGAGAGAGAATTGAGAGAGAGAGAGAGAGAAAGAGGGAGAGAGAGAAGAGAGAGAGGAAAAGTGCCTGCTATAGAGGCAGGTTGAGGGATGGGTGCTGGAACACTGTATGCCAAAAGCCAATCATGAATATCTTTGTAATTGTATAACTCACGGTGATATAATAAAATAAAATTAAAAAACAAATAAATGGAGTTGATGGTGCAGCAGTTTTGTAAGACTGAGTCTGAAAATCTGAGACTTTCTTCAGGTGGATGCTGAGTTAGGACAATCAGAAAGTCCCTGAGTGGTGAGTTTCAGGAAATCCTAAAACTATAAAATATCTGGATATTCAAGATTTTATCTTGGACGAAAAGCTTGCTTGCTGCCTACTTTAGATTAGATTCTGGGTACCAGATCATATATAAGCTAGAAACCATCAAGAGACAATAGGTAGGTAAAGGTTCCAATGAGACTGTCAGTGAATATGAAGTAGGCAGGCAAATAACAGGACAGGGCCCCATGGCAATGCAACTCCTAGGAAGCAGCAAAACCACATACCCATAAGAATATCAGGAATTAAGCACTAATTAAATGCTTAAAGGAGCTAAAGATAACACCCATACTTGGAGCTAGCCCAGAGCAGAGAAGTTGGGACTCAACCTCTAAGAGAAGATCCAGAGGAACAAAGGCCAAGAAAAGGAGTTTACAAAGGAAACCACTCCGGATTCTACCCCCTCCTTGGCAACCACACTAGCAACAAACTTTTAGCTAGAAGCAGTTTTGGAAAAACCCTTGAAAGCTGCCTTGAGCAAAGAAAGCACCGGCATGTGCCACCTGAGCCCATCTGCTGCTGGTGCCCCGTCAGCGAGGCTAGTTTGATCTCAGTGTCCAGGCCAGCAGGACTTTGTGGTCTTTACCAGTCCTGCCTTTCCAGCCACTCATTCCAACAACAACATTGTGGTGAGAGGTAAAGAGGGTGGGAGGGAATTAGCTTTAAAAGTTACCTCCTCGCACTCTCTGACTCCCCTCCTTGTCTTCTGTTCATGTCAGCAAACACTGTGTCAGAATTGAGATGAGTTGTAGGACATGCAGCTTGATCAGAGAACTGCAATACCACCTAGTTGTAATCCAGTGTAGGGCTCTTAGAGTTTGAAAAATTATCTGTTACATGCCTGGTAGCACAAAGTAGGTGTTCAACCAACTTGTGGAACTTACTATAATTTACTCTCAGCCTTTACTTTCCAATACATCAGGAGTGGGAACAGATTCAGTATCTGAAAAAATATAACTCTGCTATAAATATGCACTAGAAAATCAAAACCACGTGTCCACATATTTATGAAATAGGATAGCTGCTGAAAACAAAGAATCTCAGCTGCTTTGGAGTTTTCTCATTAATAATTGTTTGCTCTTTTTGATTCCTTTTGTTTTCTACGAGCAGACAAGTGGTAGCAGGTGCCAGAGTTTAACAGAAAATATGAGAGAAAAACTTAAACAGGATTATAAATATCTCTTTGTTAGCTCTTTTTCTCCCTGCAAATTGCATGAGGGTGTGAATGAGAAGCAATTATTTCACATGGAAGAGTGAAATAGTCTATGCTTTGCTTCTGGGCTGAGACTGTCCAGTAAAATGGGTGGAAAAATAAGTTATTAATAAGATGCAAAATATCAAACTGTGAATTTTAACAAAACAAGCCAAGGCATAGGAGTTCCAACTGTCCATTTTTGTACTATTTTGTATTCTGTTTCTTTTAGCATCGTAAGTTCCCAGACCAGAAAATCCCTCAGCATCGAATATCCAGATATTTGGTTGCACTAGCAAATAGTAGACTCAACATGAGATATTAACTTAAGCACCCAACCACATTCTCAAACGTTCAACTCATCCTGTCCTTGTTCCTTTCCTCTCTGCTAAACATATGGCCATTATCACAAAGCAAGCTTGTCTTAGAAAAATAAAAAAGTTTAGGAAAAAGTTCTCATTTCCTTACTCTTTTCCTTTTCATTGTTTGTATGTAAAACACATAATGATATATTTCTGCCTTTTCAAGTTAAATGGTCAACCTGTTTTAGTAGCCTTGGTAAAAGCAGGACGTCAAATCCTGAACAAAGATAAACTGATTGACTTCCTAGTGCATCAAATATCAAATAAGTATAGTACATTTCAAGAAACTACTTGCTTCTAATTAACAAGATAACAAATTAAAAGAAAAATTCACTCATTCTAGACTATTACGTCAGACAGTTTAAAGAAAAGATTTAAAGAATTAGTCCCTATGGGTCAGGAAAAGAACAAGAGTTAAGACGCCGGCCTTGAATTATGCTTCCAAACTTGTCCCTGCAGCACCACCTGTAGTGTTCCAGAGCACAGAGCCACAGTAATCCTTTAGTTCAGCCATATGTTGTCCCAACACCCACCATTAACCCATTCCGTGATTTTGTTTCATCTTTTACAACACTGTGATGTGATAGAGGCATGAAAAACTAAGGCTCAGGTTACCTTATAAAAGGAGAGTACAGCTTACAATGCAAGCATGCTAAAACTTCGGAGAATTATTTTTGGTACATGTCTTTTACAAAGCACAAAGAGAGTGCCTTTCACAAAAAATAGTCCCACCTTATTCTTTAGGGTAAGTTTCAGAATTATATGGTCATCCAAAAGTTAACTAAGGATATTCCAGGTCTAGGAATCTATTTCGTTAAGCTATAACTATACAATACTATAATAGGAATCTATTAATATAAACTTAATTTAAAACACTTGTTGCACATTTAAAGCTCAGGTCATTCTTCGATATAGTCAATTTTTTATTGTTCTTTCTTTCCTCTTCTTTCCCTCTACATTGCCTCTCACTGTCCTTATCTGAACCATATGTCATTTGCTTTTCATCCTTCTTCCCGTTTCACAAACTCTGTAGAAGCGCTTCACCCATTATTAACTTGTTGCTAAAGTCTTAAAGCCAAAGTGAGAGTTAATATAAAGATTAGGATTTCCACTAAAAACAGGTCACTATTATGAAAGTTATAGGAGACACGGGATGTGATATATATATATACAGGGACTGGAGAGATATACATTGGGTAGGACAGTTGTTTAGCACTTGCTGATCCAATGGAATACCTTCATCCCCCAGAGCAGTCAGTAGTAATTACTGAGTGCAGAGTCAGGAGTAACCCTGAGTATTACCAGGCATGCTACCTTTCAAATTAAATTTAATATAAATGAGAATGTGATAAGTATATATCATTGGCACATGAAGAAAAGGTACAGTTACTTTAAACTTTATGTTTGTGTGGAAGAACGGCATTTTATTGATTTTTCCATGGGTTTATGATTATAAAACAAGATCTTAGTTAATAAATAGTTATCAATACAATTGCATTATTATACGTTTCAAGTATACAATATGTTTTGATATGATGTATTTATATGTTGCAGTGTGACTATTTCTATTGCATTAGCTAGCACCTTCATTATGTGACATAAGTATCTGTGTGTAGTGAAAACATTTACTATCTAATCACAGAAACTTTGAAATACCTATATTAAAATACGGAACGCCTCTTAAATTTGGGTATCATTCTCACACAGAGGTCATGCTAATATTTTCTGCATGTTTTCCATTTTAGCACATGTGTGGCTGAAATAAATACTAGAGAAGATGTATCATGGGGTAGCTCAGTAAATAGTTGAGTTCTGATTCTTAAAACCTATCACATTGTTCTGTTTTTTTTTTTTAATTTTTTAATTTTTAAAATTACAAAGATATACAATTAAAAAGTTCATATTTGGGTTTTGGTCAAACAGTGTTGCAGCACCCATCCCGCCACCAGTGCCCATCTCCCACCACCAACGTCCCCGGTTCCCTCCCCCTCCCCCAGCCCTGCTCCATGGCAGGTTCTTGATTTCTTTCCATTTCTCTCTCTTTCTCTTTTCCTTCCCCTCCAGACTATGGATTACAGAACATACATTAAAGGGTTGTCATGTGTATCTTTTTGCCTCTATTTAATGCTCAGTTCTAGGTTGGCATTAGTACCCTCAACAATTGTTAGCACACTGTTCCATTTCTGTCTTACCTAGCCTCTGAATCCCACACGTTTGTGATAATTTCCACCTTTGACAGGACCTCGTGATATATGTTTCACTTGACCTTGGATATTGGTATCATAATATGTACCTATATATTTATGTTATGCAGATAAATGCAGTCATTCTGTATCTGTCTCTCTCCTTCTGGCTAATTTTGCTCAACATAATCTTCTCCATGTCCATCCATTTGTAGGCAAATTGTATAACTTCATTTTTCCTAACAGCTGCATAGTATTCCATTGTGTAGATGTACCAAGCTTCTTTATCCAGTCATCGATTTTCGGGCACTCTGGTTGCTTCCAGATTCTGGCTATTGTGAATAATGCTGCTATGAACATAAAAGTAGGGATGGTGTTTCTGCTGCGTATTTTTGGCTTCCCAGAGTAGATTCCCAGGAGTGGTATGGCTGGGTCAAATGGGAGTTCAATTTCTAGTCTTTGGAGGAATGTCCATATTGTTTTCCAGAAAGGCTGTACCAGCCGGCATTCCCACCAACAATGGATGAGTGTCCCCTTTTCCCCACACCCACGCCAGCACTTGTTGTTCTTGCTCTTTTGAATATGTGCCAGTCTCTGTGGTGTAAAGTGGTATCTCATTGTTGTTTTGATTTGCATCTCTCTGATGATTAGTGATGATGAGCATTTTTTCATGTTTTTTGGCCATTCGAATTTCTTCCTTGCTGAAGTTTCTGTTCATTTCTTCTCCCCATTTTTTGATGGGGTTGTTTGTTTTCTTCTTGTAAAGTTCTACCAGTGCCTGATATATCCTGGATATTAACCCCTTATCGGATGGGTATTGGGTGAATATTCTTTCCCATTCTGTGGACTGCTTTTGTATCTTAGTCACTGTTTCTTTTGAGGTGCAGAAGCTTTTTAGTTTCATGTAGTCCCATATGTTTATCTTTTCTTCTAGTTGCTTTGTTAGTGATGTTTCATCTTTGAAGATGCCTTTAGCTTCAATGTCATGGAGGGTTTTTCCTATATTTTCTTCAATGTACTTTATGGATTCAAGTCTGATATTGAGATCTTTAATCCACTTTGATCTGATTTTTTGTGCATGGTGTTAGACACAGGTCTGTTTTCTATCAATGTTGTTACTTACCCAATACCTGCCCAATAAATTTTAATTTTCTTATTTTAACGAGAAAAGAGACAGAGGATTTACTCATCAAAAACATTAATGGAAATGATATGGCAATCAGGAATAAAATTCTCCAATGCCTTGCTTGGTCAGCCCTTGAAAACATTTGATGAGTTGTGAAATTCCCCTTTGTCTTTACCTCTTTTCTCAAACTCAACTTCCACATAAAATATCAGGTTCTTACCTGTGCTAAGCATATGTCTTCTTATGTTTCTGCTACTTGGAAGACATAAGAACCTGATATTGTATGTGGAAGTTGAGTTTGAGAAAAGAGGTAAAGACAAGGGGAATTTAACAACTCATCAAATGTTTTCATGGGCTGAAAAGTCAAGGCATTGGAGAATTTTATTCCTGATTGACATCTTTATTTTGATTATTATATTTCCAAATATCTTAAATCAATAACTCAACACTGTATCATCAGTATCATCAGGGGGATGAAAATTAAAACAACAATGAGATATCATCATCTCACACCAAAGAGACTGTCATACATCCAAAAGAGCACGAACAACAGTGCACTTTGTGGATGTGGGAGAAAGCATCATTCATTGTTGATGAGAATGCTGACTAGTTCAGTCTTTGTGGAAAGCAATATGGACATTTTCCCAAAAACTAGAAATTGAGCTCACATTCGACCAGCTATACCACTGGTGGTAGTATACGCTTGGGGCCCAAAACCACTAGGAGAAACACCATGTGCACTTCTACATTCAGTGCAGCACTGTTCACAATAGCCAGAATATGGAAACAACCAGAATGCCTGAGAACAGATCAAAGCAAAACAAAACCAAACCTATAGCACATATCCACAATGGAATATTATTATTAGTTGTTATGAAAAAGACATTATGAAATTTGCCTATAAATGAATGGACATGGAGTATTATGCTGAGTGAAGTTAGTCAGAAAGAAAAGGACAGACATAGAATGACAATATAGAAAAAAATCAGTAAGTCAAGATTGTGATCATTGATGGTGTGATTTAATCTAAATTTTATTTTATGATATCAATTCAATTTATGACAAAATATTAGTTTAGTTTCCTTCAATCATTTTTTCTTTTGATGGAAATGAAACAGAAAACATATTTTTCTTTAAATTAGGTATTAAGCCTAAACAAAAAAAATGAGTGTTCACCAACAGTTAAGTTAGTAAGTTTGCTTCATGAGAGAAAATGTATTGGTATGATTCACTACAATAAAAATTAGTGCTCCAGGAATAGGAGGGAACAAAGTAGAAAGTCTTTCATTATACATGACCAGCCTCAGCTCTCTCCCTAGGAATACACAGTCCCCAAGCACATCAGGAGTGATGTCTGAGCACAGAGTCAGGAGTAAGCTCTAAGCTCAGCTGGGTGTGGGTGTGTCACCCCCCCAAATACAAAATCCAACATTTTTATCTGACTGAATCTAATTATATCTAGGAAAATGTGCTTACTAAAACTTGCCTTGCCTAGTAACATCAAACATTAAAACAGCACCGCACAAAATATAAGGAATATCTATTTCCTAAAGGTGAGATATAAGTGCATTTTATTATTAATGCTATTTAGTAATAAAAGCAAAAGAAAGATTAATAACCACTGAATTTTAATTAAAATATAATTAATACTGGTGCTAGCAAGATATATGTATGATATCAAAGAGAATTATAAGGAAAATAGTTGAAACTAATTATATAATGTAAATAAAATTTTAACTACATATTCAACAAATGCAATCAAGTGTCCCTCTATACCAATAACCAACTATAAAATGCAAAAGAAAATGAGATGTTACATTACCCAGAATATTCTAAAGCATTTAAGAATTAAACTGATAATCACATTAAGAAGATAAATCATGCAAAAACTCTTAGCACTCAGATAAAATAAAAATCAATGAATGCAACCATAGTTTATATTTTATAGATATTGCTATATAACTTCATTGTATCACTTGTCTTCCCATGTTCATCAATTTGCTCGAGCGGATACCAGTAAAATTTCCATATGTCCTGTTGCATGCTAGTGTTACCCAAGGGCATCTGCTCTTTCCAGGAACATGAAGAGCCTCAGACCACTCCTTCATGTCATGGGAATGAGGTCTTTAATTGTTAATGGTTTTTGGCATATCACATATGAAATGGTAGTTTGCCAGGCTCTGCCATGTGGGTACTATGTATTCCTATAATATAATATTTTACTATAAAATTTTGATTTATATAGCACTATATAACGTTTCAAAATGTCATCTATCTAGCCAATTTAATCTATTAATTCAATGCAGTTTTGTCTATTCCAGAGGGTTTTTTTTCAAAGTATATGTAAAAAAGATGCTACCTGCACGGCAGAGCCTGGCAAGCTACCCGTGTTGTATTTGATATGCCAAGTACCAGTAACAATTATAGACCTCATTCTGGAATAGATTGAGGCTCTTTATGTTCCTGGAACAAGCAGATGCCCTTGGGCTCTACTAGCATGAGACAGGACCTATGGAGATGTTACTGGGGCCCGCTCGAGCAAATCGATGATGTACGGGAAGACAGTAATACAGACAGTGATGTAAAAGACATTAAACATATAATTAAAACGAATACACTAAAGAAAAAGAAAAAGCTGGGGGTATATCTGATCTCATATAAGAGAAAATTATGAGAAATATCTGCCTTCAATCAAAATAGATTAACTAGACTGTTCTCTTATCTGAAACAGCTAAAAAAGTACAAAGTTATGAGCAAGGTGTTTTATAAGTTGAACATTAAACAGTGCAAAACTGAAAAGCAGAAAATTGGAGAGATGGTACGGTGGGTAAGGTGCTTGGTTGTGCTAAGCTGTCTTCAGTCCCCAGATGTGGTCCCCCTGTCTCTTTGAGAGTGAACCATCAGTACCGAAACAGGATAAGCCCTGAGCACTGCCAGCTGTGGCCCCAGAATCTGACAGAACAAAAAAATATGATAAAAGTTAAGTTTTGAACTTTGCTAGAGAAAGCTTAAGGCCCCAGAAAAAGAACACAGGGGAAGTTATAAATTCTGAGAATGAGCAATAACAAAGCTTAGAGTCCCGCTGCCGAACAGGTAGAGTTTTTCACTACACATTCTTGGAACAGATGATAAAATTGTATAAAACATCACCAGAAGCTAAACTGGGTGCCCTTAGCTGAATTTTGAAAATAGCTTGCCTAGGAAAATGTTTGTCAAGCTCTCAGGTTCTTCTTCTAAGAAATATTTTAGGCATTTAAGAAGTAAAATTTTTATTGCTCTTTTAATTCAAATACATATAAGCCCTATGACAACTGTTTGCATACTGGGAGTATTTTTTTTCCACTATGTAATGTTCAGTCTTGTTCTATAGAATAAACGAAGCTGAAAATAATTTCTTTATCAAGGAATTTCATGGCTTGGGGAGATAGAGCAAAGGGTTGGAGTACATTCCTATGATATACAAGGTCCTAAATTCTAGCCTTTGCATCATGTGACCCTCAGCATAGCTGGGAGCAGCCAGCTATGCTAAAACTGCACGCTGAGTATAACTAGGTGTGACAACAGGACCTCTATCAATGCTAGGAGTCTTCTCCTTACCCCTTTCTATGGCCAAAAATATAGTCTTTATAGAAGGAATATTGAAACCAGTGCAATAATTCACCTGTCTTGATGGTATTCTTAGGCAGATAGCAAAAACCATGACACTTGTTTTTCTCATTGGTATAATTGAAGCTCTTAGAGCACATGATCAAATCTTAGAAGTATCTATATTAGAATTTGCTGTGAGAAAAATAAATTTCCTTATTGGTTAAACTACTGCAATTACTCTTCTTAATTGATGTGGCCAGTGACAGGTAGTTCAATTAGTTTAAGATTATTTTTCTAGCTGTTTTAGCTGAAGCCCAGAAATGTAAGGGGATATGACTAAATCTACACAGTTGGACTTAAGTGTAGAAACACATCAGTCTGCTGAATACTAGCTAGGGCTGCTAGCAGAAAAAGTGGAAGCAGACATTTCACCTAACAGAGCAACCAAATCCTGAGTGTAGCATTAATATTTTCTTTATTTCCACATATTTGGTCTCACATGCTGGACAAGAGAGAAGAGCAGTTGTGGTCATATGACTTAATTCTACTTGATAAGTCATCTCCCTCTCTGAGAATCTACAGAGAATCTATACTGAATTTGCCCTTCTGGGTAGTAGGGTAAATAAGGATTTCTTCTGATAGTTTTAATTGAGAAGCCAACGATTGTTGGGATTTTGTGGGACTCAGAGCATACAAGCTATAAAATATTCTGCTATGTTTGACAGTCAGCTATAAGATGTTTTTCTGTCCTTGAAAATTATAGTAAATCATTCCAATACTATAAGACAGTGTGTACTCTTCAATACCTTCATTCAAAATAAAAAGAGACTCCCCGAAGTTTTGGAGCTAAAATATATTGTTGCAGGACTCCTTTAAGGGCCGCTGCATTTGGCTCAGAACATTAACATACTGAAAGGCCTAGGTGAGGTGCAGGGAGGGATTACCTAAGGACATTTAACACTCCCTGCTTTCCATAACAATGGGAGGGAGGTCTGAGTTGCAGGGGTATAAACTAGCCGGTTTTCACTCACGCGCTTTTTTTTTTTTTTTTTTTTTTTAAGTATTTTATTATACCACCGTGAGATATACAAATAAAAAGATATACAATTAAAAAGTTCATGTTTGGGTTTTGGTCATACAGTGTTTCACGCGCTTCTTGGGGGCGCTTGCTCGCTGTGAGCGCTCGCCCTGCCTGGAAGTTTTTACACGTGGTGGTCGCCATCTTGGCCTACACGTGGCTGGGGTTCTAACCTGGAATCCTAAGCATCGGGTTTTTCCTTTTTGCTGATTTGTATGCCTGAACCTGTGATAAGTAAAGCCTTTTAAAACTGCATCGGATTCCTGAGTTTTCATCCGTTCCTCGCCGGCTTTGGAAGTAGAAGGGAACTCGCTTCCCGGCACTGTCGGGGACCCCAGCGGAGCGCCCGACAATATATAACACCCGAATTTCTATACAGAACATTTTGCAATCATAAAGAAAGTACAGGTATTATTTAAAATAATTAGTGAAGTGTCTCCAAACTCAGGAGATTTGTGCTCCCATTTTAGTGGCCTACCATGTTCAGGATTGATAAGGAAATTCTGCCTCCAAAGAACATTTTCATTTATGGATTGCATATAGATTGATGACAACTGCAAGAGGATACTGTTTAAGACAAATCTATTTATCCACATTCTGGTTTTATCATACTAG
Source organism: Cryptotis parvus (assembly GCA_021461705.1). Lineage (NCBI taxonomy): Eukaryota > Metazoa > Chordata > Mammalia > Eulipotyphla > Soricidae > Cryptotis > Cryptotis parvus. Next base: position 468,505 of record JAJIBD010021464.1, read on the forward strand.
CTGCTCAGGGCCATAAACAATTTTTATAAATACTAAAATATTTCTATGTTAGAGCATATTTTTTACAACTCTTTATGTATGTACATTAGTTTACCCGTTCAAAGGTAATTTTATATTCTTTGCTTTGCATTGTATTTTTCATCATCGACACCCACCCTGCAGCAGTTTTTTTTTTTTTAATCCGGCCCAGGTATGCTGAACCAGAGACTCTCTAGACATGGGGGCAGAGCTGCTACTTGCTCTCCCTGTGCCCAGCCGCTCATGAGGCGCCCCGGGAGGCATGGCTGGTTCTAGCCCTGGCCTGCCACCCTAGCAGAGCATCACAACAAGCCAGACAACCCCCTACTCCATGGGGACCGCCATTTTCCACATCTGGACTTCCCTTTCATCACAGCTCCACCCAGCAGACCAGACTATCACAGCCCAGCTAGTGCGGTTCATCAATAAATGCTTTATTTAGAGGTGACTACAAGAGTATGCCACCCACATGGCAAGCCTGGCAAGCTGCTCATGTCGTGTTTGATATGCCAAATACCAGTAACATTTATATTAGGTCATTCCCATGACCTAATATAATGGTTTGAGGCTCTTTATGTTCCTGGAGCAAGCGGATGCCTTTGGGTTCTACTAGCACGATACAGGACATATGGAGATATTACTGGTGCCCGCTCTAGCAAGTAGATGATGAACGGAAAGATAGTGATAGTATTTTTCATTTTATAGAGTGAAGGTAGATATTATTGTGTTTTTGTTTTCATTTTGGATGTCTTTCTAAGGAAAAAATAATCTTGTGAAATAATTGTCTTAAGTAGCAAAGAGTAAAGTGGTATTGTATGATCTCAGTCACGAATGCTTCTTAACTAGTCACAGAAACATTACACTTACTATTTCCCTGGCATACTCTCCCTATACTATCTAACTTAAATCATGAAAGAAGCAATTAAAAACAACTACTATCCCCTATTTTGAAGGTCAAGAGTAAAGCTAATGCAAGAAAAGAAAATTGTGTTCCAAATTCAGTAAATGGATAAAATTAGAATAAAGTACAGATGGCATTGGCAACGCAGAAGACTTAATATACCTGTATTCTGTCTCCAGACCAAGTAGTTATATTGCAAACAACTGCCAAATCTTTCTACTCTTTATGTCAGCATCCCGTGCTTTTTCTAAATCCCAGTTTTAATTATTGTCACATGGTGTTATTTTCAATTTTATTAAAATAAAATTGGAACCATCAAAGACTCATCAAGGGAGCACTGTGGACAACGACAAAGCAACAGGTACAAAGTTGGAGAAGTCAGAAGAAGTGTCTATTAAGAGCAGCTTTAAAGAGGTTCAAGGTGCACAAAATCTCCCTCACCAACCGGACTGGTAGTCACCCACTCTCTGGATGATCAGCTTTTCCTTTAACCTCATGGGATGCATTCCACTCTGGAGGTTGCTTACTTGGGGGATGCAATTTCTTTACATTGTTCTCTTGGTATCTCTGGAGAAACCACATTCATTCAATCTCGCTTTTCCTCTCACAGAGGGAAAACATGTTTCCTCCTCTCTGTTTGCTCTTCTTTTTCATGTTCCATCAATCAAAGGTCTCTGCCTCACTCGTTGTCTTCTCCTAAAATTGTTTTTCTGTGAAGATAAACAACAAGCCTGGAAAACCTATTCTGCCCCAGTGAGGCCTCCAGGGGCCAACTAAGAAAGGGTGAGTTAAACACTCTCTTGACCCTACTTCTCCTTTGTTGGTTTCCACATGCCCACTGCCAACACAACAGCCCTAAGATAAGTCAAATAATCCAGTTAGTACCTCTGGGAAAGTGAGGATTGTATCACTTAAACAATTGCCCCACCTCAAGGTCATACATTTACCTTTAAAACATTTTCTTTATCTCTGATAGCCTACTTTATTTAGCCAATAGATTTAACAAAAATAGCACATAGTTAACTCACTGGGATAGGAAAAAATTAGGATGATCCTGTATAATTTCCCCAAAATAAGTGATTTCAATTCTAGTGCTATGCCAATATTTTGCTTCTAATATGGGAATATTATTAATACCAATAGTCTTCAAAGCCAATACTGGACAACTTGATCAAGCTGAGAGATTAGTTATTTGCTAAGGGCATCAACAAAGGATTTTCATCTGCTCATATTTTCTATATCCAGTATTCATTCATTATCTCGTATTCAATCCACAAATGTTTATACTGTTTATTCATTAATTCAACTGCATAAGAAATCTGTCTTTCAGGAGGGTCTTTGAAGGACAAAGTATTAATTTTAATCACAACATTAATGGAATTTAGAGTTTGTTGCTCTTCATATGTCACTCATTCATTCATTTATTGAATAAATATTTATCGAGCAACAATTAAGTTTAACATATTTGATTCAAAGATCATGAATAAAAACATGGAGCATGAAAGGGTAGTTTATGAATAAGGATTAGTGCCCCCATATTGTTTTTTCTTAATTCTATTCAGGAATCAAAAGTCCCCTGGTTTAAGACTTATGAAGAAATACTTTTACACCAATAACCCTAGTCTCTAAGCCCAGCTCTTGACTCTAATAATAGTAGTACATCAGTAGTTGTGATTGGTGACCCAAACCCACTCAAGCCCGAACTGATTATAACTCAGCAGTTTCATGAACCCTATTTTAAAGTTGTAAATGACCTTTCTAGATTAATTCCACAAGATGTTAAATTAGTAAATCTAGGTTGGGACTCAATAAATGTTGATTCTCTATTGTAAGTAACCTTGATGTGCAGTTTAGGAACTACTGACTCTTTACAATGCACAATACTTTTGAAGAAGAGATAATTAGGTTCTCCCTCATTCATGTTCACATACTTCTGCAAAGTATAAACCTATAATTTCTGAGGGTTCATAGAATTCCTGTAGTTCACTTGCATATCCCTTGGCACCTAAGCCAAGATTCAGAATTTTAATGTATACATAAATATTTCCTCATTTTTTTAGCATTAAACGACAGTGTATGGGTCAGAGAGATAGTATAGGTGGTGTAGGGCTTGCCTGGCACATGGCTAAACCTGGTTCAAATCCCCTACGGTACATATGAGTCCTGTACACTGCCAGAGGGATCCCCAAGTGCAGAGGCAGATTTGAGCACTGCCAGTGTGACTCCATGCAACAAACAACTGACAGTCTAGGCATCACATAGACATTAATTGTTATCTCAGTGAGGAATAAGAAAATACAGTCTCATCCTATGTGCTTTAACCTTATATAGTGAGGGTTATTATTTCTAAGAAAAATATATTTTTTATTTGTACTCTATGTTTTGTTCTTATAAGGAAGTCAAGTTGATCAAAACAGTATTGTATCGGTTTTGTTTGGTTTAGGTCATCATGGGGGAAGAATATTTAAAAAAACAATTAGACAGGATTCCATAAAGAAAGTTACCAGGATGAAAACTTTTGTGGAGTAAAGAGCCTGTTTTACAAATAATCTTGACTCGCTGTCCTGGGCTGGTTGAGGTTTTTCCATCTGTAGAAGGGAACCAGACAATTAAGCACAGGGAGGAGTGACTGTTCACTTTACATTGGTTCCATTGTCTCAGTTTAATTTAAGGTCACGAATATGCAAAGAATTCAAGGAAAAGAGAATATCTTTGCATAATCATTTAAGATCTGAAACACAGTGATTATGAGAAGAATGTTGGCAACTGAACTGATTAACCTCTACTGTGCCCTGACAATTTAAGCTTCAGAAAATGAAATCTAAATCTCTTCCTTAAGCTTCCTTTTTGTTATTGCCATGACTGTGGGGTAACAGACACTGGGAAAAAGAGCTTGTGGCACCTGGCACAGTGCTAGCCAGATGTCACACCTTTTCATCAGCTCACACTTACTTGGAATTGGTTGCAGTGCACTAAAGACTTGTACTGAATTTCTATTGTACCAAGGATCACAAAAACCAGTGTAGAAGGAACTCTCTTAGCTTGCGAGGCGATATTCAATAATGTTACTCCTATAGAGTCAGGCATTCTACAGGGAGCCATTCCTGGGTTCCCTTGAAGGTTGTTTTGGAACATGCAGCCCTCTCTAACTATACTATAGCACCTGGGTGGGAAGAGGAAGGCTATGTGCTAGATTGTTGGGAAAATCTTGCTTCTATAGAGACTGACATGTTATGATAAACAAATGCCCTAGAGTAAGTTTGTAAATAAGCAAAATGAGATTGTAGATGTTCCTCACAGATACTTCTGAGGCATTCTATTTAGGTTACAGTTGGCTTCAGTAGTTAATTTTTAAAAAATTTTTGGGGGGTCATACCCGGCAATACTCAGGGATTTCTCCTGGCTCTGTACTCAGGAATTACTCATGGAGGTGCTCAGGGCACCATATGGGATGCCGGGGATCTAACCCAGGCTGGCATGGGCTGGCCGCGTGCAAGGCAAACACCCTACCAGCTGGGCTATCGCTCCAGCCCAGTATTTAATTTTTAAACTCAGTCATGGCACCTAAAGTTTTAGAAAAGTTATATTGAAAGATACTGGGACAATGAGAAAGTGATCAGGTACAAAGCACTCTCACAGAGCTGCTGAAGCTTATTTACATTTTTTTTTTGCTTTATTTTTTTTTTAGAAGGGTGTATGGTAGTGCTCAGGACTTACTTGGGCCTCTGTTCTCAGGGACCGCTTCTGGTGGGGCACAGGGGACAATATGGACTGCTGGGATCAAACAATTTGGCTGGTACAAGTATTTTTTACCCACTTTTTCTCTCTAACCCCCATATTTTCTATTCTAAAATAGTAAAATTTTATTTAATTTTTTGAAAATGAAAACTCTGCTTTGTCTTTAAAAAATTAGAGTTCAACGCTTGTTGCAGGACTCCTAAGGGCCGCTGCATCTGCTCTGGATTGCCTCCCGCAGATCACTCCGTAGATAAGGGGGTAGTCTAAATGTGGCAGTTTATCTGACCATGTATGCTGTACTAGCTGGTATAAATATTCTCCCATGCTATCACAATCATCGTGGGACTAGCTAGATCTTACCAGCATATTAGCCTGGCCACGTAAGGACACCTAAGTAATTAGACCAGAGAGAAATGCTGTTTGCTTCCAAACAAACAAGCATGGCTCCCTGATAAAATATAAAACTACAATGAAGTAGAGGAGACTTGTGAAGGCTTGGAGAAATATTTAACTGGCATTGGTGTTGATCTTTGGTACAGTGACATGCCATCTCAGAAACCCCCTTCTCTACATTTCAAAGGCATTCCGGCTCAAAACATTAGCACAGTAAAGGCCCTAGGTGAGATGCAGGGAGGGACTACCTAAAGGCATTGGACCCTCCCTGCTTTCCATAACAATGGGAGGAAGGTCTGAGTTGCTGGGGGGTATAAACTAGCCGGTTCCCGCTCTCCCAGGTTTCTTCTTCCCAGTGGGATTTCGCCTTGTGAGCGATTATTCCCCTTGGAAGTTTCACACGTGGTGGTTGCCATCTTGGCCTACACGTGGCTGGGGTTCTAGCCTGGAATCCTAAGCATCGGGTTTTTCCTTTTGCTGATTTGTATGCCTGAACCTGTGATAAGTAAAGTCTTTTTAAAACCTCATCGGATCCCTGAGTGCTCATCCATTCCTCGCCCGGCCGGAGGTAGAAGGGAACTTCGCTTCCCGGCACTGTCGGGGACCCGGCGGTGCGCCCCGACATTTGGCGTCCCTTGTGCGGGCAACACGAACATCGTCTGGTCTAATTATCATCGGACAGAGATCATCTGCCTCCGAACCGTGAGTAAAATGATGGATATCTCATGGTATAGATACATTGTATCTTTTATTGGCTCGGAACCATACATAGCCCAGTCTATAAAGTTCCTTTCTGAGAACTACTCTATCTTTTCACAAATCATCTGGGTCCTTGCGATTTTTAAACTGTACCTTTGCGTAAGGACAATGTTTAATGAGAGAGAGGGAGGAAAGTAATAAATTGAATGCAATCTTAAGGGACGAGATTTACTCAGCGATTGAAGAAATAAGTGAGGATCATAAAGCTACAGGTAGACTGGTCTTAAAGCTTGAGGACAGAATTATTAAACAGAGTTTAAAATTTGAAAAGAAATTAGAAGAACAGGAAAGTAAAATTATTAACCAGATTTTAAAATTTGAGGAAAAATTAGAAGAACAGGATTTAAAATTCAAGGAAAAATTAGAAGAACAGGATTTAAAATTCAAGGAAAAATTAGAAGAACAGGATTTAAAATTCAAGGAAAAATTAGAAGAACAGGAAAGTAAAATTATTAAACAGGATTTAAAATTTGAAGTAAAGTTTGAAGAGCAGAAGAAGGATATCGATAAAATCAGCATTATCTTAGAGGAAGAAATTGACAGACAGAGAGATAGAATAGATGGACAGAAAGAGGAGGTTTGGAAGTTACACATAAGATTGAAAGAACAAAAGGAAGAAACATATAGGAAACTTGAAAACTTAAACCAAGAAATGGATGTGTTACGCAGGGGAGATTTCTGATTTCATAACTTATCAATCAGGACCTAGCGCATACCCAATACTGAGGCGTGAACCAACTAAAAGCCGTTCACAAACACGCCCCCAAAACTGTAAACTTGAAAAAGGTGTATACATTCCCAGCAAAAAAAATTTAAAAAAGAATTCTAATGTGGCTGATAACTTAGAGGAGGAACAGGAAAACCCAGAGGAGGCAAATTCCCAAGCTGAAAATCTCCCCAGAGTTAATACCCTCAATGGGGTAGATGTTCCTCTGCCAGATACTACAAGCTCTGATGAGGAAGAAGGGGAGAAACAGATTAGCTCGAGTCAAAGAGCAAAGCCCAGCAATCTTTCTCATGACCAATCTAAAGATAAAGTAAAACCGATTCATGAAGACTTAAAAATTGAGGCAATAACCCCGTTTAGGAAGGCTTGCGACAGGTTTGGAATATCAAGTCCTTATACTTTAAAATATTTAGCTGATTGGAGCGAAAGTAGTCAGTGGGTATTGGGAGACTTTGAAAGCGGTAGCCGATACTTGTCTAAACAAATCACAGTACATGCAATGGCATATGTGGTATGCAGATGGGGTTAACCAGAATATTGACACTTTAAGAGAAAAGGAATCAGGCCATACTATAACTTTTGCCATGCTAAAAGGTGAAGGTGAATGGAAAAACAAAAGCAAAACAAGCGACATTACCTGAACCTATTTTAAAATTCGTTCGGGAGACAGCATTAAAGGCGTGGGAAAGAGTAGGTTCCGACCCAGAATTTCTAGGTAGCTATACAAAAATTTACCAGGGTCGTGATGAACCATACTTTGATTTTGTTGGGAGATTATGTGAAACAATCCAAAGACAGGTTCAAGACCCAACCACTCAAGAAATCCTAAAACTAAACTTAGCATATGAGAATGCTAATCAAAAATGTCGAGCATTACTATATGGTATTAGGGAAAAAGACTGACCTCATGGGGTATCTAAAGGCCTGTAGAAATGTCGGTTTAACCTCCCATAAAACACAGGATGATATAGAGGCTTATCCCATACAGCAGGAGGATCAGGAGAGGGATGAAATGTCAGACAGCTCTAGGGAGAGAAACAAGTCAGACAGCTCTAGGGAGAGAAACAAGTCAGACAGCTCTAGGGGGAGAAGCAATAAATTTCAAAGGATAAACAATAATCGGAGAAACTATTCTAATAATCGCAGCTCCACCCCTCGAAGGGCCCCACCTGGACCATGCCCAAGGTGCAGAAAAGGAAAACATTGGGCCAGAGACTGTCGGTCTTGGAGGCGGAAGTCAGCCTCAGGCTTCATCTGGACAGATAACCTGCTTTATCTGCGGAAAGAAGGGACACACCCGTAGAGATTGCCCATCTTCTACAATTATCAATACAGGGCAACATTCTAATAATCCCTTTATAGGAAATGTTACATGGGCCCCCTCCCAGGTTCCACAAGCTCCGCAGGCTCAAATAACATCTATGCCTCCCCTAATGCGGGAAACTGGGTGGGGGGCCAGCCCCAGGCCCAGCTGAATCCAGGGGCACTCTCCTTCATTCCACCTGCCCAATATCCTCCGAATCAGAATCCACAGAATTACAGTCAATAAATGCTCTCTGGCCTACCCCATCAGGCAGTGGCAGTCTCGACATTCTCTGCCCCAAGACTGTCACAATATACCCAAGTCAAGACCCCTACATGCTAAAAACAGGGATAAAAGGACCTGCTCCCCAGGTAGTATGGGTTTAATTCAGGGGAGCGATTGGCTGAAATTTAAGGGAATTATGGTGCATTTCGGACTTCTGGATCCTGAATCTCATGGAGAGATAATACTGTCAATATCTGTGCCAACTAAATGGACTTTTAAAAAGGGGAACCACTTGCTAAACTATTATTATTTTTTGAGGATCCGTGTAGTCAGTCCGAACACCCTACAGCTGGTGGCTTAAACAGTACCAACCATTCTGCCAACTTCATTGTTGGTTATGCAGCCACACAGAACCAAGCCCACCAGCCACCTGCTAACTATCTAGTTGGGTACACTGCCAGAATTTCTCAGGCCAAGCGGCCGGTTATACCCATCGAAATTTATAAAAGGAAATTCAAAGGCATGTTGGATACAGGGGCAGACATATCCATAATCTCCACCAAGTATTGGCCCTCTAACTGGGCCCTAAAGAAAGTGTCCCATAGCCTGAGCGGGGTAGGCAATATCTCCTCCTCTCTTCTCCGACAGAGTGCCAGGTGGCTGCCGTGTATTGGCCCTGAAGGGAATGTAGCCATGGTCCAGCCTTATATAGCCCCTATAGCCTTTAACTTTATGGGGTCGAGACATGCTGGAGCAGTGGGGGGGCAGTAATCCACATACCTCGTCCAATTCCCCGTCGAGCACCAATTCCAGCTCTCCATAATAAGCCTAACACCGGGGTAACCCTTTTTTAATTGGGGCCGCTGTGGTTAGCGCCCACTACCTATCCGCATTCAGTGGAAGTCTGACAAACCTATATGGACACCACAGTGGCCCCTCAATACCAAAAAGTTAGAGGCGCTAACAAATCTAGTGGAAGAACAGCTGAAATTAGGACATATTGAGGAAACGTTTTCAGAATGGAATTCTCCTGTTTTTTGTAATACAGAAAAAATCAGGCAAATGGCGTTTGCTGATTGACTTAAGGAATGTAAATTCTACTATGGTCCCCATGGGAGCCCTACAACCTGGGCTCCCCTCTCCAGCAGCTATTCCTAAGGATTGGCCGCTAATTATCATAGATTTAAAAGACTGCTTTTACAGCATACCTATCCACCCAGATGATCGGAAAAGGTTTGCATTTTCAGTCCCTTCCATTAATCATAAAGGTCCTTTACGTAGGTTTCAGTGGACAGTATTGCCCCAAGGAATGACTAATTCACCTACGATGTGTCAACACTTTGTTGATGAGGTTTTGCGACCCATTCGTGCTAAATTTCCTGGTGCATACATCATCCACTACATGGATGATATCCTGCTAGCTTGTGATAATTCCAGAGATCTCCAGAATTTATATAATGATGTAATGACAGTTTTACCAGAGGCTGGCTTACAAGTAGCTCGGAGAAAATCCAGATGCAGCCTCCATATGAATATTTGGGCTATGCTCTTGACCGCACTACAGTGCGTCCTCAAAAAGATCTCCATTAGTCAGAAAAGGCTCAAAACCTTGAATGATTTTCAAAAACTGCTGGGGGATATCAACTGGGTGCGCCCCTCCCTTGGTATTCCTAACTGTGAGCTCAGTAACCTGTTCCACACCCTTGAAGGTGATCCTGCTCTAAATAGCCCAAGGCAGCTAACTCCTAAAGCTCAGAAGGAATTAGATTTTTTCATGAATCGGCTTCAAAAATCTTACCTCTCCAGATTTAATCCCGGAGAAAAGGTATGGTTCTTGGTCTTCAACACTCCCGAGTCTCCAACTGCTGCTATAGCCCAATTATCTGGACCGTTAGAATGGGTTTACTTACATAACAAGCAGAATCGTACTGCTACACCTTACCTTGAGATGATAGCTAACCTTATAATTAAGGGAAGATCAAGAACCCAAGTATTACTTGGACATGATCCCCATGTAATTGTACTACCTGACCCTAAAAAAGAAATTGAAGCTGTTTTACCACTCAGTGAAATCCTTCAGAGAGCTTTAGCAGATTTTTCAGGAGAAATATCTTATCATTACCCAGCTGGAAAAACCTGGGAATTTCTGAAAAGGACACCTTTTATAATTTCCACCATTGTCCGCTCCTCTCCCATTCCTGATGCTCCAGTGTATTATATTGATGGCTCCTCATCAGGAAGGGGTGGAATCTACAGGTCCTTCGTTGACCACTACTGTGCATACAAATTATAAATCTGCCCAACAAGTGGAACTCGCCACCCTGATACATTTACTATCCCATATATCTGGCCCATGTAATGTGGTGAGTGATTCTGCATATGTAGTTGGTTTATTTCCTGGAATTGTCACTGCTTCTTTAAATGCCCATAATCCTATAATTCAGGAGCTGCTCCATAAACTACAAGATCTCCTCCGAAATAGAACATTCCCCTATATACATCTCCCACATCCGTTCTCACAGCCGACTCCCGGGCCAATGGTTCGAGGAAGCGAAGCAGCAGATCTCTTGGCAGCACCAGTATTTAAATCAGCTGAGGAAGAGCACCAGACTCTACATACAAATGCCCGCCGCCTTCATGTACACCATGGCATCCCATGGAGACAAGCTAGACAAATTGTCCGCCTAACTGTCCTGTCTGTGCTCCTTTACATTGTACATCTCATGTAGCAGGAGCAAATCCTCGAGGTTTACAGACAAACCAATTGTGGCAGATGGATATAACTCATACTAACTTATTTCCCAACAAACCTTTCCTTCATGTGGTCATCGATACATATTCCCGGTTCATATGGGCTGTTCCTATGGCGTCTGAAAGAGCTAAATCTGTTTGTTCATTTTTACTCCAGTGCTTCTCCGTCATGGGTATTCCCCATACCATAAAAACAGATAATGGTCCTGCTTACACCAGCAAAACCTTCAAATCCTTTTGCGAGGAATGGCAGATCAAACATATTACAGGAATTCCATATAATCCACAAGGACAAGGGAATAGTTGAGCGTGCCCACAGAACACTTAAAACTCAGCTATTAAAGCAGCGAAAAACAAGCATGCCTCCAATGGATTCTTTATCTTTAACATTATTCACCTTAAACTTCTTAAATATACCTCAAGGAGATCCCTATACCGCGGCTGAACGTCACTTTCAAGAAGATATGCAAACTCAAAAAACAGTCAATTCACCTATCTGGGTGAAAATTGATGATAAATGGATTGCAGGTCACCTCCTCATTCGGGGAAGAGGCTATGCTTTCATTTCTACAGGCGATAACCCTGCCAAGAAACTCTGGGTCCCTCTGCGACTTGTTAAGACTAGAATTCTCCAAGAATCAGAAAACAATTAATTCTTTCAATATAAAGTCTTAAATTTTAAATTGCAAGTTGCTGTTTAAACTTCCTGGATTGGTTCCTTTTAATAATGATCTTGTTTTGCAGTCTGTGATCATGGTTCATGTCTAATATCTTGCCTTACAGCCTAAATATTTTTCTTTCTTACAAAAAAAAAAAGGTGGAAAAATGGGTGGACTCTGATCACAGTGCTCATTACAAAAATGTTTGCTAAATCAATAAAAAATTGTTTTTCTAATGATTCTGTTCACAGGATGAGATATTCGAATCCAGTAAACCTGCGCTACAGTGCTCAATACTCGAGACTCCTAAAACAGTGCTCGCTAAAAATTTAATAATTTGCAAAACTAATTTTTCCCAATGCTCTATTCACAGGAAAAGACACTTTCTCACCATCATTTGCCGGCTTTATATTTATGAAGCGCTTGACTCGTTACCATTTATCACCCCTAAATGGGTCACATATACAGCTGTAAGATATTGATCGATCAAATGTATGTGTGTGCGTGTGTGCATGTGGTGGCCACCATTATGTTTGTGATTAATGTTGTGTCTATGTTATGTCTCAACTACTACCTTCTCAGTTTCTGACCACTACAAACCTCTATTACATTCATCAACTCCACTGCTGATCCACTAGATTTATCAATTTTAAAATCATCAATTCTCATACTTATTTCCCTGCTCCACCCATGTTGGAGCTTCTTTATATTCTTCTCTCCATCCCAGACTTGGATCCCTACAAAGCCTTAAAATCTCTACTTGTGATTAACCTCGAAAAGTGTTTTTTGTCTCGCCTAAGCTACAGGTACAGTTACGGTGCCAATGTTCCCTTGCTGAAGAAGCCCTGCAAGGCGCCCACACCGATGTTCCAGACACCTGCTCCAGCGCTCAAGACTCCTGTTCCAGAGTTCAAGATATCACACCGATGTTCCGGACACCTGCTCCAGCGCTCAAGACTCCTGTTCCAGAGTTCAAGATACCACACCGATGTTCCCGACACCTGTTCCAGCACTCAAGACTCCTGTTCCAGAATTCGAGATACTTGTTCCAGTGTTCCTGAGACCCAATCCAGTGTTCCTGACAATTCAACGAGTTCCTGATCGCTGCTCTCCAAAGACTCATACTCATATGATCACCGCTATTGCTGTTCCAGAAGTAGCCCCACAGACTTTGTTCCAGACACCCGACTTTACATAAAATATAGCAAATTGACTCTCACAAATTATGGACAATGCAAACTATAGTCCGTTATAATCAGACAGCTAAAAACACTTTATCTTGAACTTTGCTTTGGGTCCAAAAACAAGTTAGGATCCTAAAGTAACATGTATTATCATTTTGCAATTGGAATTGTTTTTTCTTATCTTAATTTTCTGTACATTACTAAATATTTCTTACCTTTTCAATTTTTATTAGTAAACTAATCAGGGGGAGTTGTTGCAGGACTCCTAAGGGCCGCTGCATCTGCTCTGGATTGCCTCCCCCAGATCACTCCGTAGATAAGGGGGTAGTCTAAATGTGGCAGTTTATCTGACCATGTATGCTGTACTAGCTGGTATAAATATTCTCCCATGCTATCACAATCATCGTGGGACTAGCTAGATCTTACCAGCATATTAGCCTGGCCACGTAAGGACACCTAAGTAATTAGACCAGAGAGAAATGCTGTTTGCTTCCAAACAAACAAGCATGGCTCCCTGATAAAATATAAAACTACAATGAAGTAGAGGAGACTTGTGAAGGCTTGGAGAAATATTTAACTGGCATTGGTGTTGATCTTTGGTACAGTGACATGCCATCTCAGAAACCCCCTTCTCTACATTTCAAAGGCATTCCGGCTCAAAACATTAGCACAGTAAAGGCCCTAGGTGAGATGCAGGGAGGGGACTACCCTAAAGGCATTGGACCCTCCCTGCTTTCCATAACAATGGGAGGAAGGTCTGAGTTGCTGGGGGTATAAACTAGCCGGTTCCGCTCTCCCAGGCTTCTTCTTCCCAGTGGGATTTCGCCTTGTGGCGATTATTCCCCTTGGAAGTTTCACACGTGGTGGTTGCCATCTTGGCCTACACGTGGCTGGGGTTCTAGCCTGGAATCCTAAGCATCGGGTTTTTTCCTTTTGCTGATTTGTATGCCTGAACCTGTGATAAGTAAAGTCTTTTTAAAACCTCGCCGGATCCCTGAGTGCTCATCCATTCCTCGCCGGCCGGAGGTAGAAGGGAACTTCGCTTCCCGGCACTGTCGGGGACCCGGCGGTGCGCCCGACAACGCTAAAAATTAATATTATATTTTCCA